>MCGT01000027.1:0-375295 GCA_002104935.1 Hesseltinella vesiculosa | reverse complement strand
TTACCCACAAGTAATGAGGAACAGTGATAACTCGTCTTTTTTTGTGTTTAGCCCTTGACCAGCCTCCCTGAATTGCCGTCCAGGGGAGGCGGTCAGCCTTACCTTAGCTAGTATGGTGCCTGTCTTTATTTGCATACCATGTGTTTTACCTGCCATCGTTGTTTTGTGATTTCTGGATGCTTGCTCCTCGGTGTCGTTGTCTTGACTTTCGTGGGAAAGCAAGCAGGAAGAAAAGTGTCTCTTGCTTTGGACGTTGGGCCCTGTTGAGGTTTGAAACTGGAGCTTTTTTTTTTTTTTTTTTTTTTTTTTGAGGGAAAGGTCGCTTGGTGAAGGAGTTCCGGAGCGGATTGAGGAGGATGGCCGCTCATTTTTTTATAGGCAGGACAGGGCTTCAACACCTGACCAAACTCGGAGAAAATACGCATCTCATCCAATGAAATCAAATCAAGCAATCTTCTCCATCGATCAGACCTGGTCTTCAACCAATACAACGGATCCAACTGGCTTTTAATCTGTATGTTGACCATGGAGAATCAAGGACTCGATCAAAGCGACAAACAGCAAGAATGACGGCACGGTCGATACTTTTGGCCTAGTGCTATACCAGCACTGCAGGATCTCAAAAATGGAGGCACGCAATTCAAAAATGACTCAAAATAAAAAGGCATCAAACTGACCCTTTATGATGTCTCTACATAAATATTTGACTTTGTTTAAAACCTTGGATCAGATTGTCTGAAAGGCCCTCTGACGAAATTGGCTGACTGTTCATTTTTTTCAAAATGGACACGCTCTGTTCGTGAAACAGCGTGCCTGGCTAAATCAAAAGTGGTTCTGAGCACCTTTATTCCAAAATAAGCGCACTCTGTTCGTAAAACACATGCCCTGGTTAAATCAAATGATTTAGTTAGTTTTTTTTTTTTGGTTTTACTGGAGAGCGGCACTACGCCTAGAGAGTATTTGCGCCACCGGTTTTTTTTTTTTTTTCACTTTTCTCTGCCATCGTTTGTAGTATTTCCCACCCACCCCTTGACTGCTAAGGCTTCTTTTTTACCCTTTCGATCAAGCTGGTGTCACCGCGCCACACAATATCAGAGTGTGAATTATTGGCGATTTTTTATCATCGTGTTCAGTTTTTTTTTTTTTTTGGCTGGTGGGTCCCTCAGGCGACCAGGCCCAAAAAAAAATAAATTGTGCAAATTCATCACGAATTGCCCAAAATTTTGCATACGAGTACAAAAAGATGATATGAGGTTGTGGATGAAAGCAGAGACTTTTCTTACCTCCACAAGAAGAGTAAATCCATGTAAAAATTCATAGCCAAGCCTAGCCAACTTGCCATTGGCATTGACATTGAAAGTTTTCAAGCATCTAAATGATGATGCACAAAGATCAAATCCAATGGCTGGCTTATTAGAAAAAGTAATGGAGAATTAGAGACAGAACACAGTAAAATTCATCTATCAAGTTGATTTTTTTTTCTGCAGGCCAAAACGACCAAGGAGCCTCCAAATGTAAATTACCCAGGGCGAAAGAGATGGAGGGCGGGGTGGAACTACCGTTTCTTTTTTTATTAATGGAGGCAGGTAGGTATTAAGAAAAAAAAGGAGTATGGATTTACCATAGTAATTTCAAAGGGACTTGAGTGTCATGAGGCGTGGTATCTTTCAAAAAGAGACCCTCTGGGCGGAATTCGTCGATGAGCGAGGCGCTATAGGTTAATTGGGCTTCCCAGGTGTTTGCGCTGGTGGTGTGGTCGGGCAAGACATACATACGCGCACGGTTGCGATGGTAGTTGAGCACAGACGACTTGGTTTGGTGGACGAGCACCTGAGGCATAAACTGCATAGCCAGCCCCAAGTTTCCCACATCAACCGTCTCCTCGTCATCCAGCGACAAGGCTGGGTGGAATACTGACTTCAGCGCATGCAAAGGAACCGAAGTTTGTGGCGGCTTGCTTTCCTTGTATTCAAAATCATACAGGTCTAGTTTTGTTGCATGAAGCACAGCCCAGTACCGTTGCCATTTCTGTAAAAAAAAAAAAAAAAAGAAGGGGAGCGGTGCTGGAGCTGAGTTTCACTTCATTTCAGCCGCCTTGTTTTTGAGTAGGGCTTACAGGTATGACGCTGCCTCGGATGTAAATGGTCAAGAAATCGGCATGGAGTCGTTGATTGGCGATCAGCAATTGGGCATGTTCGTTCATATAAGAGCCATAGACCACGTTGACATGAAAAGTGCCTTGGTCGTGTTGAAACTTGATAGTATGCTTTTGCTTAGCGAATGGCTTAAGCGACAGAGCAAAATCTTGTTGTCCAATAGTAATGTCTTTCCTCTTCTTGTTGTAACCCAGGAGCTTCTTGGGTGCCTTGACATCTATCCGCAATGTCACCAGATTTGGCTGATCCATTTCCCTGCAAGGAAAATAAGGCGGTGATCATCAAGACATGCCACTTGAGGTAGTCGTTTTTTTTTTACAGCAAAAAAATGTGATCCAAGTCGACTTGACTGGTTAACTTGCCATTCTTGGCGCGATTGACATAGGAGCCGGTACATAGCTGATCCTGGATTTGCACGGTGCATCGATATTGCTGGGCTTGTAAGCAGATGGGATATAAGCAGCCGCAGTGCTATGTTTTTTTAAAAAAAAAAAATACCTTTTGAATGGCTGGGCATGGTGATATTTAAAACTGTGCCAAAAGAAAAAGGAAAAAAAAAATTGGAGCCATTGCCATTGTAACAGAATATCTAGTTACCTCGTAAATAAAACATGGCTTTTGGCTTTTCCAATAGCCGAGGGTTGGCCGCCCTGAAGAAAAAAAAAGAGACAGGCATTGGTTGACAGCGCGGTTTTTTTTTTTTTTTTTCGCTTACGAGGATTGGTGCTTCATGTGTGGTTTGCGCAGAAGGATGGGTTTATCAGATTTCGAGAGAATGGCACTAGGAAGCTCGGGGGCAAAGGAGGAGTCGTTGATCCAGGCGAGCTTCTGAGTGGGAAATTGATCGAGTGTATCAAGCATGCCATTGTAATAGATAGAAGGTTCACGCCGGGTCACAGGCAGAGGCATGGGCAGGTTCATTTCCTCTGACTCTGCAAGTGCTGGCAGCTGCTTTTCTTCTTGCTCCTCCTCTTCCTCCAACACTTCTGTAATGTCCATGACAGTCTTGCTCTTTTTGAGTGCCAGTTTTTGGTAGTATGGCTTTTTTGATTTGATCTCCGAGTGTGATTGTGAAGGCACGATGGTGCGCTTCGATTTGCGAGTGGTAAAGAGCTTTTGCACCGTTGACCCTGGCCAACTCAGTAGGCTCAAGGACCGCCGCGGTCCGTCATTAGTCGGAGACAACATGGGGTTGTTCACCGTTCGATAGAATGCCATGCTCTCGGTAAAAGTGGAAAAAAGGTAACAAAAAGAAAAAAAAGGAGAGCAAGGAAAGTTTGCTCAAGAAGTGGATGAGCATACGCCAATAGAGAAAAAGTTTCCGATGTTTGTGTTGACTGGCCACACGGCCAATGATCTGCGTCATTGTTTTCCAGGCTTTTCAGGACAAAAGTCAAGCACAGATTTTTTTTTTTTCATTTCTTCATTCTTGTTTTTAAAATAAAATAAAATGTCGTGCCCGTATCTGTCTCAGTAGCTCAAATAACCTTTCGAACATGAGTCTATAGTGAGCACGTTACTATTCTTGGTTCTCGTCCATCAAGGAAAAAAAGTTCCCGATCCTCTCGGTAACAACGGCAAGATAACCAGACATCACAAGACTAGTATCCTTGGCAATAGAACCGTAGCAGTTCTTTTCTTGCATTGGTCTAATCAAAGATTCAATATAAGAAAAGGACGTGTAACTGGAGAAAAGAGAGGTGGACCCCTCTTTTTTTTTATTTTTATGTTTTTGCGCAGGGTGGCTTGACCAGAAAAGTAAACACCGCCCCCGTGATACTAAAAAAAAAAAAAAAAGGGCATGAAATGAAGCTTTCGCTTGTTTCGTCTCTCTTTGTAATGTACGCAGTCCGTGGGGTTCGGTTTCACCCGCTCCACCCAGCCATGCATCGGCGAAGCATACAGCAGCTCACGTCACCTCAACTACGCAAACGATTCCTTGATTATTTCGAAGTCAATGGGCACGCCCGAGTGCCGAGTGCCAGTTTGGTGCCTGCTCAAAACGACAAGAGCCTTCTGTTCACCAATGCTGGCATGGTCCCATTCAAGGAATACTTTAAGAATCCAGCCCTGGCTCCTTATCCTTGTGCCACATCGGCTCAGAAATGTATGCGTGCTGGTGGCAAGCACAACGACCTGGACAATGTTGGTTTCACCCCTCGCCACCACACGTTTTTTGAAATGCTGGGAAACTTTTCTTTTGGCATGTATTCCAAACAGGATGCCATTCGCTATGCCTGGTCCTTTTTATTGAAGGAGCTGGACCTCCCCATTGCAAGGCTACGTGTCACGTAAAGATAAAAAAAAAAGCAGAAGGAAGGAAAAAAAGAAACTCACTGTGATGCTCCCATTTTTTTTAGTGTATTGGAAGGCGATCAAGAAGGTTATGATCTATGGAGACAGCAGGGATTGAAGGATGATAAGATTGTGGTGTGCGGCCCTGAAGACAACTTTTGGTCCATGGGCGATGGTGAAGGACCATGTGGCCCTTGCACAGAGATCTTTTGGGACACACAGGACGACTCGCTTGGTGAAGACAGGTAAAAAAAAAAAAAAACTATACATCCTTCTTTCTTCTATGCAGAAGGCTTAACTTGGGCGTTTTTTTCCCTTCTAGATGGGTCGAGATTTGGAACTTGGTGTTTATGGACAATTATCGCCAAGCGGATGGTCAGTTGACGAAACTCCCTCAGCCGTGCATTGACACTGGCATGGGCCTGGAACGAATGGCATGCGTGTTACAAGGCAAGAGTAATAATTTCCAAATCGATCAGTTTCAAGGCATGATTTATAGCTTGCGTCAGTGGATGGAGCTACACGGTCTCAAGGTAAATGATCAGTGTTCATGCTGCGTGGATATTGAAGCTTCTTTCTATTCGTCCTAGGCAACCCAAGCCGAAGATCCAAGCCCACATGAAAAAATCATTGCTGACCACTTCCGATCCATGTGCTTTTTAATCGGCGACGGGGTGGTGCCAAGGTAAATCAAATGAACCAAGCAATAGCCGCAGCTAATGGCGTCCTTCCTCTGCTTTTCTTTTTTTTTTTTTTTTTTTAGCAATGTTGGCCGTGGCTATGTGTTGCGACGTATCATTCGGCGTGCCCTCCGATCGGCGAAACAGCTCGGTATCAAAGGTATGCATGGGGAGCTGGAGGGACCGACGGGAAGGCACTGACCCTCCTTTCTTCCTCATTGATCGTGTATGTAGAGCCATTCCTGACAGAACTATACCCCTCTTTACTCGAAAGTTTCCAACAGGACATGTATCCTGAATTATACAGTCGATCCTCATCGATCAAAAACATCATCGTCAACGAAGAAACCGCCTTCTTGGCCACCTTGGACCGAGGCTTGACCTTGCTAGAAAACGTGTTCACTCGTTCTGATTTGCAGCATGCCAAAGCCATCCCACCGTCGATTGCATTCCAACTGTATGACACCTTTGGCTTTCCATTTGATCTGACCTCCATCATTGCCAAGGAACGTGGCTGGACCGTTGACATTCAAGGTAAAAAAGACATTTGTGTGGAGCGGCACTGACGTTCCCTTTCTCTTTTCTTGCAGCTGTCGAACACCTTCAAACCCAGCAGAAACAACTGAGCCGGGACACTTGGAAAACTGAAGATCCAGGCTCCATGGCGATGTTCTCTGGTAAGCGAGTGTCGGTCTATTCTCATCGAAAAAGCAAAGGTATCTCATTTTGTTTTCTTTTTGGACGCCTTTTGTATTCGGCCAAAGATTGGCGCCAGCAACATGTGTATCCTCGTTTTACTGGCTATGATCATGGTTTGTTGCACCAAGAATCGGCCATTGCAGCCGTGGAAGTGCTGGAGAAGAACAACAAGGTCCAGGTGTATGTGGCCATCAACCCTTGCCCCTTTTATGGCCTTGGTGGTGGCCAAGTGGCTGATACTGGTAGCCTTGTTCTGGAGAATGGCCAGACTTGGCGTGTCAAGGATGTGCAGCAGCCGTATCAGGGTGGCCTTGCTTTGCAGCTGCAGCCCATGTCGCGAGACCAGTACGAGCGTGACCAAGCCTACCTGCAACCCGGTCAGCTAGTCAAGACGGAGGTAGACCTGCCGCGACGCCAGGGGGCCGAAATCCACCACACCGCCACCCACCTGCTCAACGCCGCCCTCCGCCAGGTTCTCCAGACCGACATTGTCCAGGCCGGATCCTTGGTCGATCCCCAGAAACTGCGCTTCGACTTTACCTTTGGCCGGCCCCTCACTCCCGATCAACTCGACCAAGTCGAGCAATGGATGAATGAAAAAATCCTCACCCGTACAGCCACGGATGTCCTGGTACGTAGGGGAACCAAAGAAAATCAAATGGCTGCTAAACTCTGTTTCATTTTACTAGAACATGCCATTGACAGAAGCCATTGCCTCTGGCGCCGTCGCGGCCTTTACAGAAAAGTACGGCGACCAAGTGCGTGTGATTGATGTACCAGGTATTAGCAGGGAGTTGTGTGGTGGCACCCATGTCGACAATGTGGTCAAGCTTTACCCATTCAAGATCCTGAATGAAACCTCGGTGGCTGCTGGTAAAAAAAAAAAAATGGAGAAGTAAAAGTTGGCAATGCTGACTGTCCTATGGTAGGAACCCGTCGAATTGAAGCAGTGGCCGGATCGGCTTGTGTGGATTGGTATCGACAAACGTATCAGCCTATTCCTCAAGTGATGAAGCAGTTGCGGGCCAACAATGCCAAAGATATGGTTCAAAAGGTTGACAAGCTATTGCAACAAAACAAAGACCTTCAGAAGCAGATGGATGCCCTTACGGACAAACTCGCGCAAGCTCCGACCACGGCGCCCATGGAAACGAATTTCAAAGGTATATATAATATGCATTTGCTTTGTTGGGATCTGCTCATACTGATCTTTTATTTCAGGCCTACCTGTGAAGATTCACTTGGTCGACTCGGATTTGGATGCCAGCTATATGACCAAGCGCGGTAATGTGCTGCGTGAGACTGATCAGCAAGCGATCCATTTGTTAGTCAAGGGCAATTTGATCGCTGTGGCTCTTGACCCTCAAGTCATACATAACGAAACTGCCAATGCCGTAAGTGACCTTTTTTTTTTTTAGAACAAAAAAAAAGCGAGACATTCAATCCTGTCCTTTTAGACCCTCAAGCATGTCCTAAAGTCAGTCAAGGGCAGTGGCGGCGGACAAAAGGAATTTGCCCAAGGAAGATTGGCCAAGCCCATCCTTGGATCTAAAGACATCCAGGATATTTTGATACCAGCATTTGAATCATAGAGTGATTAGATTTTTTTTTTTTTTTTTTTTGCAAATAAATAGAGACGTGGGAAGCCATGTTCTTTTTTTTTTATTCATTTGAAGTCATGTTAACCAAATGTGCTAACAATGTGGGCCAATTGAAGTAGACTGTCGTCTTGCTTTCCCGCGGTATTGTCACTGCTGTCTTGTTCCTTGATCGAATCAGGTGGCACAGTGCGGGCGGGCTGAGTGGGGAGAGGTATCGAGGCTATTGTGTCACTGTCGAGGGCAGGAGGAGGGTGTAATAGAGTACAATGAAAAGGGGATGGATGGCCAGCATCGGAAGGAGGGAAGGCAAGCGGTTTGTGCTGGTAAAAAGAAGGCATGGCCAAGGTGTTCGTTTTAAGGGAGGAATGCACTGCTGGCGGAGAGCCGCTGGTTAAGACAGGTGGTCGAGGTGGGGCGGGTGCTGCAGGAACAGGCATAGGACCAAAGTGGTCATTGGGAAATTCAGTGGCACGATGCTGCATGATGGTAGGAGGAGGAGGCGGGGTAGATGTGGAGACTGGGTACTGGGAGTTTCCAAAAGTAGGCATGGGAGCAAGCGATGGTGGGGGAGTGACAGAAGGTGAAGGTGAATGGATAGATGAATTGCCAACGGCTGGGGACGTGGATCGTGCCGAAGGCAAGAAGTTGGCGGAAGCAACGGAGCCCAGACTAGGGCTCTTATTGCTGGATATCACAGATGAGGAAGGAGATGAAGCTATAGCCATCAAAGGTGTCAAGGTTGAGGTATGAGATGGAGGGGAGGTTGCGTTGGCAGCAAGCAGTGTGGGGGGCATGGAGGATGGACGCAGAGGATGGTCGATAGGTGTAGCGCTTACGGGATGGACAACCAAGGAGCGGTGGTAGTTGCTCAGATGTTGATCAATAGTCAAAGGTGGTTCAACTTGGTAAGGGTCTGAGCGGATCCGGTGATGGGCATGAAGTCTTGGCCGTGGGTGGGAATCTTCCAGCGGTCGTTTGTTGTTGGGCGTTCGCCTTGATTTGGGAGACATGTGCGTGCGGTAGTGCTGCATCATATTGTCCTGACGAGAAAATCGAGACTGGCATCCAGGGTACAAACAGGGAAAGTTCTTTTCGCCTGTATGGATTCGGTTATGACGGGCAAGGTGGCCACTGTATGGCGAGAAAGAAAGAAAAAAATTTTTTTTGAGCCTACAAAAAAAAGCAGAGGGAGAGGAGGATGCTTTTCTTACCTTGTGGTGAAACTTTTGTTGCATCCAGGTTCAGTGCAATGGTACTTTCGTTTTGTTGATGTGGAAGGTGGGGATGGCTGCTGTTGTATTTGTTGTTGCTGATCAGCATTGGTGTGAATGACGGGGGGTAACCAGGTAGTGGCATTGTCGGGTGAAGAAGGAGCCTCGACAGCACCTCTGTCATTTAATAAACTGATTTGTCTTCCTGAGGCATCGGTAACTGAAAAAGGATCCATTATGAAAAAAAAAAAAAAAAAAAAAGAAACGAAGAAAAACGCTCGAAATGGAGAAGAAAGGAAAGAAGGGAGGAAAGGGTTTTTTGACTTTTTTTTTTTTTTTTTTTTTTGCGGGGGAGAGCTGCAGCCAATAAAAAGCGGTTGATGTAATACGGCACACAACCCTTAATATGAAATAATCTCAATGGAACACCAATACACAGTAAAAAATGTGCAAGGACCATTTGGCAAAAAGACGAGTGCCAAGTGATATTTGTCAAAAGGGTGGGATGAAACAAAAAGGCCCGTAAATTGGATGGAGTGGGCTTTGTTTTTGGGTTGTTTTTTTCTGTTTGGATCAGGGTCCACAACAAAAAAATGACCTCGGCGAAAGCAGCGGAGTCGAATCCTTGAACCCCTCCTGCCCTTTTGCTTCTCTTTCAGGGACAAAAAAGCATTTTTTCATGATCAGGTGATTGGTGCTATTTTCGTTGTGCACCTGCCCATTCGAGAACGTTTGGGTAATGACCTCCAAAAATAAAAATTAGGAAAAAACCAATGCACATCCATTTCCCTTTGGCTCATCTGCTTCTTTCAATTTTTGGGCTGCTTCAAATTGTAAACCCAAGGTTGAAGAAGAAGAAGAAAAAAACGAAAAAAAGGGTGCCACGGGAAAAGGAAATTGTTCACTCAACCCACAAAAAATGTCGTCCTGGAAAACAAAGTGACACACAATCAGAAATTGTCCTGTTTTGAATGTGAAGTGACTGTTCTACAGTGAGAGGTAATATCTGGAAGAACATGCAAGCCGATGCCTCGAGTTAATCTCGTTAGGTAGACAAACAGGCAGCTTCACCCGAGGCTGTAAAATAAAAATGGATCGAGAAGGAACGTGATATAAAAAAGATACGCTGGCGCATGGATGCTTCATTCTGGCGGTTGGCAAGGCAACCAATGTAAAACCTACTCGACGACGCTACTAATGAAGGACGGAGCAATCCTAATGAGCTTGCATGCCACCATAAGTTCACTCAAGACATCTGCCGGTACGTTGGAGGCATACAGCCAGCTCCCAATGAGAACTAGCTGATTCCTTAGCCGAGCCATCGATTGCAGAGGGAAAGGAAAACTTATTTCCCTAAACTTTACCTCGTGACAACTGACGAGAACTACTCAATAGGACTCAGTGCCGGAGAGTATCGATATCCTCGAGAGTGAATACACTTGCCAATGTCCGTTGAGCTATAGATAGGAGCATTATCCATGACAAGATAGTGTCCCGTCATGGCTACCTGTCCATTTCATCCAGCGTTGCTTCCAACAAGCAATGGCACAGCCAATGAAATGGTAAATGGTATTGAATATTCCACCAATCAAAAACCGGCGGAATCTGCAAGGGTTTCCATGGTATTTTTCAACGAAAAATAAAAAAATACCACGCTCACTTTTTTCTCATTACTTCATTCAAACTAAACACTATGACCCATCGTGAAGGTGTCACCACTGTGTCTCATGACTGGACATTGATCAAAGCGTCTAGTCTAATAGACGATCAAGTCATTATCGAAATGTAAACTGGCCATGGAAAGTAGAGAGCAACGCAAAAAAGTCTCACTCTTTTTTTTTTTTTTGTTGAAAAGTGATGGCAACACGCCTGTGGAGCAAGCTTGTCATCACCTTGTCAAGAACAACATATCCTCAGCCCCTGTCTTTAACATGTCCACTAGTCCTCATGGTAATACAGTCAAGAAATATTGTGGCATGTTTGATGCTGGCGATGTCATTGCGTATATCCTGTTGGTGCTCAAAAGCAGCTCTGTCAATGACACTGGCTCCCTGGAAATCCAAGAAATCGTCCAACGTGCCATGAATGGAAAACAAGTGCCAGTCTCGTTGGCGAGTGGTAAAGCAGCTCCCTTGCCCATCCCATCAGGCACCTTGATACTTACTCTGACTCGCGTAGATTTGTCACAGCGCAATCCATTTTACTCGATCATGCATGAAACAACGCTTTTATCAGCTGTGGAGATATTTGCTTGTGGGACGCATCGAGGTAATGGAAGGAACAGCATGGCCTTGTACTCACAGGTGTCTCGATGACGTTGTGGCGTAGTGTGCGTATTAAAACCAGACGGCACCATCAAAGGAATTTTATCTCAGTCAACGGTGGTCAAATATTTGTATGAACACCGCCGCCAATTCCCGGAAATCGACGATCTCCTGAACAGAACAGTAAGAAGAAGAAGAAAAAACCATGGCTTCCCTCATTTTTTTTTTCATGGTAATGCGTAGGTCAGGCAATTGAGTTTGGGAGAAAGTGCAGTGATTTCGGTGAATGCCGATTCCCCCGTTCTGGAAGCCTTGTCCCAAATGAGCGAACATGGCGTCTCGTCCGTGGCAGTGCTTGGTCATATGGGCGTCATTCTTGGTAATATCAGCATGACAGATGTCAAGGTAAGGGGCAAAGGAGATCCAGAGACAGGGAGGGCCAAAAGCTAAGCTTATTTTTTTTTTTTCGGGAATGGAACTATAGTATGTCTTGAAAAGTGTCCATCATCGACTTTTATGGGAAACCTGTATCCAGTTTGTCAGCCTTATCCGAACGCAGCAAGGCATCGAAGACGGTCAGGTAAAAAAAAGAAAAAAGAGGGAGCGGCAGTATACTAAACTCACATGGCCTGACCGCGGCCATTTTATTTGATAAGGATCGCCTGCCAGTGTTTGATGTTCGATTGGAAACGACATTGGGATTTGCCATTGCCAAATTGTTAGCTACGCGTGCCCATCGAGTCTGGGTGACAGATGAACGAGACCGCCCCATTGGCGTACTCTCGTTGACAGACATCATGGTGGCTGTGGCTGGTCAGGTGGGAGTGACACCCACAGGCACTCGACGATCCAGCGTTTCCAGACCAGCCTTTGCCATTTGATGCAGCTCATTTCATTTTCGCTGTCTATCATTGATACAAAAAAAAAAAAAAAAAAAAAAAAAGCCGATCATTAAAAAGGGGGTGAAATGTGTTTGGTGTGGCGTACGGTACCAGTAACTTGCATGAAATAGGAGAGAGGAGGGGCTGTGGGGAAGCACGCATTTGTTTATATTCCTTCAACCCCTATTTGCAATACCAGGTTTTTTTTTGACAAGTCTGGAATGAACGTTTGGCAAGAAGTTGAAAGCTCTGGTATTTTTTATTGCAATAAATAAATTAGATTATATACATCACATCAACAGGACAGGGTTAAAAATGGAAAGGTGAAAAAGGAGAGTCAAAACAAGTTTGGGGTAATGGTGAATTATACAGCAAAATGAACGTGTGCGTACATGGAGTCAATGAAAGGGGAAGGGCCAGCTCCATCTAATCATCAAGAAAAGAGAGGGGGGTGGGAGAACGAGGGATTGGGTAAGCAAGAGGGGGTTAAAAAAAAAAAAGTAACGCTGATCAAACATTGGTGGTGGTTTGTTCAGGTTGACGAAGAGGTGGACGGTGACGAGTACGGAGAATGGAGGCCAGGTCGTCCAAAACGCGGCCATGGTCTGAAGAGGACTCCGGATGTAGGGGACGGTCATGCCGTTGTTGTCGTTGGTTGCTTTCCTTTTCCCAATGAGCGATGGGTACCGGGCGAAAGACGGAGGAGGAGGCAGAAGGCGTGGGAGGAGGAAGGATGGGCAAAGAGGTGATGGAGGATTTGCCGGGTGAGCCCAAAGAAGGTGTGGTGGGTAAGGAGGGGGGTGTGGACGACGGGCTGTGGCCGTCTTGGTTGGGTGTGGAGGCAGGCAAGGAATTGGTAGAGGACGTGGGCGAGGTGGCATAGATGGGATGAGGATGGTCCCGTAGGGTGGAGGTGGCATTGGCAGTTTGGTGAGGATGAGGTTCCAGCTGGATCTGACGAGGAGGAGGCAAGGTGTTGGATTCAAAGGAAGCGGCAAAGGCTGGTCGAGTGTAGGCCGGGGCAGAGAGGTATTTGGCATTGGAAGGGGAGGTGGTGGGGGGAGGTGAGCCTGAAGGATGCTCCAGTTCCCAGATACGATGGGTCAATCGAGCATTTTCTTTTTCCAGCTGCTCCAGCCGTTCCTTCAGTTGCTCCATATCTTGTACCTTGATTTCTAGCTCCTTGACATACAATTCCTTCCGGATACGAAAGTTCATTTGAGCAATTCTATTTTGCTTTTTTCGACGTTCCACTTGAGATAACTGACCAAAAGAAAATGAGCATGGCGCAAAATCAGTCATGGGAAGCATTCTTTTCTTACCTCTTTGGAAGATGGATCGTCTTCATTTTTTTTAAATTGTATGGCTATCAAAAAAAGGGCAATGAGGGAGGGATTCGGCTCATCCCCTTTGATAAACTTACGAGTATCATTCACGTCTGATTCAGTGGTGACAATACGGCGACGCTTTTCGTTGGACATAGCTATGTCAATAGGAATAAAAGTACAATGTTTTGTTATACAAAAAAAAAAAAGAAAGAAGTGTGTACAAAGAGAGGGGGAGAAAGCAAAAGAAAGAAAAGGAAAAAAGAAGTGCTGACTAAAAATTAAGGGCAAACAGCCTACATTTTTGAACGGCGGGGATTCTTCCTGTGGTTGGTGTCACCCCCTTCCTCCCTTGAACCATCGCTTACAACGGATGAAGTACCAAAACCGGCTGCATAGGACAACCCTACGATGCAGCCTATGTCATTTTTTTCATTTTCGCTCCACATCACCTAAAGCCTGTAGATCACCTGTGAGCCTTTTTCTGTTGAAAAATCATTTCGTAAGCAATGTGTGCCACCCACCATCCAATGGGGACTTGCGGAAGATGGATCTGTCATTTTTGTAAGCGTAAGAATGCAGCCTGCTTTTTTTTTTTTTTTTTATTCCTCTCGTCTTTCTAATCATGTCCAAGCGTCTCCTACAAACATCCCCACAGCTCATAGGCATGTGTAAACAGACACAAAAGTCTTGGTTTGGGTCCTCCAATGGACAATGGTTCCAACGATTTTTGAACGAAAAGGAAGAAAAGCAACTTTACAAAAGCCTGACCCATCTTTTTCGTGAACGCCTGAATGACAAGGCGAACCAAAGCCAAACGTCTTACAGTAACATCATTGATCATGTCATCTTTGGCACCCAGCAAACCCCCTCTCTCCTCACCCCAAATACCCTGTCGTCCAAAGTCACTCTGTCCCAACTCGAAGCGTTCAAGCAAGGGATGGAATCGTCAGCCAACTCTATGCCCAAACTGGACTCGCTCTTCACAGACATGAAGCTGGCCGGCCAGCATGTTCCCACCGCCATGTACAATCGACTGATTCGTGCCTACTTACATTGTCAAGCCCCTGATGGCACCGACACGCTTACCAAGGCTGACGACGTCATCCAAGCCATGCTTCAACAGCAAAACCGTCTGCCGACCACCCGCACTTTTACCTATATGATCCAGGCTGCTATCAAACATCACCACCTCGACCAGGCGC
Organism: Hesseltinella vesiculosa; assembly: GCA_002104935.1. Classification (NCBI taxonomy): domain Eukaryota; kingdom Fungi; phylum Mucoromycota; class Mucoromycetes; order Mucorales; family Cunninghamellaceae; genus Hesseltinella; species Hesseltinella vesiculosa. The sequence goes on along the minus strand of MCGT01000027.1, from coordinate 360,978 downwards.
AGCGCTACTTCACCATGCTCCAGCATTACTCGCTCGATAAGTTCAAGACCGCATTTGACTGCTCGGTGATGATGGATTATTTTATTGCCATTGGCAATGTGCATGCCCTTGACATTTTATGGCAAGACATTCTGCGTCACAAAGATGTGATCCAGCCGCCAGCCTCCCTCTACACACGTTATGTCGATTGGTTAATGCTTGGTTCTTCCACTTCCTCCAACATCCCATCTCTCCACCTGTCACCACCGCTGTTCACCGACCGTCTTGTCTCTACCACACGTTCACTTTTGGAGCTGAAGAAGCCGCAAAAGTCATCGGCCTGGACCCAACATCGGGTGTCTGTGTGGCTAAAGGTGGCCCAAGAACTGACCAGTAGCGATGTGCCCCAAGGCTGTATGCTGGCTGAACAGCTACTGCTCCATCTGGAACATGTTGTCGACGAGCCCACACCACATCCATCCAACACCCGTCAAGGAACCGAAGCGATCCAGCACCTGCTGTACACCTACCTGATGCAAGCCCAAGACTTCAAAATGGTCGAGTTTTACGTACGCCTGCGCCAGTCCGGGGTCAAGGAAGACGTCTTTGGTCAGGACCTGATCAACACCATCGGTGCTGCCGTCGACCGGGTCCGCCAAGGTTCACTTTCACTTGATCAAAAAGCTCTGATGGATCAGTACAGCTGGGTATCTCAAGGCTGACGCCGTCTTTTTTCTTTGTCGTGTTGCAGCTATGTAAATAAATCTCCCTTGTCACATGTCTTTTTTGGCTGTCCGTCCCCTGGTCATCCATGTCTGTTTATTGACAGAAACGTTGGTCATAGCTTTGCTTCAGCACGAGGGGGTGAGTGTGAGCTGGCCTTGTTAAAGTGTTGCAAAAGCAACTTGTTGTAGCGATGCACCTAGAGGGGGAGATTAGAAGATCCGACGGCGTTTTTTTTTTTTTTTTTTTTTTTTTTTCACTTGCTTGCTCCTCAGGGATATCGTGGCCGGAACCTTCAAAGACTTCCAACTGAGCGACCTTGAGTACACGGTTGAGGCGATAGGACAAGGCGGCAGGAACCATGTTGTCGTGGGTACCGGTGACAATCAAAATGGGAATGCCGGTGTCTTTCAACCGGCGGAGTCGTGCATCCGAGAAGTTGTGACGAAGGCATGCCGATATCTGGCCCAAGGAGCCTTGCAGAGGTTGCAGACGAGACTGGCCAATGTGCCGGATAAAGGTGAGGGTGATCATTTCGCGGTTGGTTTCATATTGTTCGGCCAAAGCAGGATCTTCTGGGACTTTGTTCATCCATTCGACAGGATAGACCATCTCCATGGCTGCTGACAATTGGTCATGAGGCTCGTAAAAAAAGATAATCTTTGCAAATGTGGCAACAACATACCACTATTTGATTTGCCATCATAAAAAATAGGTAAATTTGGGCCGACGTGCTGCTTTTTTTTTTTTTTTTTTCGCCACCTACCGAGGGCAAGAGGCGTCGAGCAGTGGTGCTTGTCAGGGTCAAAGAGAGGATTCGGTCGGGAGCTATATCAGCGATTTCCAATGAGATCATACCACCCATGGAAACGCCCACCAAGTGAACTCGGCAATCGGTCCAACCCAATCCATCCATCAGGTCCAGGGCGTCAGCAGCCATCTGGCTGGTGCTACAAACAGGCATCATTTGAATACCGGATTAGGAAAATTGCAGCTTACAATGCATTGTTATCGTTTTCCCAACAACTAGGGAAACTTACGTGTAAAGGCCAAAGGGCGAATCTTGAAAAAAAAAAAAAAGATGACAAGCGCGAGCGTGAATCTTTTGTCGTTCTTCACGTGGTGCTTTAGTGTTACCTGAATGACCATTGCCACGATTATCGTAGAGAACGGCGGTGTATTGGCCAGTGTTGGCAAGGAATTTGGTCTGAAAGGAAGAAAGCGTGAGCACTGGGCATAGATAAAGAAAAGGGTTACCTGGAAATCCCAAGCTTGGCATGGAGCAGCAAAGCCTGAAACAGGAAACAATGAGCAATCAAAAAAAAAAAAAAAAAAAAAAGAGCCATTTTTTTTTCATTATTCACCCATCACAAATAAGACTTTTTCAGGCCCAGTGCCATATTTCTCATAGTAAAGATGGATAGGTTGACGGCCTTGACCTCGGTAGCCAACCTTGATTCGGCCTTTTTCCACAGGTGCGGCCTGGGCAAGTGACATATTTATCGTTGGATGAAAAAGAGAGACAAGAAAAAAAAAAGGGGGAGAAGGCAGAAGAAAAATTTAAGGCAGTGGAAAGGTGGCACAGGGTTATTTTTTGTTTGTTTCCCCAGGTTTTGCAATAGCACATGAAAGAGAACGGATGCAGATTCATGAGAGATGCAAATTCTCGTTCCGAGATTGGCACTCGGAAGCAACAGGTGGCCCTCCCAGCCGCCTCCCAGCCGGAGGTCGAAAAAAGGCGGATTTCCCACGCTGCCCGTCAGCCGTGAGGCTCAAGAAAAAAAAAATTGTGTCCTGTTCTTTTGTTCCTCTTTTTCTTTACTTTTATTTTTTTTTTAGTTTATTCCTTCCCCACATTACAATAATGACAATGGATGCCTCCACTGTACCAGCTGAACCCCGTTGCTTATGGACCCCTTCACACCCTGAACAAACCGAAATGGAACAGTTCCGAATGTATGTCAATGCTAAACACCAACTGAACCTGCGTAAGTGTTTCAAGAAAAATAGGAAGATGAACTCACAGGATTGGTATCATAGAAAACTACCAAGAGCTGTACGAATGGTCTGTCACGGAACCTGCGTTGTTCTGGTCTGATGTTTGGGATCGTACAAACATTGTGGCCTCCAACAAAGGTGACCACGTTTTGGACAAAGAGGCTCCCATGGACTCTATTCCTAACTGGTTTGGAGACGCTCGCCTTAACTTTGCAGAAAACCTCTTGTGGTGCCGTAGCCCTGATAAAACCGCCATCATTGCCACAGGTAAGCGCTGGAAGAAAGATAAAAAAAAAGGCCCCGTATTGATGCGATGTCCTTTAGGCGAAGGCCGTGATTTGGAATACATCAGCTACGCTGAGCTGTACCAACAAGTGCTTCGCTGTGCCGAAGCCATGAAAGCCATGGGTATCAAGACGGGTGATCGCATTGCCGCCTATATTCCCAACTGTCCCGAAGCGATTGTTGGTATGTTGGCTGCTACCAGTATTGGTGCGATCTGGAGGTAAAGAACAAAGGAGACTTTGTTGAGAGCCTTTCTTGATCCTGATCTTTCTCTTTTTTTTAAACAGTTCCACCTCTCCAGATTTCGGAACATCGGTAAGCGAAAATGAAAGAGCAGAACGCAACGCGAGTGGATGAGCTGGAAGCGCACGCCATCCAAGTCTGGGGGGAATAAGGTTTGACTGATCCGCCCTTTTTTTTTTTTTTTTTTTTATTCTGTCAGGGTGTGCTTGATCGATTTGCCCAAATCCAACCCAAGGTTTTGTTCACTGTGAATGCCGTGGTATACAATGGCAAGACATTGAACCATCTGCCCAAGGTGGAAGCTGTTGTCCAGGGCCTCTCCTCTCTTGAAAAAGTGGTCATGATTCCCTTTGTGAAGGACCAAGAGATGGGCAACGTGGCTAATAGGTAAAAAAAAAAGACACTTGATCGCCCAATCAAAGTGCATGTTGGGTTGGTTTTTTCTCACGGCGCCATTTTTTTTTTTTTTTTCATTTCAGCACAACCTGGGATCAATTTTTGGCCACTGTTCCTGAAGACCAATTGCCTGAAGCTATCACGTTTGAACAACTGCCCTTCCGTCACCCCTCCTTCATCCTGTTTTCCTCTGGCACCACCGGCAAACCCAAGTGCATTACCCACTCCGGCCCTGGCTTGTTGCTCCAATTGAAAAAGGAACACATCATTCACGGCGACATGAAGCCTGAAGATGTCTTTTTCTACTACACCACCACCGGCTGGATGATGTGGAACTGGTTGATCGGTGGTCTGGCTGTGGGCGCTACCTTGGTGCTCTGGGATGGCAGTCCCTTCAAGCCTTCACCCTTGTCACTCTGGGAACTCGCCGACAAGGTCGGTGTCACCCACTGGGGCGCCTCAGCCAAGTACCTGCAATCCTTACAAGAAGCCAAGGTCTACCCTAGTAAGTCCCTTTAGAAAAAAAAAATCGGCGGCCAAGTCCAATTTTTTTTTTTTTACCTCTTTGTCTTGTAGTGGACCTTTGCAAATTGGACACATTAAAGGCCGTCTACTCTACCGGCTCGCCTTTGAAACCCGAAAGCTTTGAATTCGTCTATGAACACATCAAGAAGGACATCATGCTGGGCAGCATCACTGGTAGGCCTCTCACCCACCTCGTTGATCGGCCTCTCATTCTTTTTTCCCTTGTTTAGGTGGGACCGACATTTCTTCCTTGTTTGCTGGTCACAACTGCGCCTTGCCTGTCTACTGTGGTGAAATCCAATGTATTTGTCTCGGCATGAAGATCGAAGCTTGGACAGACGAAGGTAGGCAAAAGATGCTGCACGACGACCGAAGGGATGACTCACCTTTTTTGTCAGGCAAATCCATCAAGGGCGAACCCGCCGATTTGGTCTGCACCTTGCCATTCCCCTGTATGCCTGTGTGTATGTACGGCGATGATGAAGCCAACACCAAGTACATGAACGCCTACTTCAGCGTCTTCAAGGGCATCTGGCACCATGGCGATTTCGTCAGCATCAACCCCAAGACCGGTGGTGTGATGATGCTCGGTCGCTCCGATGGCACCCTCAACCCCTCTGGCATCCGATTCGGCAGTGCTGAAATTTACAACGTCGTCGAACACTTTGTAGACCAAGGTGTGGAAGACTCATTGTGCGTTGGCCAAAAGATCAAGGGCGAAGATGATGAACGCGTCGTCCTCTTCTTGAAGATGAAGGAAGGTGTCGAATTGACCGACGACTTGGTCAAGGCCGTCAAGGTCAAGATCAGAGGCGACCTCAGCCCTCGTCATGTCCCTGCCTTTGTGCTGCCTATCCAAGACATTCCTGTAAGAGAAACAGCTACTGCTTGACCTACAAACCACTCATCCACTCCTCTTTTTTCAACCTGCTGAACAGTATACCATCAATGGCAAAAAGGTGGAAGTCGCTGTCAAGAAAATCCTCTCTGGTCAAACCGTTCAAGCTTCCGGCACCTTGTCAAACCCTCAATCGCTTGAATTGTATTACAACATCCCTGTTTTGGCTCAATAGATTATCCGTTTCTTTCCGTTCTCCCTCCCACTTGGCATTATCTAGATTGCCCCCTGTTTGTTTGTTTTTTGTATGTAAATTATTTTTGAAGTAAAGAAAAAAATCCCAATCAATGCTGTTCCACAACGCTTGCAGGCTCTGAGCTAGGCCTCCATCCAAATCGACTGGCCGTTGCAGTGATCAACCGTAAGCGGTGATGGATCATCCTGACCTAGGACTTTCACTGTTCGGTTAGGCACCTTGCTGCTTTGATTCACCGACCAGCCTTTGACCAGCCGATCTCCTGCCCAACTCGACCCAATCAAAATGACTTTTTTTAAAACCAGCCCACATTGGCCAAAAAATGCCACCCATTCTCATTGCTTGATTGATTTCTGGTCAAGTTCCATTGGGAAGGCCGTTTCAACGGGGTTTTGAAGTAAACAGTCATAGGGCGGTGGCTGGCCAGCTGATAGACCCTCGGGCACAACAGGTGCACAGAGGGAGCTGCAGCGTCCGCCCAACTCAATCACATCAACTCTGGCGAAGGGAACGATAGGTTTTGGACAGGGAAAAGGGTTCCTGTCGGAGCCACGGAAAAGATGACTGGCTACAACGGTGGTAGCCGATCGTCAGGCGCTTCCCAACTTTCAAAATTAGGAGCTGAAGCTGCCGATTTGGCAGGGGCGATATTTTATTACGGGTAATTTTTTTTTGTTAACAGCCATAGCAGCAATGCATGGTTTCATCTACACAACAACAACAAAACACACTGGCGAGACTGCGGCATCGTGTTGAAATGAAACTGTCAGATCGGTTGCTTTTCTTTTTTTTCGCCTCTGCCAGACCTACCAAAAAGTACAGCAGCCGCAGCAACAATCATCACAGCATGGATCCCCAGCATATCCTGGGCCACCATAACGCCGGCCAGCATAAAGAGGGTGAGGAGCGACAGCTGGGGCTAGTGTAACAAAGAGAAAGAAAACGTTTGTTGACGAGTACAAGGACAAAAGGCCCGGCGCTACTTACTATGGTAAATTTGTGGAGTCATGGCGGGGGTGTAATTGTAAGGGTATGGACTGACCGTCAGAGCGGGTGGAGGAGGAGTGACGACAGGGACAGGCGATGCATAATAACGAGACGGATACATTTTTTTTTCTATATGACAAGCATGATACCGGAGCAACCGATTTTTTGGGGATTAAACAGACGTTGCTTCAATGAGGCAAAAATAAATAAATAAAGGATGAGGTGCCAACCACAGTATTAAAATAGCGTTTTACTCGTTCAAACAAAAAGGACGAAAGAAAAGACTGCCGATAATTTTTATTCAACCACACTTCTAAGCCGAAATCACAAAAAGAAAGAAAGAAAAAATGTCATGTGTGCCATTTTTCTGGTCACAAAGAGTAAACAAAACAAATCCATCGGAAGGGTATGTGAAAAAAAAGAAAAGGCTGAAAAAGGGCGGGGAAGGGGGCGTTCTTTCAGCGCAGCTCTTGGTGCACGAAAGGAGGAGGGCGGCTGGGCGTCAAATCAACCCTTCCGCTTTTGTAAATGGCTGTCAGCTTTTCACCGTCAATTTCCAAGGCACCAGCATGGCCGCCGTACACCCAAGAAAGTCCAATATCAATCACGATGATTTTTCCATCACAACGGGTGAGGATCTGCCCATCCAGCTGAGGAGTGTGACCAATGATCATTCGATCGGCCTGAATAAAGAAAATATGAAAGGGTGAGCCACGTGGATGAGGTAAAAAGTCATACCTTCAATATCGACAAGGTTTGCTGGACGGCCTCGCAGACACCCGGCTCTTTGTCCAAAGCCCAACCACGGTACCAGGTGGGTCCTTGTTCACCAAACACACCGTGCGGGTCTTTGTGCTGACCTACCACCACCGGCATATCTTCGTGCACAAAGCTGTTGATCGTGTCCACGCCCAACTTGGCAAAATTGATATCAATCCCACCATGACAAAATACATTGCCGTCCACCTGACAAAAATAAAAAGGTGCAATGACCACGAGTTAAAGGCAATTCCAAAAAAAAAAAAAAAAAAAAAAAAGCTTACCACAGCTGTCATGTTGAGTTCGCCCAGATATTCACCTAGGAAGCCGTCCAGACGGAACGCTTTGACTCGGTCTTCGTAACTGCCAAAAGTATCAATTTCTTGGCGAGTTACATAACGCCAGTCACCGATCAGATTCATCACTTCATGATTGCCAAGCAGTGGAATGACTTCGCCGCCGGTCGCTGGCGCCTCGTCTCGCAGTTTGCGTAGTAAATCGTAAAGGGCTATTGTGTCGGTGCCTCTGTCTAGCACGTCCCCCTAGTCATGACAACAAATAAAATGGAACGCCATCAGCTCTTTCTCTTTTCAATGGCTTCCCAATGGATTACCGTTTGGACAAACACAGTGTCATTCCCAATCCAGCGATCGTCGTCATCAATCAGGCCAGCCATCCGAAATGTCTTTCTAGAGTTGGCAAGATCCCCGTGCAAATCGCCTACAGCCACGATTCTTCGCGCCTGTGCAACAAAGCAGGTCAATGCACTGAGTGCCAATGCATACAAGTAACAGGGTATCATAGATGCAAAACGAAACAGTAAAGAAAGACGGCCAAGTCTCCCAGGCTTTTTCTCCATCGGGGTTTTTAAACTCCTCCAGCGCCAGCCTATCCAACACACTTGACTCGGTTTGTCTGGCAGGCTCTTTTTCTCTCAGGTGTCAGCCATTCCATTCAACAACCCTGGCAGTTTATCTTGGACGTTAGAAAACTGTCTTTTTTCAGAACCTTTTGTCAAAGATAGAGCGAGTGGTACCTTTCTATTTTGGCTTGTCCTCGAGCCGTGGATGAGATTGAATTTTGGTCCTAACTTTGCGCAGGCAGTGGGCAGGGATCCAGTTCAAAGCGGATAGGGGTGGATTTTTATTAACCAACATCGCTTCTCACCATGTGCTATGTACCCGCATGGGCGTGCAAGTGTCAATGTGTAAGGCAATGAGAACAATGGCCAGGCCATGCTTTTTCATTTTCAGGTAAGATGCCAGGGGTCAGCCCTGACTCTCCGCTGCAGCATTCTTAACTCAACCACTTGCGTCTTTCATCATCAAACGTGATGCGCAATAGGAAGGGACGATTGGGTCGTCTGATGATCCCTTGGGGAAAGGGGCGACCCTGAAAAAAAGGTGTATGTAGCACAGGGGATTCGAATGGATGGATTGTCGTGCAATTTTGCATAGGCACAGTACATCATGAATGATGACGATTCTGATAAAACAAGGCCGAACCGTCCTGGCTATCCCCAGCGTGTCATCGTTTCAGCTTTGACAAATCTCCCCCTGCCCAATGTTTAAAAAAAACTTGCTACGATCATGCGGGGCCAAGCTGCCCTTGTGCTTGCTGATCAGTGGCCATTGTTCCAAGACTTCGTAGCGAAGAAGAATGATCATGGCCATCGGCCGTTTGTTTTTGATGGTCTTGCCAGCACAGCATCCCATCATGAAACGTTTGGTGGTCGGTCTGACTCTGTATTTTTTTGACTTCCATGATTCAAGGTCAGCGGCCAGATAATCTCCCGAGGAAGAAATCTCATTGTCCATCATTGGGCCGGATTTCTTGGTAGCCGAGCGCATATGCTTGCACGGTTGAAATGGCCCGAACCGTTGCTTACGCCTTGCTTTTTATTTACTTCAGAGAAACGTCAATTTCTCTTCCCACGATAGCATGTTATGTGGCTTTGTGCAAGACGGAATGAATAAATAAATAACGCATTTATGCAATAATGAGACCCCTCACCTTTGCGAAGGAGGGAAGCGATCGCCTCGATCCAATCAAAAAAAGATAGAAGGAAAAAAGTGGACCTTTCCCCAAAAGGAAACCATTTCATGGCAAGTCAGTTGCCAGCGTGGAAGAGGAAACCTTCTACGTTTTGTCTTACAGAACTGGTCGAATTTGGGCAGCTGGAATGATCTTTTGTGTCCCGCTCAGCTGCCATGTGGGAAGCACAGCCATGTTCTTTTAGAGAAAGGTTGTTCATCGTGCCCTCCCAAAAGACATCAAAAAAGAGTCCAGCCAAAAGGTGCATTGATGGATGACATGTCACACAAACTTTCTTGTGCTCAACCTCCACTGGAAATTGCACAGAGATTAGTATTGTTTCCATTTATTTACTTTTGTATCAGAAACTAGTGACGTGTGTGATGGATTGGCAGAGAGAGAGAGGGGGGTTGGTATCTTCAGTGGGCAAAAAGTTGCTCGACGACGTCATGAGGTGAGGGCATGTCGACTGTATGAGGTAAAGAGTTCTGCCGGCAATATTTCTAAACAATCAAAAAGGCGATGAGGATTGGCAGTTCTCCTTTTAGCTGTTAGATTGGTATTACCAGAGTCATGGTGGATTGAGACCTTCGCACCAGTCGATTTGAAACGGGTTTGCGTTCGGTGGTCAAGCCTAATGAAGGTCGGTCAGTTGGCTTTCACCTCCTATTTTTGTTTTTAGCGCCCATCCCCAACTTTCGGGACGGGGGTTTACCTTGCAATTGACCATCCAGAATGGTTGCTGCGCTTGTTTTCCGGTCATTGATAAAAGAGGGTATCGTTGTTGCTAGGGCTTTTCGTTTTATAGGACTAAAAAAAAAAAAAAAAAGTGAGTGGTTGAGAAGGCGTGTGGGATGCTCGACTTACATATCAAAGGTAATTCCAGGATCAGATATTTGAGTCATTTGAATAGCAAGCTAATGGTAACAATAAAAAAAAGTGAGATCGGCTTGTACAATGTCGTACATTTACCCCCATTGCCCCTGGTTTTTTTCCCATCTTTTACTGAGCATTACCCATTTTTTTTTTTTTTTGTTTCAAGTGACTCCTTGAACCCCAAATTCCCCAACTTTTTTTTTTTTTGTTTACCTTCATTGTTGAGTTGAATTTTGTATTGTGAAGTAAGAAACGCTCTGTGTTCAGACCGTTATTGACATATTCGGATAAATTGATGACAAGGTCGCCGATACTGGAGACCTGCTTTTCGCCAGTTTCTTGAAAAACTTCCAGTTTTAATTCGCAGGCACCAAGTAACTTCTGTTTGCTGATGACCAGCTGTGAATGGACCTTGATGCTCTGATTCCAACAAATCGAGAAATTCTTGATAGGTGCTCTATTAAGAAAAAAAAAAGATCAGGCACACTTTCCCCGACAAGATCTAAGCAGGGTCGAAAAAAAAAAACTGCAACCAAGCCCTCCTTTTTTTTTAATAATGCGTTTTTGTTTACCTTGGAGTCATACCGCTTTGTTGAGAAGCATGCTTAATACGCCAGGTCACAAAAAAATGACCACTGACAAGCGGCACGTTAACTAAATCGCGGATAATGACTGTAATGTCGAATAACACCTTGCGATTTTTCGATATAAACAAGTAGGCTAAAGGTATCATCTTTGGTGTTTCAGCGAAAAAACTCGATATGCTTCGATGTTCCTTTTTTTTTAAATCGTGTCGAGCCAAAGATGTAATAAATAAATATGTTAAAAAAAAAAAGAGAGGGAAGAAGAAAAAGAAAATGAGAAAAAAAGGAGCCTAGAAATTTAACCCATTTGCGATGTCCACTCAATAAGGTTTTTTATCTTTTTGGTGTAACCATTCACCTTTCACTTGAAATGGCCTTGTGTCACTTTGGCCAATGTCCTTATTAGGAAGTGCAGCGCGTTGTTAATCTTTTTTGATGGCAAGCTTGACAATCAAGGGGAAGGATGTGTATGAAGCGAAGATCTCTTTTGACAACAATCCCCTTGAACATTCCATTCTTATTCAACGTTCGCTTACTGTCACCTTCCCTTTTCACTTTTTGTTCCTTCTTTTTTTTTTATCCGGGGTCCATGGTTGACCTTGGCCTGGCAACGTCCATTTGCTCAAGCTTGACCAGGCATTCTTCCTTTCAAACATACCGGACAGTGATGAAATGAAAAAAGGTGGCTGGGAAATAGCGGATTGGGTCAAGTGATGTACCTTTGTGAACGTGGAGCTTTTTCCATTGACCCCAATTTTTGAGCCAATACTGATAAAGGCAAGCCCGTTCAAAGGAGTGCAAGGGCAGTGTCATAAAATATAAAAAATCAATGGAATCTGTCAAAAAAAGTGGAGTCGACTTTGATTTGGAAAGGGCCAAGTGCGAAGAAGAACATGAAAAAAGGAGAATCAAAAAACAAAAGGAGATCGGCTAGGAGAAAGGCCAAGGGATTTTTAGGAGGGATTCGCTATTTTTTTTATTTTCTTTTTCATTTTGACAATTTTTTTTCATGCCACCATCAAGGCATGTTCGCCGGCATCGGGTCTTAGCGCCAATCCTCGACGTCATCTCGTTCATTTTTACCTATGTTCGGAGTTGGCTGTGGCCACGGCGACCAAAGCTCAAAAGAGATGTCCTCCCTCCCATCCCATCGCGAGACACTGTCGAGGTCACTGGCTGCAAAATCAACACCAGTATAGCTCTACGGTATTATAAAGGAAAAACGGTGGTGCTGGACTTGGATGAAACCTTGGTTCATTCGGTGCAGCTGGGCTTGGTCGACCACATCCAGCCTGTGCACGCCGCCATCCAGCGGAGAGCCATCGAGGTCAAAAACGATCGGCACCAGTCCATTCTATACGAAGTTTATAAGCGACCGCATGTGGATTTCTTTCTTAAAACGGTAACGACTCGCAAAGAAATCGAGCCGAGAAATGCACCCTCCCTCTTTACCGTCGCTTGTCTCATTCATGCGCATAGATCAGTCAATGGTACCGAGTGGTGATTTTTACCGCTTCTATGGCCGAGTATGCTGAACCAGTGATAGATTGGCTGGACCAAGACGACACACTGGTCTCTCAACGCTATTATCGTCAAGTAAGTGCGGTGAAAAAGAGAAAGACCAAACTCATTTCCCCCCCCCCCTGCAGTCTTGTGTACAGAAAAATGGCAGTTATGAAAAAAATATCTCATTGGCCGAGGCAGACCTATCCAAGGTGTGCTTAATTGACAATTGCCCCACAGCCTATGAATCCTTCCAAGGTAAAAAAATAAAAATTAAAAATGGTGAGCTCGATTTCTCACCTTTTTCCACCACAAAAAAAAAAAAAAATAGACAATGGCGTGCCGGTACCAACATGGATCGACTCACCAAACGATCGATGTTTATTAGACTTGCTACCTTTACTCGACGCCCTTCGATTCACTTCTGACATTCGGAGCATTTTGAAACTTCGAAGGCTTCAGGAAAGACACAAGAAGGCATGAAAAAATACCCTGCGCCACCCACTTGCCTCCTATTTATCCCCTTTGCTGTTGTTTATTGTACCTTGCATTTCCACACTTGGACCACCATGGCTTCTCACGTTTATGCACCCCTTGGATCCCAAAATTACCGCTTGTATTAAAATTTCCTGGCCTTTCCTCCAGCCTCGGCATGGAAGCAGCGATGGGGGGCCGACCCATGATCAATCGAAGCCCAACCCCCCCTTTTTTGTTGCAGAAGGCCATTCAGTCCCTACTTTAATGCTCTGATTGAATTGCTAAGCAAAAGTGCAACGGTGGCATAGACTGACACCGATCCTTGATGGTGCAGGAAAAAAAAGGACAGAGGAATTGAGACAGAAGCTGAGTCGCATCTCATACTCCGCGCGTGGCGAAAGTCGGACTCTAAAACTCTTCGCTGGCGAGTGTTTTTTTTTTTACAAAGCTTGGTGTCACTCAGATTACCTGTCACTCTTTCTCGTCATGTTCAATTTGGTAAATTTCCAAATTTTTGCGTCGGCTTCCACTGAAATAGGAGGCGTGCCATCGTTTATTCCGTTGACAGGACCTCTGAAACATCAGCATGTACAAAATATCAACTCTCTGTCGTCAGCTCCAACGGGGTACCTTTCACCATTTTATTACTGTTATTGATGGAAAATTTCGCCCCGCATAATTACATCTAGATCGCTGAGAGCAACACGAGCTTGATACCGTGTTAGTTCATCTTGATCATTGTGTTCAATATAGCGAAGAGTTCGATAGGCACGGCGCAGGTTCTCAGTAGGGAAATCGTATACAGTCTGAGACGCCATACCTCGGAAGAGAGACAAAATGAGCACTGTGGCAGCTATGACGATCAAAGAAAAAAAAAGGGGGTGTTGGTAAGGTTTAGGTTGGCCGCAATATCGAACTGAACTTGCCTCGTCGAACTTCAGGTGTTTTTTCAAGGTCCAAGATGTTTAATACCCAATCTGTCAATTGCCACAGGATGCCTGAGAGAGCGGTTGGACAGGTTTGGCACGCCATGCTGAGAATCGACAAGGCTGAGGTTCTCAAGTGTGCATCGGCCTGGCGGTCTCCCAAAACGGATTCCAAAGGGTTGACGAGTGCATTGACTTGATATGAATAAAAAAGAAGAGGTTGTGAGCGAAATTCATATGATAGAATAGGCAATTTGCATGTTTAACGTACTGTATTTGCCGAGAGCATCACCACATCGCTGGATGGTTTGTAATAAAGCCTCCCCCACACGCAACCGGTGATCCAGCTTCTCATTCTTGTCAGCATATACCTTTCCGAGTTTTTCAATAATACGGTTGCCATGGATATCTGTCAATGCCGAGAGGCCCTTGATCGCATTCATATAAATAAAACTAATCACCCAAAAAAAAAAAACCAGTAAGCTACTCGTAAAAAAAAAAAAAAAAAAGTTGGCCATACCTGTCTTCGTCTTGGGCTAGGCGGATAAAGAGATCCAGTAGATCATCAAGCGCCTGCCCAGACGAAACCAGAGGATCTTTGGCAAGGATCATTTCCTTTAACAGACCAATGCCATGGGCACGCACAGGCAGCAGCTCATCTTGCAGGGCTTTCATGGCTTCCTGATACTGCTTCTGAGACTGCGTCAGTCGACCTCCATTCGCAGCTTTCATATCTTGTGACGACTGGATGGTTGTGATCGCCAGAATCACTTCATGGATTTGATCTTGCAGAATCTCGTCAGCCATTTTTTCTAAACGTTTGAGCGATGGTAGCAAGGATGACATCAGCTGGAGCGCTTTGTCGTCTAAATCGTCATTCTCTACAAAGTTCAAAGTCCGGACGTCAATCATTTTCTTCTTCGCTTCCATGTCTTCTTACCATGGATCACGGCGCGGATTAAATTGATGGCCAGGAGTAGCGATTCCAATTCGTCTTCTACGGTGAACGATTCATCGTCCATCTCTTCAAAAAGGTCTCGTTGCTCTTCAGACACAATGTTGGTGATATCGGGAAAACCACGGTGGGAGGAAGATGAAGCTTGGTTGGCTCGGCCGAGGCGGTCCATGCGTTCCAATTGGCCGACCACAGTGTTGTTTGCAAACGCCAGGATCTGGATCGGCTTCCCAAGAATGGCCGGGCCAAGTTTATCCACCATGACCATAATCAATTGAAGAATCATGAGGATGCTAGAAAAGAAAGGGATGAGACTGGAGGTCGCAGTGATGAGGTTCGTTCGTGTTGCTTCTACCTTTTGGGGTCAGACGAGGGACCGGCAGCTTGCATATGACTGTAAGAGTTGAGCAAAAAGACAAAAAAGTCACCGCTGAGATCAGGGTTGTTCAGCTTGGTCAAAAAGTCTACGAGTCGAGAGATATCCAAAGGCAATTCGTTCCCTCCCAAGCGTTTTGGTGATCTATGTGAGGAGGAGAAAGTGGAGTGAGGGGGGTGGGTGGGCTGTGGAAAATAAAAAAAGAACGGATTACCTTTTCCATCGTAGTTCCACACCACCATGGTTAGACGGCCCAAAATACGCGACGCGATCACCATGTAAATCAACAGGGTCAAGCACAATATGCTGTAAATCGTCCATGCATTGCTCAGGGGTCATGAGTCGGAAATAGGTTGTCAGCAGATCGAGCACCGTTTCACGGTTACCGGATTTAGTGCGGCAGGAGTATTCGTATAGGTGGTAAAAAGGAGCGATGCAGGACGCCATGATGTGTTTGATGACGATGGGGGATGGCTCACCGCCCACCATGATTGTGTGCATGGCGTTGATGATCGAGGTCAACTGCTGTTCGTTCAGCGCCACGGGGTCTTCGAGAGCCGTAATGGTGTGGTTCTCATCGGAGGAATAGTAATCACGTCGTTGCCAACCATCCACCAGCGCCTTGGTTACCGCGTTTACCACCAATTTTTGACACACATCCGGGTACTTGGTTATCATGCGTCCAAGGATAAAAGTCACCGCTTGGTCCTGGCCAGTCAGTGGTCGCTGCGCTTTCTCTAGCAACACCAGAAGCTGAGGTGCAATCACTGCGTAATATGCCTATGATAAACATTCAATCAAACGCACCTTCCAACTGAGCCCTAATCCTGTCCCTCGTACCTCGACTGAATTCATTTGCCTAGGCACAGACAGGACAAGCTTGGTCACTTTTTCAAGCTCTGCTAGCTGAGCTATCGAAAGAAAAAGCAGGTAAGCTTGCTGCCAAGCGACGGAAAAAAAATATCTTTACCATGATCTGACATGCCAATGGTAAATTGCAGCACAGTAGCCACACCGTTGGCTTTCAGTAAGAGCCTTGATAAGAAGCGACCACAGATGGATCGCAGCCATGCAGGCACAGGGTGCAATGGCGATGTGCCCAGTAGGAGCATCAGTGACTCCATGGCGCGATAGGAATCGGACCTACATTTCCAAAAGAGGCATTGGTCAGTTGGACCAAGTACGGCGCTGGCCAACTTTACCTGTCAAAGAGCCACATGAACATATGAGCGCATTTCGATTTTTCATTAGGGTGGAGCGGTTGGTTATTAGGAGCAGGGGTCTGAGCAGCTGCGACATCTAAAAGGGAGCTAGGATTAAGGACAGGCGTGGATGATGGCGTGGACGAGCCGGGTATCTGGGGAGTGGAAGGCTTCGAGGGTTCATAGGCTAGCTGTAGCAGGCCCGCATAAAGGTCAGGCAGGTGCCGTTGAAGAAGGATCGATGCAACTGTGGTTCCTCTTTTCCCGTGCAAGGTTGGATGTGATTTGGCAATGGTGTCTACGAGCTTGGTGATATTTTGAAAGAGTCGGCGGTCGGAAGTCAAGTGATGGGAATGTTGGTCATGATCCTCCGTGGTAAAGAGCTCTAAAAGAACAGGGGAAAGGTTAACAATGCTACCAGGTGTAGCTGCTTTGGTTCCTTACCATGGTTGGTGAAACCAGACTTGACCCGGTTGGACAATGGCACGCCCACGCCTGGGGAAAAGTAAGGATACAGTCCCCATGAGATCGCCACTTGCAGCAACGTATGCACCAAGCGAAGATCGCGCACGCCAAGATAATCCTTTTCACCCTGCGTCTCTAATGTAGAAACAATTTGTGTTGGAGCGATGAGGAGGAGGCTAGGGCCAAACGCAAAAGCTGAATTACCATGCTGAGTCATTTCGATCACAAGGGCGTCTTGGATCTTTTCAAGGCAGCGGATGCATTGCCGCACATATTTGGATTGCACTGATTCGCTGCTTTCTTCAGTGTCATCAACATGTAGCTTTTCCAATCGAGTGGACAGTAACTGATCTAGAGATTGCGTGTCTGTAAAGAGAAAAAAAAAAAAGGCAGGGATCAATAATGAAAAATAAAAAAAAGGTGATTCTAGATTTACCTTTGGGGGAGTCTGATGTCGGCGCGCTTCCAACAAGGATGGAGGCTTCCTGTAAGCATTGTTTCAATGGCGATTGATGGTTTTCGTCCTGCTGTAAAACAAGCTCTTGCGCTGGTGCTGCTGGACCCATGAAGTGGAAAAAAAAAGAAATGCAACACTTTTTCGTGCCGCAGCCTTTTTAGGAAATGGAGTTTCAAATCCAAACTTCGTGCAGTCACAACACATGTTGACCCACATTTTTTTTTTCTCACTTGCGTTTCCCTCTCACTTTTTTTTTTTTTTTTTTTTTTTTTTTTTTAATTTTTAAACTGCTTGGTGTGCACCTTTATCAATCTTTTATTGTCTTGTCATCTTGAAACTTGGATCATTCTAATATTCTCTGACTTGACACTTGCCAGATTGATCAACAACGAACAGTTTTTAAAAGGAAAATGTCCTCACACAACCTGGGAACTGATCCTCCTTCCAACATGGATCATCACCCTGATCAAGCTGCCTATGAGCAACAAATGAAAGCGTATTCACAACATCTCGATGATAAAGCTCGAAAATGGCAACAGCTACAAAGCAAACGTTACGGTGACAAGCGCAAGTTTGGTAAGTTGACGATGAAGAAAAAAAAAAAAAAAGGCTTCTTGTTTTGTTGTTTTTCCCGTTTCCCAGTGATGTACTCACTCGTTTCGGTTTGTTCTGCATCCTTTAGGCTTCATCGAACATGAAAAGGCTGACATGCCCCCTGAACATTTGCGCAAAATCATCAAGGATCATGGTGATATGAGCGCCAAAAAGTTTAAACACGACAAACGCATCTACTTGGGAGCTCTCAAGTACATGCCTCATGCTGTGCTCAAGCTGCTGGAAAACATGCCTATGCCGTGGGAACAGGTCCGTGAAGTCAATGTCCTCTACCACATCACTGGGGCCATCACTTTTGTCAATGAAATCCCTTGGGTAGTCGAGCCCGTTTACGTTGCGCAATGGGGCTCCATGTGGATTATGATGCGTCGTGAAAAACGTGATCGTCGCCACTTCAAGCGTATGCGCTTCCCTCCCTTTGATGATGAAGAACCTCCTTTGGACTATGGTGATAATATCATGGACGTCGAGCCCTTGGAAGCCATTCAAATGGAACTGGACGAAGAAGACGATGCTGCTGTGTACGACTGGTTCTATGATCCCAAGCCTCTCATGGATACCAAGTTCATCAACGGCTCCACCTACCGTAAGTGGCGCCTTGACCTGCCTATCATGTCCAATTTGTATCGCCTCGCCCACCAACTGCTGTCGGATTTGAACGACCAAAACTACTTTTACCTGTTTGACATCAAGTCGATGTTCACCGCCAAAGCCCTCAGCATGGCCATCCCCGGAGGTCCCAAATTCGAACCTCTCTACCGCGACATGGATGCTGCCGACGACGACTGGAATGAATTCAACGATATCAACAAAATCATCATCCGCCAGCCTGTCCGTACAGAATACAAGATCGCGTTCCCCTTTATGTACAACTCCTTGCCTCGCAGTGTGCAAGTGTCCTGGTACCACTACCCCACGGTCGTCTACGTGCGATCGGAAGACCCTGACTTGCCTGCCTTTTACTTTGATCCCATCATCAACCCGATCTCCACACGCAACTTCGACAATGAAGAAACTCAGCAAAACGAAGACGCTATCTTTGGTGACGGTGACGAAGACGAAAGTTTCACCCTCCCCACCTCTGTCAAGCCCTTCTTGGACGAGACACCCACCTACACCGACAACACCGCCAACGCCATTGCTTTGTACTGGGCTCCCCATCCATTCAACAAACGCTCAGGCCACACCCGCCGTGCCGAAGACGTGCCTCTGGTGAAAAACTGGTACCTGGAGCACTGTCCCCCCAACCAACCCGTCAAGGTGCGCGTGTCCTATCAAAAGTTGCTCAAGTGCTACGTGCTCAATGCCCTGCACCACCGCCGCCCCAAAGCCTTGAACAAAAAATACCTATTCAAGAGCCTCAAATCCACCAAGTTCTTCCAAACCACCCAATTGGATTGGGTCGAAGCCGGTCTGCAAGTGTGTCGTCAGGGTTACAACATGCTGAACCTGCTCATCCATCGCAAGAACCTCAACTACCTCCACTTGGATTACAACTTCAATCTCAAGCCTGTCAAGACCTTGACTACCAAGGAACGTAAGAAGTCTCGCTTCGGTAACGCCTTCCACTTGTGTCGTGAAATCCTCCGCTTGACCAAGCTCATTGTCGATGCCCATGTTCAATACCGTCTTGGTAACGTCGATGCCTACCAACTTGCGGATGGTCTTCAATATATCTTTGCTCACGTCGGCCAACTTACCGGCATGTACCGTTATAAGTACCGCCTGATGCGCCAAATTCGTATGTGCAAGGATTTGAAGCATTTGATCTGTAAGTCTCTATTGTAAAAAAAAAAAAAAATTATAGGTGGCATTTATTCAATTTTTCCCATCACCTCACTTCAGACTACCGTTTCAACACTGGCCCCGTTGGTAAGGGTCCTGGTGTCGGCTTCTGGGCTCCCACATGGCGCGTGTGGCTCTTTTTCTTGCGTGGTATTGTGCCTCTGCTGGAACGCTGGTTGGGTAATCTGCTGGCTCGTCAATTTGAAGGCCGGTAAGCTTGATTTTTCATCATGAAAAAATACATAGATATGTCTGACCTCTCTCTCTCTTTGTTTCCAGTCACTCCAAGGGCATTGCCAAGACCGTCACCAAGCAACGTGTGGAATCTCATTATGATTTGGAATTGCGTGCTGCTGTCCTCCACGATATCACTGATGCCATGCCTGAAGGCATCAAGGGCAACAAGGCCCGTACCATTTTGCAACACTTGTCAGAAGCCTGGAGAGGTAAGAAAAAGAAAGAGCAGAAGATGGAAAAAATCGGCGGCGGACTCATCCTTTATTTTTCTACGAATAGCTTGGAAGGCCAATATTCCCTGGAAGGTACCTGGTATGCCTGCTCCTATCGAAAACATGATTCTGCGCTACATCAAATCCAAGGCTGACTGGTGGACAAGTGTGGCTCATTATAACCGTGAACGTATTCGTCGTGGTGCAACTGTCGACAAGACTGTGTGTCGCAAGAATTTAGGTCGTCTGACCCGTCTGTGGCTCAAGGCCGAACAAGAACGTCAACACAACTACCTCAAGGATGGTCCTTATGTCACTGCCGAAGAAGCTGTTGCCATCTACACTTCCACCGTCCACTGGCTCGAAAGCCGCAAGTTCTCCCCCATCCCCTTCCCTCCCTTGTCCTACAAGCATGACACCAAGCTGTTGATCTTGGCTCTCGAACGTCTACGTGAAGCCTATAGTGTCCAAGGTCGTCTCAACCAAAGCCAGCGTGAAGAACTCGGCTTGATCGAACAAGCCTACGATAATCCACACGAAGCATTGTCACGTATCAAGCGTTTGCTGCTGACCCAACGTGCCTTCAAGGAAGTCGGTATCGAATTCATGGATCTGTATTCCCACCTGGTGCCTGTGTATGACATTGAACCGCTTGAAAAAATCACCGATGCCTACCTTGATCAGTATCTCTGGTATGAAGCTGACAAGCGCAACCTGTTCCCAGCCTGGATCAAACCTGCCGACTCGGAACCCCCTCCCTTGCTCGTGTACAAGTGGTGCCAGGGCATCAACAACCTGCAGGAAGTCTGGGACACCACCAGTGGTCAATGCAACGTCATGATGGAAACCAGTTTCAGCCGCGTCTACGAAAAGATGGATCTGACCTTGCTCAACCGTCTTTTGCGTCTTATTCTCGACCATAACCTTGCGGATTATGCTACAGCTAAAAACAACGTCGTGCTCAACTACAAGGACATGAACCACGTCAATGCCTTTGGTTTGATCCGTGGTCTGCAGTTTGCCTCCTTCATCTTCCAATACTATGGCTTGGTACTTGATTTGCTCGTGCTCGGTCTCCACCGTGCCAGTGAAATGGCTGGCCCTCCTCAACAACCCAACGACTTTTTGCAATACCGCGATGGTGCTACCGAAACGCGTCATCCCATCCGTCTTTACTCGCGCTATGTCGACCGCCTGCACATTTTCTTCCGCTTCACTGAGGAAGAAGCTCGGGACCTGATCCAACGTTATCTCACCGAACATCCCGATCCCAACTTTGAAAACATCGTTGGCTACAACAACAAAAAGTGCTGGCCCCGCGACTGCCGTATGCGTCTGATGAAGCACGATGTCAATTTGGGTCGTGCCGTCTTCTGGGACATCAAAAACCGCCTGCCTCGCTCACTCACCACCATCGAATGGGAAACCAGCTTTGTGTCGGTCTACTCCAAGGACAACCCCAACTTGCTCTTCAGCATGTGTGGCTTTGACGTCCGTATCTTGCCCAAGATCCGCAACCTCAACGAAGAATTCACTCTCAAAGACGGCGTGTGGAATCTGATCAATGAACAGACCAAGGAACGTACTGCGCAAGCCTTCCTCCGTGTCGACCAGGAATCCCTTGACCGCTTCCACAACCGTATCCGTCAAATCCTCATGTCCTCTGGCAGTACCACCTTCAGCAAGATCGCGAACAAATACAACACCGCCTTGATCGGCCTCATGACCTACTACCGTGAAAGTGTCGTCCACACCCGTGAACTCCTTGATCTGCTCGTCAAGTGTGAAAACAAAATCCAAACCCGTATCAAGATTGGTCTCAACTCCAAGATGCCTACCCGTTTCCCCCCCACTCTGTAATTTCAAAAGGAGAAAGGAAAAAAAAAAAACCTGCACAGCGGGCCTCATCTCTTTATTTTTTTTTCTGCACAGATTCTACTGTCCCAAGGAATTGGGTGGTTTGGGTATGTTATCCATGGGCCACGTCCTGATTCCCCAAAGCGATTTGCGCTGGTCGAAGCAGACGGAAACCGGCATCACTCACTTCCGCTCGGGTATGAGCCACGACGAAGATCAGCTGATCCCCAACTTGTATCGTTACATCCAATCTTGGGAATCTGAATTCATCGATTCTCAACGTGTCTGGGCCGAATACGCCCTCAAGCGCCAGGAAGCCATGGCTCAAAACCGTCGCCTGACTTTGGAAGATCTCGAAGACTCGTGGGATCGCGGTATTCCTCGTATCAACACTTTGTTCCAAAAGGATCGCCACACCCTCGCCTACGACAAGGGCTGGCGTGTCCGTACCGACTTTAAGCAATACCAAATCCTCAAGAACAATCCCTTCTATTGGACCAACACCCGCCACGATGGCAAACTCTGGAATCTTAACAACTACCGCACAGATATGATCCAGGCCCTTGGTGGTGTCGAAGGCATTTTGGAACACACTCTGTTCAAGGGCACCTACTTTACGTCCTGGCTTGGTCTTTTCTGGGAAAAGGTAAAGAAAAAAAAAAGCAGCTGCCATTTTTTTTTGTTTACTCACCGAGATCCCTTTTATTTTATTCATTTTCATTTTCACTTTAGGCTTCCGGTTTCGAAGAAAGCATGAAGTACAAGAAGCTGACCAATGCCCAACGAAGTGGTTTGAACCAAATCCCCAATCGTCGTTTCACTTTGTGGTGGTCCCCCACTATCAACGTAAGTCACTAGATTTATCTGCTGTCAAATTTTGAGAGAGCTTACCCATCATTTTTTTCTGTTGGTCTTTCCCTCCTAGCGTGCCAATGTGTATGTTGGTTTCCAAGTGCAATTGGATTTGACTGGTATTTTCATGCATGGCAAGATCCCCACTCTCAAGATCTCTCTGATTCAAATTTTCCGTGCTCACTTGTGGCAAAAGCTGCATGAAGCCTTGACGATGGATTTCTGTAAGTGACATTTTAGCCTTTTTTTTTCTGCATTGCATCACAGCGTCTCATCGCTTGTTTTTTTTTGTAAACTAGGTCAAGTGTTTGATCGTGAATTGGAAGCTCTGCAGATCGAAACCGTGCAAAAGGAAACTATCCATCCTCGTAAATCGTACAAGATGAACTCGTCAGCCAGTGATATCTTGCTCTTTGCTGCTTATAAATGGCCTGTGTCACGCCCCTCGCTGTTGAACGATCCCAAGGACGTGATGGACGGTCCTACCACGACCAAGTACTGGCTCGATATCCAATTGCGCTGGGGTGACTTTGACTCTCACGACATTGAACGCTACACCCGTGCCAAGTTTTTGGATTACACCACCGACAACATGAGTATCTACCCCTCGCCTACGGGTCTGATGATCGGTGTGGATCTGGCTTACAACATGTACTCAGCTTACGGTAACTGGATTCCTGGTATGAAGCCTCTGGTGCAACAAGCCATGGCCAAGATCATGAAGGCCAATCCTGCCTTGTATGTGCTCCGTGAACGTATCCGCAAGGCCCTCCAACTGTACTCGTCTGAGCCCACCGAACCTTACCTGTCGTCCACCAATTATGGTGAACTGTTCAGCAACCAAATCATCTGGTTTGTCGATGACACCAATGTGTACCGTGTGACGATCCACAAGACCTTTGAAGGCAATTTGACCACCAAACCTATCAACGGTGCCATTTTCATCTTCAATCCTCGCACTGGCCAACTCTTCCTTAAGATCATTCACACCTCTGTCTGGGCCGGTCAAAAGCGTTTGGGTCAATTGGCTAAATGGAAGACGGCCGAAGAAGTGGCTGCCTTGATTCGTTCCTTGCCTGTGGAAGAACAACCCAAGCAGATCATTGTCACGCGCAAGGGTATGTTGGATCCTCTTGAAGTTCATTTGCTCGATTTCCCCAACATTGTCATCAAGGGCAGTGAACTGCAATTGCCCTTCCAAGCCTGTCTCAAGGTTGAGAAATTCGGTGATCTCATTCTCAAGGCCACCGAACCTCAAATGGTAAACCTCTCCCCCCCCTTCTCTCCCTTTCTCTCTAAATCGACTGTCCCACTCACTTTTTTTTTTCTGCTTGACCTAGGTGCTCTTCAACTTGTATGATGATTGGTTGCGCAGCTTCTCGTCTTACACTGCCTTCTCACGTCTGGTGTTGATCCTGCGTGCCTTGCATGTCAACAATGAAAAGACCAAGATGATCCTCCGCCCTGACCGTAATACCATCACCGAACCCCACCACATCTGGCCCACCCTGTCCGATGAAGAATGGGCAAAGGTGGAAGTGGCCTTGAAGGACCTGATTCTGGCCGACTACGGCAAGAAGAACAATGTGAACGTGGCTTCGCTGACGCAATCCGAAATCCGTGACATCATTCTTGGTATGGAAATCCAAGCACCATCCTTGCAACGTCAACAGATCGCCGAGATTGAAAAGCAGACGCAAGAACAGTCGCAGCTGACGGCCGTCACCACCAAGACTCGTAACATCCATGGTGATGAAATGGTCGTGACAACCACTAGCAACTACGAAACCCAGACCTTCTCCTCCAAGACCGAATGGCGTATCCGAGCCATCTCAGCCACCAACTTGCACTTGCGTACCAACCACATCTATGTCAACTCGGATGATATCAAGGAAAACACCTACACCTACGTGCTTCCCAAGAACATGCTCAAGCGCTTCATCACCATCTCCGACCTGCGCACCCAAGTGGCTGGTCTGATGTATGGCGTCAGCCCTCCCGATGCGCCCAACGTCAAGGAAATCCGTTGTGTTGTCATCCCTCCCCAATGGGGTTCGCACCAGACCATTCATTTGCCTAACACCCTACCAGAACACGAGTACCTGGCCGACCTGGAGCCACTCGGCTGGATCCACACCCAACCTCAAGAACTCATGAACGTGTCACCCCAGGACGTCACCACCCATGCCAAGCTGCTCGCCAACAACAAGGCTTGGGACGGTGAAAAGACCATCACCTTGACCTGTTCCTTCACCCCTGGTTCTTGTTCATTGACTGCCTACAAGATGACCCCCGGCGGCTTCGAATGGGGCAAGAACAACATGGACACCGGCAACAACCCTCAAGGCTTCAGCCCCAGCCATGCCGAAAAGGTCCAGATCCTGCTCAGCGACCGTTTCCTTGGTTTCTTCATGGTCCCCACCGACATTTGGAACTATAACTTCATGGGTGCTCAATTCAATGCCAACATGAAATACCGCCTCACTCTGGATGTGCCCAAGGAATTCTACCATGAATCTCATCGTGCCTCTCACTTTATGAACTTCAGTAGCGACATGGAACCCACTGCAGGTGCCGATATTGAAGACGCCTTTGCTTAAAAAAAAAAGTTCTATTTGGGTTTTTGTTTGATTTTAAAAATTGGGATATCTAAGTCATTAAAAAAAATGTATATAAAAAAAACCGACCTGCCCTTGCTGGTGAGGCATGGATGTGTTACGGTTCACAAGGAAAACAGGCGCGCCTCCTTGATTCATTCCACCCCGAGTCTCCATGATGGAAGGAATGCTGACCTACAAAAAGAAGGGGTTGTAGAGGGTCTTCTTCTGCCCGCCTCTTTCCATCAGCACAGCCAGCCAGGCTGGCCGTTCTGCGATGCAAGCGACGCATTGTTCTTCTTGAAGCATGACCAAGAGTGTATTCCTTCGCTCAAGATTGGCCAGTTGCTGATATCCCATCCCTCTTGGGTCCTCTTCTTTGGTTGGACAAAGAGGGTTTGAGTTTCTCTCTTGCAGAATTTACTTTTTTATTTGAAACTATTTACAGAAAAAAAAAGGGGAAAGTGGGGTCATCCTAGGTAATAAAAAAAAAAAATGATAAATTACACATTGGAGTGAAAAAAAAAAAAAAAAAAGGGATAGGGAAGAGAGAGAGAAAGAATGAAGCAGTCTATGGTGGAAGAGGAGGGAATACAGCCTCGGTTTTCTATTGCGACTTGTCGGGACGAGCCACCACGGTATCCAATTTGTCTCCCAGCTTAATAAAGGTATGTCGAAGTACTCGTGAATCCACCAATAGCTTCTTGTTAAGTTCTTGCACAATCAGAGGGTTGGCATCAAAGTGCATCATCCAGTAACTAAAGATCATTCAAAGAAGCGTGTGAGCTATCCAGAGACAAAAAAAAACCAGCAAGCAAGCAACATCACTTACTGTCCGTTGGTATGGTACTCTTGGTGACGTTTGATGCGATGAGGAAGAGGTTTCGAACCCCAGTTGTCGAAGCCTCGGACAACGCCACCCTTGTGCAGGACTTGAGTAGCCGAGGTCTTGATCAAATCTTTGAGATTGCCCTATAAAAGAGGAAGAAAGAGCGAGTCTTAGCGATCCGGCTCATTGATGTAATAGGAATGGAGAGAGAGAAAACAACATACTTCGACAAGGTGAGATCGTGCAATACAGACCAATTCGTAAAAAGGCATGTTGGATATAATCAGTAGGGGAAGGAAGAAAAGAAAATAAAAATAAAAACGAGCAAGCTGGGTATCAAGCCACCGGGCCCGCGCTTTTTTTTTTTTTTTTTATTTTGGCAGCCAGCCATTGACCTTGGATGGCACCAGGCCGTCTTTTTCATGCATGACGTTTGCAACTGCACTGATTTTTTTCAATTAAACTCTGTTTCGCATTCTTATTTTTCCAAGGGGGTAAGAAAAGAATTTGGAAAAAAAGCACAAAGGTTGAGAAAACATTTCTTCTCTTCTCTTTCTTTCTTTTTGTCCCATTATTTTGCTACAAGCGGTTTAATACATAATGAGAGTATCTTGCTGGCTGGCCATTTTTGCAACCATTCAAGCAACATTTGCAGCCCCATTGATAGACTGGTCATTCGAAAAGAAGGCTCTGCACAAGTCATATGGTAAGCTCCACATTTTTTTTATCACGAAAAGGCGGGACTGGAGGAGGTTGAAAAAAAAGAATATGACCAAACAAGAAAATAAGGGGGAGAAAACCTTGGAGACATCAAGAGAGAGTCCTTCATTGGCAACCGTGCTCTCTCTTTTACACAACAATCGGGTTCAGGGGTGGAATGAGGGTGAAACGAAGAAGAAAATCGAAAAAGTGTGTAAAGGAGATTTGGAGGCAGCGACGCCATGGCCGACAAGGAAAAAAAAAAAAAAAAAAAAAGAGCGTCGTTTTGGTAGTGATGGTTTATTTACTTTTTTTTTTTTGTAGACGATCACCAACAGCGACGGGTTCGACTGGATACAAACAAGAATGATTTGAATGATATTACCTTTGCCGTCGTGCAGTCCAAATCGGCAGAACAAGCCGACAAAAAAGATACAAAACCTCTTGCCGAGCTGGTACCGTCTCATATACCCGTGCTATTTATGCAACCAGAAGCATGTGCTGATCAAACACGAGGCACAATGACCCGGGCCGATTTAGTAGCCTTGACTGCTCATCAACCTGATCAGCCCAAAGATCTGTCATGGCTGGTGCTGCAATTCGACGACGCCTCTGGCCAATGGACTCGGACGAAAATGACCACCGACAAGGCCCAACTCACGGTGGAAAGTCCAGCCGGCAATGATCTGGATGACCAGGTCCAGGTCTTGTTAGCCATCCCTGCTATTGCCAATCCAACCGAGGAACAATACGTGCCGATGGATCAGCACCAAACAAAACGACAGGCTGATGTCTCGTGTCCTTCTCCCACCGGCAACCTTTACCACCTCTCTGTCCTACCGTGGTCTGCGCCTGCACCGAAAAAAATTACAGCCGAGGATGCATTCATGCATATCATCACGAGTGACATCCTTTTTTAATACTTGTTAAAAAATAATTAAAATTGCATAACATCACGACCTTGCATGTCTCTTATTTTTTTCCGAACGGTTGTGACGGTTCAGAAAAGAAAACGCGGTCTTCCGCCTCATCGGCTGTCGAACTTTCTTTCAGTCCCAGGCACAGCCGTTGCCACAGGCCAATCATGCCTCGAAACTGCTTCGATGACTTGCCTTTTACCACAACTTGATTGGCAACGGCCGAGGCAAACGGTTAAGTTTCCACACCACGACTGTTTCTTTTTTTTTCTTCAGCTTTTAATAACGCAAGCATATGTCTGAAGCTGCATCTCTTCATAGGTGTCTGATTCCTGAGTTCTTGGCGGAGACCCGACAATCGTATGTGGTTCCTTTTTTTCGGGCGCATTATTTTATGTGTGTGCGAAAGTAATCAAACGATGATATCCTATCTGCAATTATACGAATGAAAAAAAAAATAAAGCAAGTTAGTCATAGAGGGACGGCATGAGTGAGATGTACAAAATAAAACACTAAAATACTAAAAATGAAAGGAATGCTTGTTTATTAACGTTTTTTGTTGGGACGTTCCGAGGCAGTGCCGTCGGAAGAACGTTTAATACCGAGACCCGACTCTGACGAGATGACGCCGCGGTTGCCCACGCTCAGGACAACATGGGCACTGCCGGTTTGCTGCTGCCGCTCCAAAAGCGCACCGGCCAGATTCAGAGGCGTGTCCGAGCTGGCCATGTTGTTAAGTTTTCGTTGTTCGTCAAGTTTCTTCAGTCGCTTCTCGGTCTTGCCCTTGCCAGAAGTCTTGCCATGGAATTTATGCGACATGAATCGGAAAGCCTGGGCAAAGTAAAAAAAGGTCAAACCTGCCCTGGTCTCTCACGTCCTTCCCCCAACTTACATCCTTGGTGCTCAGCTCATTGCCTTGTTCATCGACATATTCCAGCTTGACATCGGGCTTGTAGTTGGCCATGCGCTCTTCAAATTCACGCAGGCGATCTCGTTCATCGCGCTCCTTTTCCAACTCAGGGTCGTAATGGCGGCGGCTCTCGCGGTCCCGAGGACGATCTTCCTTCTTGGCTTCGATACGCCGCGCCATGGCCACTTCCTGGTGACGAGCTTCGTTCTGCCATTTCAATTGTTGGGATACCAAGCGATCACGGTCTTCTTGCTCTTTTGTCGCCTTTTTGATCAGCCCTACACGATGAATAAAACCAATGAGTCCGTTGGTTTCTTTCTTTCGCTGTCTTACCCTTTTGACCCAACAGTGAGAGAGTGGCGGCCAGGCCGCGGCCGACCAAAGGTTCATCAATGACGGCTTCCATGGAGGTGTCTTCGACAGGGGGCATGGGAGGGGTGGTGGAAGTGGCAGGGGCCTGGTCAAGCTCTTGGTGGTCTTCTTCAACATGTTCCAGTCGAGAGGAGGCAGGCTCGGATGAGGCAGGCGGTTCGTCGGGAGTGGCTTCAGCGGTTTGGCGTTCGCGGATGTAGGCTGGGGTCTTGCCGACGTTGCTGAGGAATTCGGTAGTTTCAGAGAACACAAGGCCATTGTCTTCCTCGGCTTCTGGACCCTCGTCGGTCTGGCGTTCGTCGGCAATGGCACGAGCAATCTCCTCGGGTGTCATGCGTTTCATGGCCTTTGATTTCTGGCGGTTGGCTTCACGGCGGGAGACAGCAAGGGCTGCTTGGAGGTCGTCGTCATCAACAAAGTTGGCGTCGTCCAGCACCATTTTTTTCCGGCGGGGGGCGGGGGCTCTCGAAGCGGCGGAAGGGACAGCGGCGGCCGGGGTGGGGTCATCGGCAGGTGGCTGTAGCGCGTCGTCAGCATCGGCCGTGGTCTTTTGGCGCAACTTTTTCTTTTTCTTGAGCTTCTTTGGCTTCTTAAAGGTCAGTTCGTCTTGGGTATAATAATCCTTGATGTCTTGCTGCTTGTTGTAATCGAGGGTTTGGGCTTGCTTTAGCTTGTCGGCGACAGACAGGTGACCGTGAGCGGCTTGGTGTTTGAATCGAGTTTCGGCAACGGAGGGGGCGACCAGGCCTTGTTTGCCGAGCACAAAGCCTTCGCCTTTGGTCCGTTCGTCATACTGGGAAAGGATGTCGGGGCGTTGACCGGTAGCCAGGCTTTGTTCATCGTCTGCATAAGGGTTGTAGCCAGGTTTCTTCTTTTTGTTTTCCAGGTTCTCCATCAGTCGTTCGTGATCCTCCATGTTGACATTGGTCAGTTCATCGGCGTCGTCGTCGTCGAGAATCCCGCGATCCTTGAGGGTGAGGATTGTTTCTTGCCCTTCGTCAAAGGCATCAAGATCGTGGGCCACCTTTAAGCCTTCGAGGTCACTGGATTTGTACTGTTTAGTGGAGGTTGATTTGGCTTGGGCTTTGGCGATTTGCGATGCTCGTTCCTTTTCTTGCTGGCGCGATCGTTGAATCCAGGCCAAGGCGCTGCCATCATCCTCGCCTTCCATGTCGGCTAATGATTTGCCTTGAAGCTTTTCGTATTGCTTACGCCTGTTCTTTGATCTAGGGAGGAGTGTAGAATGTAGACAGTGAGCGACTTTGTTATTGTTTGCATCCCTCTGTTAGTTAAGCTCTCCATCCAGCCTTACTTCTCTATACGATCACGGATTTCTTGTGCATTGGCTTCCTTTTGACGTTCTTCCTTCAGTTTTTGGAAGTTTTCGTAGGCTTGTTGTTCTTCATCGATGGGTTCGTCCATCTCTTCATCGTCATCACCAACGCAACCCAGCGGAGCCAGGCCTAATTTAGCACGCAAGGCACTAATATCAACAGGGAAAATGGGAGAATTGCGTTAGTAAGAGACGTCTCTTGTGCTGCACCATCGAAAAGAGAATGGAGAATCGACTTGCTTTGTTTCTTCCAATGAGATTTCCTCAGCCATAACGAAAGAAAAAAAAAAAAGTCGAGTGGAGAGGAAAAGAGCTGTTCAGACTGCGACAGGCCTTGGAAAAAAAAAATACCTGGTTGCAAGCGGCTTTTTTTTCTGCTCTTTCTTTACTTTTTTTTTTTTTGTAATAATGGCAGGACCCCAATTAGAAATTGTCAAGGTAAGACATACAATGCATACAATGATGTTAGCTGACGCTTTTATATAGTTTGGTGTGTATGTATTCTTCCCTGTCGGTGTCATGTTATACTTTGGTGGCCCACAGTTTTATGACAGCTATGTCAAGGGGATCAAGTTCTGGCCCGATTATAACACCACCTATGTACGTTGATTGCAAAGAACCCTCTTTGACCAGCCATCTCATCTTTTTCGTTTTGTATGTGGGCTTTTGTAGAAACCTCCTACCACCTCCAAGGAAGTACGAGATGCATTGGAAAAAATGAAATCCGAACGAGAAGATCGCTGGATCAAGGCAATGAAGGCCAAGAAAGAACAACAAGAAGAAAAATAATGACATCTCCCCTCTTTTGTACATATCACCCATATTGTAGTAAAAAAAAAAAAAAAAATGAATTAAGAGCCTCGGTTAAGCAAGACAGCTTGTTTTGCAAAGGATACAACGGAGGAAAGGTCGGCGCGTCGAGCAGGGGGGGGGGGCGGACAGATTTTTCATTTAACTTTAGAAGAAAGCAAAATAAAACAAAGTACTTTTTCAAAGAGAGAGAGTATACACAAGGTGGAGAGGAAGGGAGCAAAATACAATAAAAAAAATATGGTGAATGAAGATCATGGATATGCAATAGGGGAAAATGGTAATGGAGAAAGCGAGAAAGGAAAGCAGGCATCAACGGTTCAACCAGAGGCGATTCTTTGCACGCATCATGCGAAAGGCACCGATGGGTACACGCTCCCATCTGGACAGATCACGGCTGAACCGGTCGTCGACCTCCAAACCGGTCTCATCGTCTCTTGTGGCCAACTGAGAGGTATCGAGTAAATCGTCCATGCCTACCAGAACATCTTCATGATCGTCTAAATCACTGTCATCTTGATCATCACGTTTTCGTTTGATCGATACTGTATCCGTTGTCTAACAATGAGCAAGGAGTGGAGGGTGAGTTGAGAACTCTTACTTTCGCAAACCTATTTTCCATACTTACCAGTGAAGATCGTTTCTTGGGCACATCGAGTTTGGTGGGGAAGACTTGGTTGGACAAGGGAGATGGCCCGGTGGAGGCAGCAGGACGGGTGTTGATAGGCGGGATAAGCGGTGCTGGAGGCGGCAAAGAGAACAACGGTGACGTGGGAGATGTCGGGGAGGTGGGAGCCGAGGAGGTGGTGGTAGGCGCTGTGGGTGGAGGAGCTGCCAAAGAGGACTTGATCAGCTCTAGCAGTTGCTCGGGGATCTTGATGTCGGGAGGCAGCAACGACGCTAGGTCCACAGGTGCGGTGGCGGAAGCTGCGCTGGTAGACGAGGAAGCAGCGCTGCTGGAAGGAGCGGAGGAGGTGGTGGGGAGCGGAGGAACAGCTGCCGCAGCAGAAGTAACATTAGAGGTTGTTGATAAGGGACTGGGGGAATGGTCGTCGTGTTGTGTGGTGGCGGAGGAGATGACAGAAGACAGGAGTGAGTCGGGCGACAGATCAGTGTCTCGGTGGGCGGCAAGGACGGCATTACTGGGCAAGGACGGACGACGTAAAAAGCCAAAGTCGGGAAGGGGTAGCTGTCGATGATGGTCATGTACTGGACTGGTAGGTGCAGAACTCATGGTATTGGGGACAGAGACATCGAGTAAAGATACGTCAGGATGGGTTGCCAAGGGGGCCAGCACTTGTACAAAGGCTTCGGCAATGCTGTTGAACAAGGTATCATGTGATGGCTGGGTGGCTGCAAGCACGTCCAGCGACAGGGACTGCGACAGGGGCAAACCAATGTCTTCATCGAGTTCATTGTTGTCGGGAGGGTCATGGAAGATCATGGCTTGGTAGTCGTATTCGTCTTCCTCATCCGAGGATGTGTCCCAGTTGGCGGAGTGGAGCATTTGGTTGTAATGGTCATCGTCCTCATCAGGTTCCTCCATCAGATCATCGTCCTCTTCGATGTAGGCCAAGGCGTCGTCATCGTCAAGCAGAAGACTATCATCGTCGTCCTCATCCTCTTCCACATAGTATTCATGTAGGCCGCTTTCTTCAGACATTGATAGATCACCTTGTTCCAAAACGTCGGCAATGATTGCCCGTTCTTCTTCTAGCTCAATGTCGTCGTCGTCCTCTTCTTCAGAGAGAACGGCACTAGAAGGATAGGACAGCCGATCGTCGTCGTCGTCGTCTTCATCGTCGTCATCAGATTCACTCGAACTACCATGGCGAATAATAGGCTCTATATCTGAATCCACAGGATCGATCAATAAGCCGTCGTCATCGTCTAGAATGTTGACATCTTCGTCATCTTCGATGGTGTTCGACAAGGGGGTATCATCATTTACTATTGGAAGAGCGAAAAAAAATTGAGCCTTTTTTTTTTTTCCTATCGCCTTTTTTTTCCCTACCTTGCACAGCAGGAGGAGGGGTTGGGGGAGCGGAAGGTGTGGGATCGATTTTGACAGGTTCGGTGGTTCCGCAGGTGCATTCAAATTCACAGATAGGACAAATATCATCCAGATCCTCGTCTTCGTCGTCTATCAAGGTCACTTTGGTATCGTCGACATCAAGAGTGATGGTGGGCACAGGAGGTGAAGCAGGTGTGGGTAAAGATGTCACTGCGGAAACTGTTCCTTTTTTCTTTTTCGTCTTTCGACTGCCTAAAACCCCCCAAAATAAATAGCAATAACGGAGCAAACAAAAAATATTTTTAGTCGAGTTCAAAAATAAAAAAAAAAATAGAAAAGTTTTTTTTATACCTTTGGCTTTAGTGGATTCAGTAGAGGCGAGGTTCTTTGCCTGACACGTATCGCAAAAGTAGTGTTTTTGAGTTGATTTAGGTGCAATGCCTACGCATCGACCATGGAACCATTCTATACAAGCAGAATATATGAGACCTCGGTGGAGTTGGCGTTTCTCTTTTTTTTTTTTTTTTTTTTTTTTTTTTTGCGTGTGTGCGTGTGTGAATTCTTTGGGGGGAACTTGCCTTGACATTGATCACAAGCAATCATAAACTCCTTGCCATCGTAACCTTTACGACAGAGACAGTATACTGGATCTTCCTTCTTCTTCTTGGCAGGCTGTGTCTTTTTCACTGGTTTGGCTGGCGTTTTTTTCTTCTTTTTTTTTTCTACCATGACGCTCAAAAGAATGGACAAAAAGAGGGCAAATAAGCAAGAGGTTAAAAAGTAATAATGAGTGTAATGCTAATAAAACTGTCAAAGACTGCAAAGAGAAGGAAGAAAAAGTAGGAAGGAAAGAGAGGGATGTTTTTTTTTGAAACACACTTTTTTTTCGGTTTGGAACGGCGCCCTTTTTCTTGTTTCCTTTCCAAACACCATGGAGCAGCGCATCGAAAAGATTCGCAATGACTTTGATAAAGGAACAGCACCCATGATCTTCACCAGTCGATTCAAAGGCGCTTTAGTACATTCTCCTTGGGCTGACGACAACCCTACCAAGTCGCAAGACACGCCAATGACGACCAAGGCTACACCTCCCGGACCAGTCGCTCCCCAAGCTCAACCACCCACCTTGCCTTATGATGTTGATGAAGAATTGCCCATGTCATCTCCTGAATCAGCCCATCCATGACCTTGTCTCGAATTCAACCTTTC
Source organism: Hesseltinella vesiculosa (assembly GCA_002104935.1). Classification (NCBI taxonomy): domain Eukaryota; kingdom Fungi; phylum Mucoromycota; class Mucoromycetes; order Mucorales; family Cunninghamellaceae; genus Hesseltinella; species Hesseltinella vesiculosa. Next base: position 326,886 of record MCGT01000027.1, on the reverse strand, counting down.
AAAATACCGTCCACAGTGGAGGCGTTTCAAAAATCCGGCCGTTTTTAATTTTTTCTTCTTTTGATTCTCCCCTTCTCTTTCTGTGCAATCTCACTTCATACCAATTAAATAAACAGCATAATGGCATATCAGGCCGGCTCACAGACAAGGGAAAGAACAGCCACGCCATCTCATGGATCTCGAACATTGGCCCTCGAGGAATCCTCGGTCGAAAACTCGCCATCGCCTTCTCCAGACCCCAGTGAAATCGGCGTTCTTCGTCTTCGCGGCGATATGTCAGCAAGACGGCCACCTGCCGTCCGATGGGACAGCAATGTCATTGATAATGAACACATGGGAAAGAAAAAGTCAAAAAGTAAATCACCCCTAAGTCTGTGCATGGCTCACGCCTTTTATTTTGGCTAGTTTGTTGCATTTATCACAAACCAAAACAAGTAGGAGAATCCTCTGACGAATCCGACAGCAGCAGCAGCAGCAGTAGTGATAGTGAAAATGACAGCCACAATGAGGCCGATGGCCAGCATGATCACCATCGCCACTGCCGCCACCGAAAGAAAAAGAAAGACCCTCGGTCGGTCAGCCCCAACGCCTATGAACGTCAGCCTGTCTACAAAAGTAAGGCTCTTTTTTTAATTTTCCTAGCCCAAAACTAACACGCCTATTTCCCAGCTCGACCCAACGGCACACCGTCAACGTCGAAATAGCGATGCAGCATTTGGGAAAATAAAAAAAATTCTGTAGAACCAAAAGATGTCCTCAAACATTTTCGGAGCATCTGTCCACCGTCGAGATCACATGAGCCTTGCTGGGTTCCTGATTGCTTTCGACGACGTCTTTTTTTTTTTTTCTTTCTTTTCTCTTTTGCTTTTGGGTGTCCTCGTTTTCTTTTTTTTTTTTTTTTTTGCTATTTTTGTTTAGACTGGCCCGAGGATGCACTTGACCAATGACAGAAACACACAACCGAGCGCCTTGGTCACCTCTGAAGATAGAGACACATGCCCGCAGTCACCCGATTCGGTTTCGCAAGACGACCCACAAACAGAGCCTTTACTGAACGGATACAACCATGACGAGTGCTCGATTGCCATGGACCCGAGCCTACTGCAGTCACCTCACCACGACCGGAAGCGGCCATCCCGGTCCTGGCGTGAAACGATCCACGACCGGTCCTTACAGGCCCTGTCGTTCTGCCTGACCATTCCAGTGCTCACAGTCTTCACCACCATTGCCCTGTTTGACACAGCCAAGCGTCGACACAATCTGCGGCACGAAGCTGATGCTTGGACCGAGGAACGGTTACAGCAAGAACACCGCAACCCTGGCGAACAAATCACCCAAGATGACACTTATTACGCCCAGCGCTGGGGCTACCAATGCCACACGCACCAAGCCATTACCAAAGATGGTCATATTTTAAAAATGTATCGCTTTGGAGCCAAAAACAAGCCCATGGGACAAGGCAAAAAAAAAAAAAAAAAAAAAAACTCAATTGGCCAGTTTTTTTATTTACGCCGTGTTTGTGTTTTGCTGGGGGAAAAAAATAACAGGACCACCTGTTCTACTGTGTCATGGGTTGTTCCAAGCATCCGGAGCCTTTGTGTTGAATGAAGAGTCGTCTATGGCATTTGTATTGGTTGATCAAGGCTACGACGTATGGACAGGAAACAACCGTGCAGTGGCTGGCTTTCATCACCTTCAATATGAAGCTGATCAAGTCGAATATTGGGATTGGGGACTGAAAGAGCTCGGCCTGTATGATATACCCGCTATGCTGGACCACATCCGGACCACTTCTGGCCACAGCAGGGTAAACGAAAAAGGTGGCATACCGATCTCGAGGCTGACGAAACAAGAAAATAAATAGGTGGCGCTCATTGGTCATTCGCAAGGCAACGCCCAAGTCTTCATTGCTCTCTCCCAGCAGCCTGAATTAGCTGACAAGATGAGCTGCTTTATTGCCTTGGCCCCGGCTGTGGTTGCAGGTCATCTGACACACAGGTTTCCTTTACGATGGCTGATCCAGCTCGATGAAAAACCATTTCGCATCCTTTTTGGTGAGTCTGACAAAAAAAAAAAGCCGTGGACACGCCTCGAAAATTCTTTTTTTTTTCTGGTAGGCCGAAAAGCTTTCATTGGGATAATGACCGTTGCCCAAAAATTACTACCAGCTAACCTCATGCAAGTACTAGCCTACAGCATGTTTTCCTACCTGTTTGAATGGTGGGATCATCATTGGATCCAACGGCGCAAAATCAAATATTTTCAATTCACGGTAGGAAGAAGCTTCGCCTGAAACTTCTATAGGTTGACCTCTTGTTTATTTCATTCATAAACTAGCCAAGACCGGTGAGCACCCGGCTGCTACTAGATTGGATGTTAGGATGGGGGCAAAAAGGCGTGTGTCGCTTCATAAAAAATAGATCGACGGACGTGGATGCCCAGGAACAAAAGTTGTATGCACAAAAGACAATCCCGCTGGTGGTCGTTTACGGCACCGACGATTATCTCGTGGATGGTGCTGCCTTCGTCCGCTCCTTTGAAGGGTATGACTACCACGCTGTAACCATCGACGACCTACCTTTACCTCGTTATTCGTTCTCGTTCCCAACCCTCAAACTAGCCCATGTCGAACGCATCCCTGGCTATGAGCACATGGATTGCATCTGGGGCTTTGATAATACGGAAACCACCTACCCTCTGATTTTAAACACCCTGCAAGAAAAAGCACGTTGGACTTGATTTTTTTTTTTAAAAAATGTATATAAAATAAACACAACTACAAAAAAAAAGGGGGGGGAGGAAAAATACACGAACGGGATTCTATGATACAGGAAAGGTATGAATTTGACCATAGATGGTACGATCAGCACCACTGGGAGACCCATAAACCTTGACGGGGATTTGACAATCAAAGGTGCTGACAGGGATGTGCTCCTGACTTTGGTAGTGCTGGTGGCGGTCATCTCTTTGGATGCAAAGAAACGGAGGCGCCGTGGTATCATTGCTGTTGCTTGTCACAAATTCAAACTTGAGATAGTATTGAAGTTTCACTAAACAAGATCCAGCCATCAGCACATCAACGTCAGTGCCACATGAAGAAGATAAAACTTACCGCCAGTGGTTTGGAAATCGGGACTGGAGGTGGTGGGGATCGGAAGGGAGAAGGCAAGACGGCGATTGGTAAGGCAAAAGGCATGGAAATCCGAGTGCGACTTTTTAGACACGCGGTTGATGTAGGCTTGGGGTCGGAGGCATATGCTGGGCTCGATGACTTCGTGGCTTTCCAGCGTGATCGACACCTACCACCGAAAAAGACAAAACATGATATTTAGCGCTTGTCTGATGAAATAAAACCGATCTGGGTTACCTTGTAGGTAGCCAGTGTGGCTTCACTAAAGTCCAACACGCCTTGAATAGGCTCGCCGAGTCGATGGTCCGTCTTGGTCAGCTGCAATTTGGCCACACGTTGATTGCTCTTGCAAAGATCATACATGGCTGCGCACGAAATAAAAAATAAAAAAGGGTCAGGGATTCATTTCACTTTTCTAGCTCTTTCTAAAAAAAATACCTTTCCGACTTGCGTGGACAATACGAGACACGATCTGGGCACAGGTCTTCCGATAAGCTTGCTCTGTCATGGCATCGTCCTGGTCTTCGTCATAGAGCATGGGCTGTTCATCGTAAGCATTACTCTCGCGCCGTGTGATTTCTTGAATGTCATGATCCTGCTGGCTCTTTTCAAGGAGATCGTTGACATACAGCAGAAACTGCTCTCGCTGGCTCTGTGACTCGGCGCTTCGAACGCCCTCTGGTGTGCTGGTGTGGGGTGTCGGCAAGGAGGCAAGGGAGCTGATACTGCCACGCGGTCCTCGGCATCCCGTTCTATCAGGCACAATGTCCACTCTGGCTTCGTCTTTCACCATGACGACGGGATTCATCAAATCATAGATCGGCCGAATGCCGTTTTCTAAGAGAAAAAAAATGGAGAGTTTGAGCCCAGTCTCTTCTGCTTGTCTCCAATGGCCTCGTTGACTTTTTACCATAGACATGATTCAATACACGGAAGCGAAGCTGCACGATATGGCCGGCAGACGGTCTTGCAGATGCAGCGCCACCAGCCCGTTGGGTGCCCACGACCAAATAATATTGGAATCGAATGGTCTTGCCGCGATGCGTAGGAGGGAGGTCGTTTGGCAATTTCAATTTGTAGGTGACTAGCCATGGAAAAAAAAATGAAGGTCAGTCTATAAGTAGCTTGTGAGCCGTGGTGGCTAGGCCTACATTTCTTTGATTCGCCAGGGGCCAAATCCAAATCAACAAATAAAATGGAGGGAGGTGTCGAAAACACAGGCGTGGTTCGGGTATCTATGGGTAACAAAAGAACAAGATTAGAGGAGGCGCCTGGCACCTTTTCCTTGCAACTACCTAGCTTTGAATCGTGCTTGTTGGTAGTCATGCCACCACCTCCGCCAAAACCAGCACCTTGGGGTTGGTACATGGTCCGGTGCTTCACCGGCTCGAATTCCTTGGCATTGATCAGATTGGCATCGACAACAAACTGGCCCACGACTTGTGCAAATCCCCAAAGCAGGTGTTCGGGTTTCTTCATCAAGGACGGGGTGGAGGGTGACTTGAGGAGTCTGGAGAGGCGTCGTGCATTGGCTGGGTGAGCCATGGGTGATTGGGCAAGCTGCTGGCGGTATTGCACGGCGGCGTAAGGCTGAGCGGACGAGGTAGAGGTAGTGGAATCGATGGAGCTGCGTCGACTGGAGGATGCCGGCAATTCAGGCAGCATGTCAAAACTCATTCGTGGGCTGGCATATGAATCGAGTTCAATGGGGATTTCTTCTTGGGAGGCTGTCCCACCCGTCGACAGCTGTTCATCGTCTAAACAGTCAAATATAAAAGGCATAAGCACGTTGAAATGCTGCACGTGACGTCGTCCGTTTCTCTTTCTCTCTCACTTACTACCGTGATGCCATGGGGCGTCGTCATTCCCATTGGCGATGGGCATCTCTGATGCTGGAGGCGATGAGTAGGCACGAGGTGGAGGCTGAGACACGTCAGGAGATGGGGGCGTGGGCGTCGACTGGCCGTAACCAGTGAAATAAGCAAGAGTGGATGACGCCAGCGATGTAAATGAGGGCGCGGCTGGCTGTGGTGGTTTGGATGGCTCGGTTGTGGATTTGGAGTATTCCTGGACGGAATCCAACAGGGATGAATTAGATGGCGACCTGCTGTGGGCGCCTGCACCGTTGGTGGTCGCACCTTGATAGATGGCGGAAACTCTAGGAGATTTCGGCCTTGTTAATGACGACGAGTTACTTGGTGATTTCGAAGGCGACGGCAACGTGTTTGTAAATGTGATGGTACAAGACATTGTCTCACCCGCATAAAACACTGCTCCTTGTGAGAACGACGTTGTCACTACAATGATAAAAAGCACAATAACAAAACAAATGTGATGAGATCCCCTTCCTCCTTCACCCACTTCTTTGGCCCTTCCCTTCCCTGCTCTTCTACTGCTCCATGCATCATCAGCAGTCTCTCTCACGGGTAATCTTTACTTATTTTTTCCCATTGAACTTACCAAGGACGCTCATGTTTGTCATATATCGAAAAAAAAAAAAAAAAAGTTGGGAAGGAAAAAAGAACAGCAAAAAGAGGAGAGCGAAAGCTTTCATTTTTTAGGGTGGCGGTTGCACAAAATGAAAAAGGGTCGAGGGTGAAAAATCATGCAGACGACAAAAAAGGGGATTTTTGCCTATGATCATCACTGCTTGCAAGCCATTGAGTATATGTATGTTCGGGTATGCTTCAATCTTGGGAAATAAATGATACCACCATCCCCGTGTCATGTTACATAATAGCTTGTCCTTCCATGAGCCTTGCTCTCATTCCATCTTCCTTACAGCCAAGGTAAATGTTGGTATTTCATGGTCGTCATTCCTAGGAAGCATGTATTTTTGGCCATGGTTATGTAGCGTAGATGCACCCGTCTGCTGATCTGAAGATTGTGCCCAGGTCCTACAAAGCTCTTACATGCTCGTCGGCTACCTATAGCCAACGATGGTGCTATTGCCTGAATAGACTACAGTTTTACTTTTTCAGCCATGGCCATATCGCATCGTCTGCCAGTAGCCATGATCCAAACTCTAATAGCTGCAGGTGCGTCGGGCTATGAAAACGGTTTTGGCCAGCATCCTTTTCATCCTTTTTTTGGCTGGTGAGTCAGAGATGTTGAGCTAATAATCCCTTGTTGGCTGGGCCATCATCACCCATCGGCCTGAGTTTGCCGGTTTCAAAACGTTCCATAAGAACTTGTATCTATGCAAATTTCCACGTGGCTCCAATTAGAACAAAAGCGCTGTGATGAAATAAATATAGACGAGGTGCTTCTGGCCATCCCCAGGCACCAAAGTTACATGGGGTGGAAAGACACATGAAGTGCATTTTCAGTTTTGGACGTCTTAACTGACGCCACCTTCATCAGGAAGCAAAATAAACGCGGATGCCAGGTAGTTCTTTGAGCGGTGAATAAATATTTCTGACGGGTCTTCCAAGTGTGTGCAACCCTTCTTCGCGCCAGTTTGATAAACCTCCTAGCTCTTCCTTGCGGTGGCTAAGCGATGCGATTTTTAACCATCGTCATTTTTCATCGTTTTGTACTGGTACGCAAAATTTGGGCTGAATTTATTTAGAGCAATTTTGCACTGTGAGTTTTTGTTCAGATCGCCTGGCAGTCCCCTGAGAGAAAAAGCCGATTCTCTTCTTCTTTTTAGCTGAGGGATCGGAGGTGTCAGAACAGACCTGAGCAAAAGTTGGCTGGGCAACTTTCACCAATGGACTTGGTTTTTTCCGTATCATCGCCATTCATGAATTTACGCCTTCAGTCAAACTCTCACATCGATCCAATCACCCAAAAGTACTGTGCAACGATGATTTTTTTTTTTCAAAATGAAGAGGAAAATTGGAGGGTTATATTCAGTCTCCGCACAGCGCTTTCGATACCGGGCCGGTGAATGCAGAGCAAATCCCAAAGCACTTCAAACCTTCTCCAAAGCAATCCAAACATCCAAAGTCTTGATTTGATGGAGAAATACTGTACTGTGACCACCTAGAACATGTCGCACATGACGACGGCACGTTCACTGTTTACCAACTGTCGAGGGTGCACCAGCCAGGAACCGAAAGCGCTGTGCGGAGACTGAATATAACCCTCCAGTTTTCCTCTTCATTTTGAAAAAAAAAATCATCGTTGCACAGTACTTTTGGGTGATTGGATCGATGTGAGAGTTTGACTGAAGGCGTAAATTCATGAATGGCGATGATACGGAAAAAACCAAGTCCATTGGTGAAAGTTGCCCAGCCAACTTTTGCTCAGGTCTGTTCTGACACCTCCGATCCCTCAGCTAAAAAGAAGAAGAGAATCGGCTTTTTCTCTCAGGGGACTGCCAGGCGATCTGAACAAAATATCACAGTACAAAATTATGAAAAATGACTACGGTTAAAAAAGTAGAGGGCTCGGTTGGCGGAGACTGTATTTTGGCCGGCGCTTCTCTTTTTGTTTGGAGATCGGAGGGTGGCCACGTCCGATGGTCTTGATTTCTTCGGCACGACCACCATTTATCATTTGTAGCACCTATGGCATCGTGTGGATTTACTTTTTTTTTCTTCAAAGCCACTTTTCCTGTCTGGAAGGGAGTCCCCAGGCGATTGTGCAAACCGTGCCAAAATCGTCGAGACAATGGCTGGTGGTATCGGTTTATGGATGGGCATCAGTAGGGGAAACCAGCTTGGCTGGCAGCTCGCCTTCTAGTAATTGTTCACGGCATAAAGGATTAACCAACATCTATATGGACGCTTTTTTAATGACTGCAAAAAAAAAAAATTGCTAGCGTACCGTCATCCAAGGAAATCTCAGTTGCTCCCTTCGCAACTTCAACCTCACCCTCACTTTTTTTTTCACTCTATCGCGGGCCTACCCTATCATGATAGCGAAAGGATGGCTCTGAAAGACGATAAGATGACGTCCATGGCTGGTTGCAGACCCATTAGCCAAAGATCCGGAAACAACGATGCCCCCCCTGGACGGCAACCTGGATAAAATAAAACATGCGAGAATTTTTTTTTCTCAACACGTCATCGGGCTTGTTTCTCGCTTGTTCCTGACGGAACTAGCCCATGGAAAACACTGGCTACGGCCATTTTTGAGGTCACCATTGCCATTGGGTAAGGTTTCTTTTCCCGCTCCTCCCCCCATCTTTTTCAGATCCAGCTTAGCAAACTAGGCATTTGAGATGACAAACTCCAGCCAAACTTCACGGTTTTTCACGAAAAAAAAGAAAATAAAGATGTTGCGGTGAGCTATTCAATGGTACAAGGCCGAACAGAAGGTTAAAATGAGGCACTTTAAGAGATCTGCCAGCGGTGACTCACTCTTATTTTGTGCTGGCCAAGATGATCTGTCACTTTGAACTCAAAAATGTGCTAAAAACAGACCATTGCTTTGGGAGCGAATGGAGCTATTCTCTTAAATTATACTTGTATTTTCAGTTTAGGTTGAAAAGTAAAGTTTCAAGCATAATTTTAATTGTTCAAGATGTTTGAGACGATCGAAAAAAAAAAAAGAGGAAAGAGAAAGTACAACGGTAAGAGTGGTATAAAAAGGAATCAAAGCTACTCATTTCAAATGAGCAAAAAAAAAAAGGGGGGGGACGGGTGGTGGATGACAAAGGGAAATAAAAATACAAGCATAGAGAATATATTACATTAAAAAATCCCGAGTTGCCATGGACAAACAAGAGAAAAAAAAAGACAGCATGCCTTTTTTTCTTGGTAACCAAGAAGGTGGAGAGGTTTAGTTCTCCAAGTATTCGACTTCCTTCTTTTCGTAGCTTTGGCTGGAGGCACCAGATTCAGCTTGTTGGTCCTTGCCAACCGTCTTGCTGTCGTCAGCATCCAAATCGTGACCGGTGGTTTCAGGCATGAAGAAGATCATGAAGAGCAAGCCGACAAAGTTGATGACGACAAAGACGATGAAAGCGTTCTTGCCGAGGTTCATATCCATGTAGGTCCAGGTGTAGTTGAAGATGAAGTTCATCAGCCAGTTGGACATACCACCGAGGGCAGTGGCGGAGGACAAAGCATGCATGGGGACGAGTTCGGGAGCAATGAACCAGGGAATGACACCACAGCCAAGAGAGTAGGTAGACAAGAAGATGATGGAGGCAGCAATGATGATGCCAGGCTTGTCGGTGTTATGGGCACCGACGACCATGAGGATCGAAGCCAGGGTGGTACCGAAGAGAGAGGAGATCATCAGGTTCTTGCGGCCAACCTTGTGGACAATGGCAATAGAGATGAAGGTAGCAGCAGTGTTGACGGCACCGTTGGCCATGACCAAGTTGGATGCGAGGGAGGTGTCGCCGTTGAAGAGAGAGGAGAAGATGGTGGAGGAGAAGACGGACATGGGACCGATACCGCCGGCCTGGTTGTAGGCTTGGATGACCATGACAATGATGGTACGCCAGAGGATGTGCTTGTCTTTGCAGGAAAGAATGTCCCAGAAGGACATGGGAGGGATGGCGTTGTCTTGTTCACGTTGGCGGGCAGCGAGGATTTGGGCGAATTCTTCTTCAATGTCGGCACCAGCACGGAGCTTTTGCAACGAGGCAGCAGCAGCGTCGTATTCCTTGGAAGCACAGAGACGGCGAGGACATTCAACAGTGAAGAACAGCATCACGAGCAATTGGATGGCAGCAAGGATGGACGACAGGCCCCACAAGAAGCGCCACACGGGATCGTAGCTGAGATAGCGGCCGAGCACTTGAGCAATCAAAATACCAAAGTTCAAGAACATTTCAAACAGACTGCCCAAGGCACCACGCGAGCGATTGGTCGACACTTCAGCAACATAAATAGCTGAAGAAGAACCGCACATGCCAGCAGCAATACCAACAATGGCACGGCCAACAGAATACTAAAAATGGCAAAAGTAGGATATTAGCAAAACGTAGATTTGGATGGAAGCAGAGACTCTCTTACCATAGGGACATTAACAGAGACAGCAGACAGCAAGTTGCCAATGATGAAGAACACGCAGGTAGCCATGATATTAGTACGACGGCTATACAAAGCATTGGCATATTTGGAGATCAAGGCGCCAGCAATACCACCAAGGGCATAAGCGGAAACTGTCAACCCCCTGAGCAACGAAAAAAAAAAGAAGAGGCACGTTAGCATTTGTGATGAAGAAAGAAAAAGGGATACGTACCAAGTCGTGTCAGACATGGGTAAACAGGGTGGCAAAGCACCACCAGCATCACCACCAAGACACTTGGTGATCATTTGTTGAGGCATATTTGGCACACCTGTTAAGAAAGAGTCAGTGCACTGCATGCATATGCCTTTCGGTTGGACTTACCAATCGCCCAACCAACGTGGAACCCAGAGAAGGCAGCCACAGTGGCACAGAAGGTCATATAGGTAGGGAAACCTAGTTCTTGAGATTTGGTTTGTGACATTGTGTTGTGATTGCAAAAGGTCAAACTGGTTTTTTTTAACGAGATCAAACAAGCAATGTAAAAATAAAATAAAAAACAGTAAAAGAAAAGAAAAAAAACCGGTGACTTCAAAAGCTTCCTGAGCTTAAGATAGAAAGAGAGTGATAGTAAAAAAAGAAGTGAAGAAGAAAAAGGGACCAAGGGCAAGCCTTTTTATACAAAAGAGTATTTTTTTTCAGTTGTCGGGCCGACTTTGGCTAGTTCAATATACCCCACATTCTACCAAGGTGATTGGTCGCCGTATTTGGTAAACAGACTTCATCGTCCTCTTGCTTCAACGCATGCCACCCCCCATTTTGATTCAACCAAAATACAAACTCCTTCAAACCATGACGCATGGCATCCTCCCCCGTTGATCGAATATGGATAATTTACAATGGTCACAGTGTGAAAAAAACCAATAGCGCGGGGCTTCCTTTTTCGGCGCTGTTGGAAAACGAGGAAACATTTCATTCTTCTAATACGTGTGAATTATAACTGGCTTGGCTTAACTTTCTTTTTAAAAAGTACAAACCAGGCATACTTTGAGACTTTTGTCAAGTTTTTCTGCTAATTGACAGTGTAAAATAGCAATGTCCTATTATTGGTTTCATTCTTTTAGACAAAAAAAAAAAAAGGAACCGAGGGAAAAAGCTATGATGGAAAAGGTTTTGCCCTGGAAAAGGTCTTTTATTGCTGATCGGACTGTCGCCTTGAAAGGCAAGGCATGTTTTATACCGGTACACTGGATTCTTTGTGGTTGGCATACCCCTTTTTTTTATTTTCTGTTTGTCATATTCAATAAGCTGACCCGTCTTTCCAAAGCTCTGAGTTCTAAATTTCTTGATCATCTTTCTTTTTTTTTTAGGTGACCATTCTTTTTTTTTTTTCACAGTCGATGAGTCTTAAACCACATCGTTTTTGGTTGATTTCTGGGGCAAGGCCACAGTTTTTCCGATGGCCAACCACCACCCAATCCAGCTAAAAAAAAAAAAACTCTAATGAAAAGGCAAAACGAAAAAAGCTTTCCCCAACCTTTTTTCTCATTGAAAGTACCAGTATCTTTTTCCCATCTAGTGTACTTTGACTCCGAATTCACCTTTTTTAAACCATTCTTTCCTAGAAACGCTGATCCAAAGGTGTTGTACCTTGTATATCAAAGGAGTTGTGCACGGAGCGGTCTACTAGCATGTTTTGACAGGTTGGAAATGACTGTATTTCCACGTATTCCCCACGCTTGTAGCGGGGAATCGTCCCCATTTCTTCATTCCAAAAGAGTACCCCGAGGTAAATAATCAAGAATGTGGGGATGACCCAAAAAAAAAAACTAACTTTTTGCCCAATACGTGCGAGAGGCTTGCCATTGGTGCCGTCGTTCCAAACCGTCTTGCGGAATCACCTTGCTGGTGTCAAGTTCAACCATGAGCCATTGATGGTCACTTGCGCTATAATCCTGGTTGCCCACCCATCGTTGCTGCACGACCAAGTTGCGCACCAGAGTCCAATCTAACTTTGCACGGAACAAACCAAAGTAGGCTGGGTTGTGCAAAGTGACATGATGAGACGGCCATGGGTCAAAAAATCCGGGGTTTCTTGCGCGACAGAGCACTTCCCATGAAAAGCCGCTCAACACCTGTCCAAGGCTCTGGCCCCATGTCCGTGAGAAGCGGTGGTTGACCAAAAACCGTAAGCTCCAGGCAAGCGGTTTCAGCCACCAGACACAGCCTTGTACTGTCAACAGGCCAAGATTCACTGGTCCGTCTTGGTCATGCCAGGCCAGCACTTGCTGGTTCCACCACTCGGCCTCTGTCCACCCAAGCGAGAGCCAGCGGTACCGATCTCGAGCATACTTTGACGAAAGTCTAGCGATCGAATGGCCCATGGTATTCAAGTCGCCAAAGATGCCTTGGTGCGGTGTTGCCTCCGTCTGTTCTCGAGCATCCTCCAAGATTTCCGAAAAGGCACTCACTCGGCCGATGATTCCTGTAAATACCTAGGAAATAAAATCGGGTGGTCACACGTGAGTAATGGGCAGGACTACGCCAATCATAAAAAACAAATATACTGCTATACTTGCCTCCAGATGAACATTGTACAATAGCACTGCATGGTGTGTTCCTGGCTGGACCGTGGCTGCGAGCGTAAACCGTCTACGTCCGGGAACACTGTGTCAGACCGGCCGCCCAAACATCTCTCTCTTTCTTGGCATACCTGCCCTTGCGAGGCTCACCAAGGGCTGCACCTTCGTTATCCCAATCATAAGGCTGGACGTGATGATTCAGCACTCTTGTGCGCATGTCGTATTTGGATAAGATCGCGTTGCCATGGATCCCCCCACCCTGACGTAATTGCCCAAAAAAAAAAGTGTGGGGTCAGCCCATCTCAGCCTTGGCTCGGGCTTCTCTATTCGGTTACCTGGTCTCTTTCCTTGCGTAATGGGCTAGCCAATTCCCAGAATTCGCACACAAACACGCCATACATTTGCAGTTCTTTGCACAACTCCTTCATGTGATTCCGTCCGTCTGATCGTCGGCATCCAATGTCGACTTCTTGTAGCACGCATACATCAGGATCCAGTTCTTTGATTGTATCCATTATACGTTGTGATTCTAAACCAGTCAATGCAAGAAGAAAACAAAGCGAATGAATCAGTACGTGTGGATCAGTTGCCCAGCCATCAACTTGCCATAGTTTCGCTCCACATTCCATTGTAATACTTTTAATGATGCCGATGCAACAGGTCTCTCAGGAGGCCGGTAGTCGTACTCTAATACTCCTCCAGGTCCTACAAGATATCCTTCTGCATCTGTTTCGTCCATCGACCGTGCGCAAAAAAAAAAAATTAAAAAAATAAAAATAACCAAGCGAAAAACACATGTGAAAAAACCAGCAGCGCCCCCCCTTTTTTTTTGTTTGAGTGTACCGTTGTCAAACGATGGAAACTCTGGAAAAATATACCCGTTTCCAGTATTGTGCTTCATAAAGAATGAAATGGTAAGAAATGGTAAAAAAAAAAGGTTGGAATTGGGAAATAAGCGAAAAACAGCGGTATAAGGCAAAAGGGGTCCAGGTACAATAGAACAAACGCCAACTTGGGGGGGGGGGGGCAGATCCTTTTTGGATGCAGTGAAAAATATCTTCGTTGCAGGCTTTTCGAGGATCACTTTTCTATCGCAGGTGAACTGCTTCAGATACTCTAGCTGTAGTCTCCCAGAAGCACAGCGTGGACAGAGGGGTGCATTTTTTAAATCCGACAAAGGTGCCCTTTACCAATTCAAAAAAAAAAAAAAAAACTATCTCCAAACTCTTTGTCGAATCAAGCAAAAAAATAATTACGGCACTCGGTATTCCCGCGTGATCTCTCACCGCAGTACTAACCAAGCCGTACGCTGCTTATCTGCAGAGATCGAACGGGATCTGGATTTTTCAACGTCGTATGGCCGTAACATGCTTATAAAAGTTAGAATCACGTGACATTTTCCCCAAGTCACGTGACTTCAATTCTACTAAGCTTCTTCGATTCAATTCTCAATTCTTCTGGTCTTCTTCTTCTTCTTTGAATAATTCTTGTATTTTTTATTTTACTGTACTTCTATCTCGTCATCACAGACAATTACACGTCTCTACCGGTACTTCCAGCAGCGGTGACAGCCCGCAAAATCAGCGGCCATTTCCAGGCTGTCGTTGGCTGCTGTCGCAAAGCGGCCAGAAAAAAGACCGCCAGGTGTGGCAAAAAAAAAAAAAAAAAAAAAGGTGAGAGACAGAAGCGAAGAAGCGCAGAACCGCAAATGGTTGCATTTGCTACTTACGTTTCTGACCCGCAGGAGGAAAATGATTGGAGACGGCTAGCCAGGAATCGACGGCAGTTGTCGGTCATTAAAATAAAGGGCAGCCACAGAAATGCTTAGAAAGTGGTCAAGTGGGATGCCACAGAGACTTCGATGGACGGTCAGGAAGGGAAGTAAAATGGACCAGGTAAACGGTAGTCAAGTAGATACTTTTCAAAGTAACCCTTTTTTTTTAAGAATAAGAAAACATGGCTGTTAAAATCAAGCAAATACCCATGCTGGCCTCATATGAAAGGCTAACCATCCCTGCTGAGCATGTTTTGCTAGACATTCCACAACATTACACCCTGCATGCATCTATTGATAATAACACCTCTCGAGACATACTAAAGGCTAAAGTGAAGAGTGGATGTGGCGTGTTTTCATGACAACGCGGCTAATCGCCAACTTTCAAAAAAAGAAGTCGCCGTCAGCAGAGATCAGTTCTAGAGCACAGAACTTTGGCCTGTCACAGCCTAACAGCGTTCATTGAAACAGACAAAAGAGGTCATGAGAAGTGAGAGCAAATGCAAAGGTATGCGCAGCGGCATTCGACGTTGCTCGCCGAGAAGAGTACACCATTGAAATAAATAAATAAATAAAATAGGCACAGCACGTGGACAAGAGATCGCCAATGCCAAAGAAATCGAGGGGAAGGAAATAGTTTCAAGCTGGATACCGGCCGTGCTTCCCCGCTTGTGTAAAAATACAAAACCCGATGGCATCGGTTTCCTTGAACATTTAGTTACGTGTAGAGATATGATTCTATAGAAATATGCATCTCTAATAAAAAATAGAGCCTTGCGTTCAAGACTGGCCAAACAAACTGGCCCAAGAAAAAAAAAAAAAAAAAAAAAAAAAAGAGACCAAACAAACGCCGACGCTGCGACCCTCATGAATTGGGACAACGGCATTTTTTTCGTTCCTGTTTTTTTTCTTCTTCCTTCCTCTTCATCAAACATTCGATATGGTAAGTATGAAACGGCATGACGATGACGAAAGAATGGAGCAAGGATGAGCTGCTTTACGATAATACTGAAAGGCTGAACAGACGAGGATGAGAGATGGATGGATGGATGGATGGATGGGTTGAGAAAAAAGGATCGACCACCCATGCGACCATGACGATGGCAATGCAGCGAAAAGCGATGGACGGGATTCACTTATCTCGGCTTCTTTCCTAGTCTTCTAAGAAGTCTTTCATCACCAAGGTCAAGCTCGGCAAGGCCCAAAAGCAAAACCGCCCTCTGCCCCACTGGTTCCGTTTGAAGTCTGACACCAAGATTCGGTAAGCGATGCCCAAGAACAATGAGCAAAAGATCCTGACCATTGGATACTGTTTTAGCTGGAACGCCAAGCGTCGCAACTGGCGTCACACCAAGTTGAACATCTAAATGGAAAATGTCGTTTCCAACGATTTGTTCAGCATGTTTTTATCACCAATGAAAGAACGATCTCTTCCCTCTATTCCATGAAACTCGCTCCCAAACTTTCATAAAACACATACAATGTACAATTTTTGATATCAAACCCATTTTTGAAACTCATGTGGTCTTCCGTCTTTTATTGTTTGCGTCACCAGGATCCAAGAGCAATAAAATTGAGCTCTCTTTCAAACGATTCTATGCTGATGGAATGGGTCAACCACGTTGGCCAGCTCCCCCCATTTTTTTTTATTTTGCTCTTGAAAATGGAGGATCGGCAACGATTGCTTAAAAAAAGAAGAGAAGCACCACAAAAAGCACAAAAAAGAAAACAGGAAAGGCACGTTAGAAGATGGCCGGGTTTTCTCTTTCAGCCATTGCCTTCAAAAGGGAATTTGGCCTTGTCTCCGTTCCTGCACTTGTCAAAATTGAAATGTTGAAGTGCCACTGTGTCACCCATACGAAGATAGCACATCAAACTTTGTTTTTGGTTTCTGTTTCCATCAAGTAAAAAGAAAAGAAATCGTTTCTTTATGAGCAAACGCATTTGAAACGTACAAAAACAGTGAAAGAGGAGGCGTATGAAAAGAGCCTTGGGCAAAAAACCATGGGTGGTGACTAATTTAGCCTTTTTTTTTTTTTTCTTTTTCTAACGACGAAATACTTTGTTTTTTGAGTGTCCTCGGAGATGAAGCCTTTTTTAAAACAATCAAAAAATCCATTTTCATCCCTCCTCTCTCTTCCCCTATTTTTTTTTTTTTATAAATTACAGCCCTTCGGTTTTTTTCTATTTCTTGAGGAAAGGTCCGAGTGCTGGGAAAAAAAAGTGCCCTCTTTTTTTTTTTTTTTTTGAATGCACCCACTGTTACAAAAGGACGTCATTTTGGTGACCTTGTGCAAACACCTGGATGTTCAAGGGATTGTTCGGTTAGCTCAGACTTGTCGATGGGCTCACCGACGGATCTTTGACCAAGGTGGCACCCTGTGGAGCAACCGGCAGCTGATCTTCCAGCCACAAGATCAGATCTGGCACACGCATCCAATGATCCATGATCTGGTGCCACGGTTACCAAGGGACCATGGCCTTGAAGCACTGGACATGACACTGCACCCTGGCCTTGGCACGTTGGATCTCTTTGTGATTCTGGACCAGTATGCTCACTGTGTGCACGACCTGCAGCTGACGTTGACAAGTGCCGACCAGGCCAAGGATCTTGTCCACCACCTCCAAGCCATCGCTGTCCAGCTCCTCCTGTTAGAAAGCCAAGACAAAATCCCCCTCACTTTTTACGAATATACCAGGCAAACGGATACCTATGTCACCCAAGCCAATCAGTTCCGCCATCTCCTCGACCAACAACCCCGACATGTCATTATAGACCCACCCTTTGAATGCTTGCAAAGCTTTACCCTCACTTTGTTTGACCATGATACCCAGAGCAACCATTTGAAGCGTCAAATCCTCGACATTGTTGGCCGTCTGTGCCGCCATCCACTCGTTTTTGAGACTCAGAAGCCGTCGCACTGCCGCCGTGCCTCTGTCCACTCCATCACCTCCTCACCTCTGCTTTCCATCTCATCCTTCTCTCCTCAACTATCGTGTTCACCCTCCCCACCCACCCCATGCACCTCCTTGCCGCCCTCTCTCCTGAACAGCCTACCGCCGTCTTGCAAGCCATTACCTCCGCTGCCAACCATTCGCCCACCCGTCGAGCAAATGGGCGCATCCGTCACGCCCAAAAAAAAGCGCCCACTGACCACCAAATCGCCACAACAAAAACGTCGGAAACGCCAAGAAGAAAAAGACCAGCAGTACTATGCTCGATTACAAGCCCTTGTCCAGTCCAATAAATGCTTTTTGGATACTCAGGATCAAGCCCAATATGTACCCACGTCCTCTATGCCTTCTATGTCCACCCCCATCGTTCATGTTATGCGTGTCCATCGTCGTTCTGAATAAAAAATAAATTGCCCGCCAATTTTTGAAGTGTGTGACATCTGTCAAAATTTGGCATGGGAAAAAAAAAAAAAAGGAAGGTTTTTAGTGAAAGAAAAAAAAAAACGCCCAGCTGCATGCTCATAAATAAACGGGGTTAGGGAGAGGTGGGACGGGCTTGTCAATGTCATTCGAAAACTCAATTTTTTTTTGACAAGGTGATCACGCATTTTCCTTGTGTTGTGATACAGATGCCTCCTTGATTCGAGTAACGCCAACTAAAAGAGATGATGGTCCGAGGGCGACATAACAATAATGTCAAAAGTCACAAAAATAACTAAAATAAAAAGAAGATCCGAGACTGATCGTGGATGTGAGAAGAAAAAAAATAAAACGGAAGCGCTGTTCCGCTGACAGCACGACGTTGCACCAATCATTCCTCCACCTGAGTATTAATTTGACATGGCATTGTGGCATGAAAGTAGCAAGTCTTCCACAAGGTTAGGCTTGGGATAGGGGAAGAAAAAGGAGTGCCCAGAATAAAGAGTTAGGTCACCATGTAACCATATGGTGAAGCTGCCATTGGTGCACTTTAGGTTTTCAAGACTTGCGTGTAACAAGCAAATAAAGGGGGAGCAGCATCGATTGTCGTTCATTGTTGCATATCTTTGAGGGCTACAGCAAGAATAAATAAAAAAACCTGGTGCCCTTAGCCGCACGACACCTTTTTTTTTTTTTTTTTTCTCATGGGACCACAGTGGATGTTCGGTGGACGTCCATTTATGGCACGCCAAGTGCCTAAATTCAGCTAATGCCTTTCAACCTAGTTCACATAAAAAAAAAAGAACACGTCCATCACTTATAAAATGGCTTGGTTTTTTCTTCTTTTCTTTTCTTTTTTCACCACCTCTTTTTTAACTTGGGTATATTTTTTCATTTCTTTTCATTTGGTTCAAAACTCAGCATGGCTTACCCAAAACCATTGAATTTGGAAGGAGGTCAATGGTAAGCAGCGGCATTTATTTCTCAACGAAAAGTGTCTTATTTTCTCTTTTTTTTTTTTTTCATAGTGCCTGGTGTGGTAAATATGGCCACAGGCGACCTGCCTGTCCCTTGCTCAAGTAGTTTTTATTTTACTTGGCTTGTTTTTGGTGAATGACCGTGTCTCTGGGTCCTTTTTTATATTTAGCATACCTCATTTTTATCCCCCTTCATATGTTCATACCACCTCTCTCTGCCTATGAATCTCACTGTATTTTATGCTTGCTGTTTTTTATTCTGGCAAAAAAAAAGTTCCATATTTCCCCCCTCCTTGGCAGGTCGTCTTTTGATAGAACTGGCTTTCCATCGCATCACGTCTTGTCCTTCCCATTTTTTATATGACCATCTCAAAAAGCCTCATACTTAATAAATCCATGTCTGAATCCATAGTGAACAACCAAGGATGGTGGTCAAAAAGACAGAGGATACGTGATAGGGTGGCACTGTTGACATGGCCATAACACCACTAAAGCTTTTTTTTTTTTTTTTTTTTGCTGGACGTCAAAAAGAAGGTTGCCGATCTTGCACCAAAAAGGGCGTAGATTGTGACACGCCTTAAAAAAAAAAGGGATGGCTTTCTGGGGGGGGCCTTGGGAACAAAAAGGTCAAAGCCCAACTCCTTCGAAAAAAAAAATGGGCATGGAATTGAGTGCAACGTGTTGTGCAACTGAAAAAGAAGAAAGGACGGCGGTTTCCTTTTATGGCCCGCTCCCCCTTTTTTTCCAGTCGTTTTTTTTTATTTTTTTGGTCACAGGGCCAAAAAAACGACATTTCCACGCTGGAATGAAACATGGGCAGTAACATGGCAAAGAAAAAGAACACGAAGGAAGGTTCATCCTCAAGACAAAATAAACTTTTCGGAAGTGTGAGTGAAGCGTGTCAAGGGCCTGTTCTTTTTTTTACTTCCGCATCCAAAAAAGTTCCCGACGATGATTTCATTTTTTTTTTCTTCTTTCTTCTTCCCCCCCCCGTCACCCCTTTGATTAAACTTTTTTGGTTGTTGGTTTAGTGAATGGAGCTTGGCCCACGCCCCAGTCGATCTCGTCGTCATCTTCCCAATGGCTATGCGGGAACAACACAAACAATAAACAAGAAAGGAGACTTCCGCAGGCAGCTTCCCACCAGCCGACCATCGTCACCAGCCACCCCTTTTCGCCGTCTCACTTTACCATGGCTTCGTCTGGTTTGCTGTTTATGGGCATGTTTTTTGCTTTATCGGTTCTGGAGATCTTTTACCACTTCTGAATGGGCTGCCCTCAGCTTTGCCAAAGAGCTCACTCGGCTGTTTGATTGGACACGTGAAGCTCTTCAAGCCTACTTGTCAAGACCTGTTCCATAGTTTTAATTCAAATGCTTATGAACCTCCTACTCATGAAGATGTAAATAAATAAACAATATGTCTGTTGGTCATCTGTCTAGTTTATTTTAAAAAAAGGAGCAGTGGAGGGAACTGCCATTCAAAAGGTCAAAAATTAAGGATCACGTTACTTTGGCAAAAGCTGCTTATTACCCTTTTGTTCGCCACAGCTAAGCTTACGATTTGATGTCGTAAAAAAACGAACAGATGTTTTTTCTGACCAAAAAAAAAAAAAAAAAGAGGGGGTTGGCTCGTTTTTAATTGTTGAACGAAAAAAAAAGGGGAGGGGGGCAGAGTCAAAGAAGCAGCATGAAGCTGCACAAGAAAGGAAATTGACAACCCTGCAAATGCATGAACTGCAAACAAGTAGGCCATTTTTCTTTTTTTCTTTTTTACCCTTTTCTTTCTCGCTCGTTCCTTCCCTTTTTTTCCCTTTTGAAAGACATGTCTATGAAGATAGAAACCGAGGACGATTTATGGTCTGGGTCAGCTGCTGGCGCTGGGTCCAATTTGGAATGGCCACCCTTATTGAACGACCCGTGCCTCACCGCTCCCAGTTCACTGGAGCACTCAATGCATCACCCGCCACCTCTCCACACACCCTCTCATCCTATCCACCCATCTGTTATGACCACACCCAATCTTGCTGGGCATCCTACCGATGCCTTGATGAGCCCTACCAGCCCACCCGTCACCGCCCCTTCCAGACCTAGCCGGCAGACCGCCCGCCAACCGACCGCCCTCGCCCAAGGAAAACTCACGCATCCTGAATGGGGTGTGATGAAGGACCACGAATTCCATCCGCTTGCTCACAAGCATCAGCGTGACCTGGAAAATCTCTATCAAACCAACTCGTCCCTGTCCGACTTTTACTTTTGGCAGGCAAACCTTGGCGGCTATTGTATGGCCGACATGAACCAAAACATGGTTGTCTCTTCCGATCAAGTCTTTGTCTTGATTCGTAAAATCGTCGATGGCGCTCCTCATCCTGGTCGAAGGAAAAAAAAAGCTTAGGGTGCTTGGGCTGGCCTCGTTCCTTTTTTATTATTATTATTATTATATTTCTCCCCCCCCCCTGGCGCTTTCCCCTTCTTTTTACTTTTCATTTCCTACAACTGTTATAACTCTATTACTCTTATTTTTTATTATGATATTACATTTCGATTTTCTTTATCCTTTTTTTTTTTTTTTTTAAAAAAAAAAACAATAAAAACGATTGCTAAACAATGGATCAAGTTTCAGGGGCAAAAGATCAAAAAAGAGAGGGGGTGACGACGTCAATTGAAAAAAATCTCGGTCAGTCATGAGCAGGAGACTGATTGAAAAGGAGAAGATACCATGCATGTATGAAAATAAGCAAAAAAGCAATATAAAGCCAATCAAGGGGGGAAATAAGGGTTTAAGTGGAGTGCTACAAGGATCAGCATGGAGAACAAACGAGGAGGTTTTTCAATTGTTCAAAAAGGGATGCTTTTTGTCATTTGAAAAAGGCATGGAAGGAACAGGAGAAGTTGCCCAGAAGCTGGTTTTTTTTTTTTTTTTTTTTGGGTCAAAAAACCACCCCCTGATCGACAATAAACCCATGTTTTTTTTTAAAAAAAAAAATCGGATGCTTTATTGAACACTTTGGAAACAAAAAGCACCAAAGGAAAAAAAAATCCAGCTAGGTATGGCAGCCCAGTCATCTAACAATAGAAACTAACAAGGATGAGGAGCAAGATAATGAATGGAAAGAGAGGGAACAGGCAGGATGAGAGAGAATATATAGAAAAAAAAAAGGAATGCAAGACTCAAAGACACTAGATGCACAAGCGATAACTGACATAGCGACCAGCCGTTTCACTTTCACGCAAGATCTTGACCACTTGCCCACGCTTCAGACCATAGTAACGAGCCACGGGATCGGAGTGTTGGATGCGAGGCAGTTGAGAATCCTTCAAGCGGTATCGTTTCAACAAGGTGGCCTTTTCATCCGCAGTAAGGACCTCGTGCTTTGGTACCAAGACATGATGAGTAATATTGACCAATAATTCGTTCTCGTTGAAAGATTCCAATGTATGTTTCGATGGTAATGATTGCATGACTTTGTTTGCTGAGGGTGTTAGACTCTGTTGATACACGCAGATACCTTTGGGGATTTGCTGTTGTGCCATACGTTCAACGAACCTGTAACACCATCAACTATCAGCTTTGGGGTTTCCTTCGCTATTTCACTTACACTCGCAATGGCTTGACACCTACTGAGCGGTCCTTTGGGAAGAACACCAAAAGCTGATCCGTAGGATCATTTCGGCTCTGCACAACAAAGGTCAACTGATCACGACTTGACAAAAAAAAAAAAAACCAGCTGTCAGTCCATGGTAGACATGATGATCTTCAGCAACTTACTCGACATCGCCAGAAGGAGCAAACGTGCGTTTGAAGGTCTCAAGTTCCATTTCTAATTCAGATTTGGATACAAGGTAGCCCTAAACGTTATCACAAACCACGATGAGTTTCATCGTTTTCTATTCATCACCACAGAAAAATCATATGCCTTACTCGATCGTGGACCATTTCATGACATGTACGGTAGACTCTCCACAAACGAGTCACTTCACTGTTACTGTTGTCCATGGCGTCGTTTGAACGAAAAAAAAAAAAAAAAGGAATGTAAGAAACAAGAGGGAAAAAAAAAAGACACACTTGCCAAAAAAAAAAGCCACTCTCAGCGGATCTGGCGGCTCTGATTGGCCCAGCGTACCCTTCGTGCAAGTTCACGCTGAAGCAAACGGAAACACCGTTCTTTTGGAAGGACAGGCTTTCTTTTATAACTGAAAGAACGGTGCATCCTAGCCTTTCTTTACTACGTACATTGGCTGAAGGTCTAGAGGAGCCTCTGCCATCCACAGAAGAAAAACCGGCGGTCGGAGATTCAAGGCACAGCTCATTGCGTATGCTTTTTTTTTTTTTTTGAACTTGCGCGTTGAAGTTGTGTGCCCTTTTTCTTTTTTTTTTTTAAACAACTTATCAACCATGGCTTCCAGTTCTACCGGTTCATCCGATCCCACCGATCCTAAATCACAAGCTTTGACGTCTTACCGTAAACGTCTTCTGGAACATCGTGAACTTGATGCCAGATTGAAAGAAGGCAAGCTCACCCTAAGAAAAGAAAACAAAAACAAAAATGAACGAGTTGGATGACACATGACGACAATGGTTTCTTCTTTTCTTTAGCTCGTTTAAGTTTGAAATCTCTGGATGAAGAATACGACAAAACCGAAAGCGACATTAGTGCTCTGCAAAGCGTTGGCCAAGTCATTGGTGAAATGCTAAAGCAAATTGATGACGAGCGATGTAAAGTGAATGCGATCTCCCATCGTCTTTTTTATTGAAATGACTAATCTCCCATGTGTCATAGATATTGTGAAAAATACCAGCGGCCCTCGTTATGTAGTGGGCTGCCGCCCCAGCATTGACAAGGAAAAATTGAAACAAGGCGCCCGTGTGGCCTTGGATATGACCACATTGACCATTATGCGAGTCTTGCCCCGAGAAGTCGATCCTTTGGTGTACAACATGTCGGTCGAAGACCCCGGAGACATCAGCTTTGCCGGCATCGGTGGTCTAGGGGAACAGATTCGTGAATTGCGAGAGGTAATAGCATCGGTTCCTTGCCTCTTCTTATTCGTTTCTCTCCTTGCCTAGGTCATTGAACTACCTTTGATGAACCCTGAATTGTTTTTACGTGTGGGTGTCAAGCCTCCTAAGGGTGTCCTGTTATACGGTCCTCCAGGTACCGGCAAAACCCTGCTGGCCAAGGCTGTGGCTAGCACCCTTCAAGTCAACTTTTTAAAGGTGGTGTCCAGTGCCATTGTCGACAAATACATCGGTGAAAGTGCACGTTTGATCCGTGAAATGTTTGGTAACCGCCTTTTTTGGTTCCCCCTTTCATATCCTGACATGCTTTTTTTTTTTTCCCCTGCAGGCTACGCAAAGGAACACGAGCCTTGTATTATATTTATGGATGAAATCGATGCTATTGGTGGTCGTCGTTTCTCAGAAGGCACCTCAGCAGATCGAGAAATCCAACGTACTCTGATGGAGGTAACCCAACGAGAATGGTATAGCCAAAACCATGATCGCTGACACTTTCTATCGTAGCTGTTGAACCAGATGGACGGTTTCGATTATTTGGGACAAACCAAGCTGATCATGGCCACCAACCGACCAGACACTCTGGACCCTGCTTTGCTACGACCTGGTCGTCTAGACCGAAAGATCGAAATTCCCTTACCAAACGAACAAGGCCGATTAGAAATTCTCAAGATCCACGCTGGCAACATCACCAAGCATGGTGATATGGGTAAATGGATCGTCCCCCCCCTTTTTTTTTTACCCCCTCCCCGTTGTCAACGGACCACTCATCCCCCCTATTGAATCCAATTAGATTACGAAGCCATTGTCAAACTCTCGGACGGATTCAATGGTGCTGATTTACGGAACGTGTGTACCGAAGCCGGTATGTTTGCTATCCGAGAAGAACGTGATTACTGTATCCAAGAGGACTTCATGAAGGCTGTGCGCAAGGTTGCCGACATGAAGAAGCTGGAAACCAAATTGGACTATGACAAGGTTTAGGCTTTTCTTTACATTTTTTTATGAATACAGTAAATCGTGAATAAACGGGCTGCCTTTTTTTTTTTTAAAAAAAAAAAGTTGGCTGGTCGGAGGTGTGAGGTGATGCTCAGGATCCTTTATTTTCAAATGATCGTGATGCTCTAGGCTTGACTCTTGAGGTACATCACAAATGAGGTGTGGATATGCTTGTGTGGGCTCGATTTTTTTTTTTTTATGCTTGTGTGGGCTCGTTTTTTTTTTTTTTTTTTTTTTTTTTTTTTGCAGAGGCTGGCGTTTCTGCACCTGCGCCCTCTGACGCTAACAACAGGCTTCACACACGACACATTATTTTACGAATTTTATTTTACTGATTTATATATAAAAACTAGTACATAGGGAGAAAAGCGGTGACGGCGCTTAAGCCAACTTGCCGAATTGGATGGCAGGGGTGCCTTGGTCGAAGACGGTATAGACGTTCTTCAAGAACACATCACCCAAAATACCATCGGTGCTGCCAGAGGAACCGAAACCAGCGATACATTGGTTGTTCTGGTTGTCGTAGATAAGGTCAGCAGCAGGGACAGTGAAATCGGCACCACCGATGCTGAAGGTCAAGTCAGACAAGGTGGAGGCATCACAAGAGATGGTGTAGGTACCATCCTTGTTGTCAGTGGCATTGTAAGATTGACCAATGGCGCTGGCAATGCTGTCAGGGAAGAGCATCAAAGAGGTACCTATCGAATGGCAAGGCCAATGTTAGTCATGACCTTTTTTTTTTTGGTTGCAACTTACCAGTGTCAGCAATGGCGGAGAAAGAACCAGTGGTGGCATTACCGGCACCAGTAGCACTGTCCACAGTGAAACCGTACCAGCCTTGAGAGCTGTCCACCTTGACAGTGGTCAAGTCACCAGACACCTTGGCGGTATCGTAACCACCGAAGATGTATTCTGAAGGCAAAGAGGAAAAATGAGACAAAGCGACTTCGGTGTGGGTGTCACTTACCACCGCCACCACCATTGGACTGGTGACCCAAGAAGACACCAAAGATGGGCTTGGAAATCAAGTTTTGGGCAATCATGGAGTCGACAGGAGTCTGGGTGCCAGAGACAGTGGAGATGGTGTCGAAACCGAGACCCAACAAACCGTCAACGGGATCTTGGGAGAATTGAGCAGATTCTTGTTGAGCCAGTTCAATGCGTTGGTTGGTGATGGCCAGACCGCCCAAGTTGACAGTGTCAAGACCAGTGATACCGCTGGCGGACGATCCGTCACCGTAGGAGATGGACCAGGTTTGACCTTCCTTTTGGTAGGTGGAGGACTTGGTAGGATCGTATGCGGTATGGTTGCTACCGGTGCAGCCAGTGCAGAGGGTTGAGGCAAACCAGAGATCGGAGGAGCCCTACGACAGAGAGAAAGCGTGTGAGCATCGTTTTTTTTTTTTTCGGGTGGCCTTACAGTGTCAAAGTCCAGCTTCAAAGTTTGGGGAGGGGTACCGACTTGGACTTCAGCATAGTATTCAACATCACCGTCGACATCAGTCATGGGGACAGTGCCAGAACCAGAGCCAGTGGAGTTGGTGTCCATGCGATGACCAAATTTACGGTGGGCCTTGGCAACAGAACGATGAGCACTGCGCTTGAAGTTTTCGTTGCGAATCAAGGTGACTTTGTGAGTCTTGTGGTGCGTAGGAGCAGCTTGGATGACACCAACAGTGGCAGCCAACAAAGCAATGCAGAGAGAAATCTTCATTTTGGATATAAAAAAAGGGCAAGTAGTTTATGAAGAAAAAAGAAAAAAAAATCGCGTCGATTGGTGTATTTATACAAAACCTGGCAAATGCGATGGGCGACGGTGATCGGTCGGAATTTGATTTTTGAAGACGTGACCCTAAATCAGGTCAATTTAATTTTTTGGAGCTAGTCTTTCCTAATCAGTCATGCAGCATTGAAAAGCCACGATTGTCAAGGTACGCACATCCCCAGCACAAAGCCTACTAGCAGTCCGGCAAAAACTGCGAGGGAGACCGTTCTTCTCTGATGATTTTTATTTTTTTGCAAATGCAAAAGCACCACCAGTTCAATAAATCAAGGTCAGTCTTGCATGGGCATGAAGATGAGTTTACTTCCCTAATGAGGGGAAGGAGAGTTCAAGGTCAGTTCGACAATTTAGGCATGGTGTTCCTGCATGAATTTAAATATGAGCCTGTAGTGTAACCCGTTTACCAATGAATCTTCCCCTTTATGTCAATCACCTCACTCAGCCAGCAAGTACTCTCTCACCATTTTCTTTTTATTTGTGAACTGAGCGATGCCAAAAATATATTTCCACGACGATCGAATTTTAACCTATCTCCTTTTGCTCATTCTTTCCGTTTTGGCTCCTGGTCATCATCACCTCTGGAAATGAAAATGAAATGACATCAAACTTGTGCTTTGGTCACCTGACGCACACACCCTGGTGTCTCAACTGTCTCACTGCCAAAATGATCTGCATAAACGCATAGTCGCATAAACGGGGAATCTTTGTTGCCTGAGAAAATGGCCACTGTTCTAGTCCCATTGTGGTCATTTCTTCCAATTTTTTTGACGTGGGCGCTGTTTGGCCGAAAAAGATGGCACACCGCTTCTCAGCTCTGACCATAACAAGCACATGCCACCCATGCTTGGCAAAGCGATGAGTAATAATAAAATAGGATAGGACTGTGATGAAAAAAAAAGATATCCGCCAAAGTCTTTGCTGAGAGTTGGTCAGCCTGCTCGAGCTCGTCGATGCTCCCCCTTCTTAGCTATAGGGCTCGATGGTTCAAAGCTTGGTGCCAGCAAAGTCTCATTGCAAAACGGTCTTGATAGAGATATTTTTTAAGCATGGACAAATTGACTCCATCTGCTTCTCTTCCGTCGAAATCTTGCTGAAACCGCAAAGACCTGGGTTCGCACCTACAAGGGTCCGAGGTGGCTGTGGTAAGCTCAAGGTATTGGACCTTACTCGGAAGCCATCACTGTTGTTGGAGGCAGTCGCATAGATGCTGTAAGTTGACTAGATAACATCCCATGCCAACCTGCCGCGCAGTGTTGTTGTCAGTAGATCGTCTGCCTACACCATGATTTTCACCCTCTCCTTGCTGTCTAGGTTTAGCCGGGGAAGAGCCGATGGGCAACAGCACCAAGTCTCAAAAAGGAAAGCGTTTTTTTTTTTTTTTTTTTGATATTGAAAAAATAAAAATATTGGCCACACGGCACTTTTGAACGGATGAATTGATATGCTATTTTGTACAAGGGAAGAAGAGCATAAATGGTGATGATGCTGCTGAAAAAAATCTTGTCAGTTGGTGAAGGTCGTCCAGCCAAACCTTTTATCAGCTTCATTTTATCATCCAATCTCCCTGCTAAAAAAATGATACCCCTTTGGTTTATGACATGCCTTTTCCAGTTGTTGGCTTTTTATTTCTTTTATTTCTTCGAACAGACGTTCAGAGCCACTTGTCATTTTCCAGCTTTTGAAATCTTCAAGGCCTTGGTCACCGGTTTCGTGTAGTCGAACGT
The DNA here is from genome assembly GCA_002104935.1 of Hesseltinella vesiculosa. Taxonomy (NCBI): domain Eukaryota; kingdom Fungi; phylum Mucoromycota; class Mucoromycetes; order Mucorales; family Cunninghamellaceae; genus Hesseltinella; species Hesseltinella vesiculosa. Next base: position 298,615 of record MCGT01000027.1, on the reverse strand, counting down.
CAAATGGAGTTTGGCAGAGGCTTAATGCAAGGAGTTCAAATAATTCACATTTGGCAGAGTTAATGACCATGTTAGCCCCATCGATTTGTTTCATGAAACGTTCAAAGTCGTGGATATGTTGATCGATGTTGGTATGAGAATGACGACACCGGAGACCTAAAGCCTAGCACCAAGCTGATCAGTCAACCGCGTTTCAGCTCCCGCAACATCCATCCCGACCGTGGAAGGAACATGGTGACATGGCTCCAAGCAGTCCAGATCGCTGAAGATACTTGCATTCGTTCACAGATTTTTGTTTTGTTGTTGTTCGACTTCGCCACGGTGGGCTCCAGGTTTCTTGATCTCGATCGAGCTGAGTTCTAACGGCTTGGCACTGTTGCTATCGCAGGCCAAAAGGATATCGATCTTGCGGCCACATTGCACCTTCGATGATTCACCGAAAACAATGGCATTATACTGACGCATTTGCTGCGTTGCATTGCTCGAGATTTCGCCCCTGTAAAAATAAAATAAAATAACCAAGTTACATTGTGCTACGGCATGTCTCCTCATTCACGATTGGCTACTTACTCCCTTACTCTCACTTTTGTTGAACGGAGCAAGAAGTCCAGAATAGTTGCAAATCGGCGAGTGACAGAGGCTTCCGAGTCATTCGAAGAGTAGGTTTGCATGGCATCCAATCTATCCAGAAGAGAGCAATGAGGTTAAAAAAAAAAGGTGAGTAGCACTTACAGACCCTCCATGATCTTCAGTAGCTTGTATTCCTCGAGACTGGTATGCTTGTTGATCAGAAATGACTGCATGGCTTTGTGGATTATCACCAAGGAATCTTCATCGATACTGGCAGTGCTGTGCAAAGAGAATGAAGGTGAGCATGGGATGGTGGAGCTCAGACCAAAACCTTACAATTTTTCAACTTATTTCTTGGAACCGGCGTTCAGATCCACTTGTCATTTTCCAGTTTTTTGAAATCTTCAATTGCCTTGGCCACCGGTTCCTTTAGTTGAACGTCAAATGGGGTTTGACAGTGGCATAATGCACGGGGTTCATGAGATTGACTATACCGGAGATCCAAAGCCTTTTTGCGTTTTGTTTCTTCAGGTATGGGCTCTGTTCGTAAGCCGGCGACAACGGTCTCCAGTACCTGGATATGATCCTTGATATTCAAGATATCATTCTTCACTGCCACAAGCCTGGTTGGGTCAGTGGGTCTACGCTGACTGATCGCCAGGTAGAGTCTGCCTTTGGCCTCAAGCTCCTGTCTAGCAACAGCGAGGGCTCCGGCGAACTCACCATCTACCTCGATGATGGGAGTGTGCGGGGCGGGTGCCTCCCTCATCGCGACATCATCGTCTACCTCTTGGAAAGGTAGAGCGGGGAAGGAATCTGAGCCATGGCAGAGATTGGGCTGCTCTCCGTGGAGGAGGCGTCACACTGCTCAAGGACATCAGTTCCCCGGGCCCTTTTTGTTTGTACCGATGTGCCGGCCCTCAGTTTCCTCGGGAGCGCGTACTCTTCTCGTAGAGCCGCTGGACGAAGTAGCCATTGTTGGGCTACTGGGGATGACCGGGAAATCGGCCTCCACAAAACCATCAGGGATGGGAGAGTTGGCTCTTCCCATGCGGGCAGGTTGAGAGTTGTTGTTATTCATCGCTGATGTTGGTGTTGATGATTCAGGAATAAAGCACGTAGCCGATCAGTCAACCGCGTTTCAGCTCTCGCCTGTAGTTCCTTACTTCAGCTGTGGCAGATCACGTTGTTCAGGAGGTCCCTTGAGCATGTTGACAATGGGCGGTACACGTTGGAGCTTGAATTCAGTGGAAGAAATTCCGTCGATGTCAGCTAGGATCTTCTTCTCTTGATCCGTCCATGGTACACCAGTCAGCTAAAAAAAAAAAAAAAAAGAAAAGGCGAGTGAGCCAATAAATCGCAAAGCAAGGACTAATTCACCTTTTTGTATCCCATTTGGAACACAACATCTAACAAAGATCGGTGGTGTTGAGAGTGGTCGAGTCTAAGGTCTTCAGGCTCTGGGCTTGAGCGCTTTCCAAGTATGTGTGTTGGTCCTTCTGGTTGTCCACCAAGAGGGTCTTCGCTTTTCCATCATACTCCTTCACGAGCTCCACACGTTCGAGCGTAAGACTAGTATCTGTGGCAATGAGGGCCTTCTTCAAAGCTGCAATGGATTCCCACCGGTGTTTGTTCATTTTCAGGTTGCTATGGGAGATAACAAAAAAAAAAAAAGATAACAAGAGGGGGATGGTTTAAAGGCGAAGAAGCAAACTTCTGGTCACTTACGAGCACCTCGCATGCGGCTAGATCACCTTCTGGCGCTTCAAAAAACGAATGGACCATGTTTCGAAGAAGGCCCTGAGAGTATCAGCTGGGATCTGCATCGACCAGCTTGCCATCGCGTTTGCGTTCAAAGTAACAAATGAGTCATACGACGACATCCTTGCTGTTTACATGTAGGTCGTCCATTCTAAAAAGAAAGAAGTGCCAAGATCCTTTCTGTATACATGTCTTCAGAATGGCCTGCTGCCTTGAAATCCTGAGCAATTATGATCAGCATGAAGTAATAGCGGCAACAACAACTGCAAAATAAGAAAAGGAAGAGAAAAAAAAACTCAGACCGTTGAACAATTTACAGTCAAACCACTTTCAATCGTCTGATAAAAATTAATTTATCAATCACTTTGGCCTTCTACTATCACCAAGTGTCTTTCCGCGCATTATACCCTTTCCCCCTCTCCCTGTTGACTCTCTTTACCGGTGCACCGTTTTATGCAAGCGTTTGGCAAGGCGATATAGAATTCCAATTTTGGAAAGTGATGTCACAGATGAAAATGCTGGGGGAGTAGATAATTGGCATTGATAGTGGCATAAAATGTATGAATCAAAGTATTGTTTTAGTGAGGCTGGTTAAAGAACTAATGATACTGTTGGTTAGAGAGATAGCCCAGAAAGGGCTCTGGGAGAAAGGAGAAAGAAAAAAAGAGCGGGGCTCCTCTTCTCACTCTTATTTTTCTACGCTTCTTCTTGCCAATTGGTTACAGAGTAGGTTCATTTTAAAAAGATTAAAACTAGTGAAGTGCAATGTATAAGCACAGTACGACATGAGCATGTGTTCTAGTCAACGATCTACATCATGACGTTCAAGCGCTGGACAACAGGAACAAAAGCTGAAAAATCGGAGTTTACACAAGTTGCGTTTTTTTTTTTTTTTGTCAGCAGGGGAGCCAAAAGTTGGGATTTCTTCTTTTCGGGTCTCTATACTTTTCGTCTTTCTTTTCTTGATGGAGAGCTTGTCAGCATCACAACGACGTAAGGATTCATCAAGTAGCGGGGCTTCTCAGGACGGGGCAAGTGTGTATGTGCCTACTTCGTCCCCCACCAACATGGACGGCCTGCCGATGCCCATCCGGTCGAAGTCAGCCATCGTCGCAAGCGCAACATCCACTTCACAAGATCAAGACATGGCCAACGATGACAGCAATGCAACACAAGGCAATTATACCCCGACTATTCGCTCACCTCCCCGTGGCGGCGGCAGTCAGACAAAGCGCCATAGCATGCGGTCGTCATCTCCTAATCAGAAGCCCATGCCACCCACACCTCATCAACGGCCTCAGTCGCCCACCCAGTCCATCCTGTCTGCCTCCACTCCCACCAACACCACCCATTCCCATGCGTCACCTAGTATCCACAAATCACTCAATGCCCTTGATGCCAAGTTCATCACGATGAACATGGAACGATCCACGCTCCAGCAGATGCGCACGGCTGCTGCCATAGCTGCTGCCGCGGCTGCCAATGCCCGATACCACCACAACCCATCCATGGACGATTTGCATCATCATTCTCCCACCTCGCCGTCTGCCTCGTCCATCAACACGGTCACCTCCCCTGGCGGACCCAATGCTTTCTATCCTCGTCATGGACATCCCTATCCGGCCAGCCATCACCGCCATCCGGCCTCCACCTATGCAGCCTCTGTCTCGGGCCAACAGCCTCTGCCTCCGCTTCCGGGCACACCTGGGGGCTATCAGCGGCAGGGCAGTTTCAGTGCGCTGTCGTTCCAAGCCAACCCGTCGACCACGTCGTTCAGCACCATGTCGGCCAATGCTACTAGCGATCTCTGGCATACTTTTTGTGTACGCGTGCTGCCGTTGTTCAATGGCGAGGGTGTCCAAGGCACAATCGAGGAGCTGAATGAACTGTTAAGGTATACGCTGAGCTACCTGCCACTCTGATGACCAGCCCGCTAACTTTTATTTTTTTTGGACGGGGAAAGGCGGTGCTTGACGGATCCGATATTACCACAGCTGCAACAGGACATCGTGTCATTGCTGCATGATGGGATGTTTACGTTGAATGCCAAGATGTTTGGGGTGACAGATGAAAAGCTGCTGGATCGCTTGGTGGAACAATGGTCGTTTTTTTTTACGTATGCCCTACCTTATTTTGAAGCGGTGTTTCTTCCTCTTCGAACGGATGTCCACTATCGTTCGCAAGACGAGGCCGAGACTTGGAATGTTCGTACCATTGCCTTGCAGAGTTTCCGCGACAATGTCATTCTCATGCAAATCAAGCGTCTGGAAGGTAAGGAAGGAAAGTGTCACCGAGGACCATGCGACTCCATGTTTTTTTTTTTTTTTGGTTAGACGTTTTCAACAAGCTTTTTACCGACTTTGGAGCCACTCAGAATCCAGCAGCCACGGCGGCCAAGATGCTGCAGATGACATCTCTGCTGGCATCTTGCCCCGATCACAATGAGGAAATCGATCGAGTGCTCTCCAACCTCAAGGCGAACTGGAAGATCATGATGAACAAGGGCAACCGTCGAGGCTTTGCTGGGGTGCGCAAGCCTTTACCTATTCCCTCCTCCCTCCCTTGAGCCTATTCTCGGCTTTGCTAAAGCATGAAAGTAAACAGCATGGCAAAGCCAACCGTTCGTTTTTTTTTTTTTTTTTTTTGTTCCCTGATCGAGGCAAATGAGGGATTTTTTTTTTGGAAGATCATCGTGGCTTTATTCCTTTTTTGCCAAGGCATGTTTCCCTTTTTTTGGCAACCGCGCCGATCATATCAAAAAAAGTAGGTGCTGTGTGAAACCAAAGATCTCCGAGGACGATGTGAAAATAAAGGGATACCCCACACGAATTTCAGTGACATGGATTGATATTTGTTTTTTTTTATAAATGACCAAAAAAAAAAAAAAAAAATAAGCATTAGTTGATTGATAGGCAGAAAAAAAAAAGAGCCAACAGCGAAACTTAGTACATAAAGTGAAGAGGGGGCATGATAGGGAAGAAGTCATCAAAAGATGGGAGTGATACGACATTGGGCGATCGAAGATTGGAGATCAGTAATTGGGTTGATTGGGAGGTAAATTATAAGATGGATGATGTGCATAGGATGTTGGGTAGGGTGAAGGAGGTGGACCGTAATTGGACTGGTCCTGGTAGCTGGCATAGGAAGGTGGATGGTAACTGGGTTGCTGCGACAGTGGAATCTTTCTATCTTGTTGATACGCATTGCTGGAAGGAGGCATGTTGGGTTGGGGAGGCAACGTCGATGAATTGTAAAGATCGTGTTGCTGTTTCAAAGAAACGTCTTGTGTTGGACTGGTGGTTGGTGATGACGACGCAGTTTGAGGATGAGGCTGAAAAAAAGTTTAAATTTTTAGAGGCGCAAAAAAAAAAAAAAAAAAAACGAAGCGTCTTTGCTTCAACCTTACGTTGGATTCAGCAGGTGATGTGGTGTCTGGTGCATTCAGACAGGCTTGGATCAGATTCTTGCCTTCAGGCTTGGTGACGAGAGGTTGTAATTTGGGAGTCGTAAAGGTGTATCTGTGAAAAAAAAAAAAAGGACGTTCAAGGCAAAAAATAAAAAGAAGTAACCAAACACTTACACGAGACCTGTTTCAGATACAACCAACAATAATACTTGAGTACCTGTCAAAGTGCTTAATTCATACGCCTAAATCAAACAACAACAACAAAAAAATAATATGAGTGACACATTTGAGGAGGTGAGTATTTTTTTTTCCCACTGCCGCTTGACCTTTTTCATAATGCCGGCTTTTCTCTTGGAAAAAGTGATATGGCGTCTTGATTTATCTTGAATATACTCTATTTTGATTTTTCTTCTTCCAGATCGTTTGTCAGGTTTACTATCGTTGTCATCGTCGTCTTCCCCTTGTAAATGGATCGAATCGTCGGCAATAATAGCATTGTCCGTCATGGGGCCGGACTGAAAGATATGCGGATGATAGGCTTGCGGTAAATGTTGCATTGTTTTCTTATAGTATTCAGCGGTTGACGGAGAGTGGAATGAAAGAAACAGAAAAAGACAAACAACACGCCTCTAAACAATAGAAAGGAAAGAGAGAAAGAAAAGATGGGGGATGAGTGGTGTGAAAAAAATAGGGCCATCCTTTGAACTTTACTTTTTGGTTTTAAAACCCAGCGGCGGGCACTTCGTCATTGGTTGCATGTCGATTGCATGAACGCTTCTCGTTGGCTTCAGGTTGAACACTAGACATTTTTGCTATTTGTATTCCCCTTCCGCTCAGATACAGCATGGATTGTAAGCAAGGCTCTCTTTTGAAAAGAGAGCCTGGGCAATAAATGGCGCAAAAGAGTGAAGGATTTCTTTTTCTCCGCTGAAGATGAAGACTGGCAACCAAGCATTTTTTTTATTTTTGATCGACTCAAGAGCGCCACTTGAACTTTATTTCCAGCAACCTCAACAAACAATAAACTTTGACGTCAAATCAAGAAACGACAATCATCAAGAGCCCATTTCCGATTGGGTCTGCAAAAAAAAAAAAAAAAAAAAAAGAGATGGTGTGGGGGAGATGTCGGGAGTAAAAAAAAAAGCCCCAAGGCACAAGGGGTTCTGATCAAGGACACATGGTTTCCAAGCGTTGGGTCCGCGGCATATACCCATTCAAAGGTGACAGGAAGCGGCACAAATCGTACAAAAGGGCATATCTTGGCTGGGGGTATTGGTTGTACAAGTGGAACATGGCTGCATTGGAGTCTAATAAAGAGTGCGTTAAGGGTGAGGCGGCAAGGTCCACACGGTGTCCTTCCATAAAATCGGCATTTTCCAGCACTTGAAAACAGGCAGCCAGTTTGTCTTTGGCCTTGCGCACAAGGTCGGGATCATCGGATTGTGCATGATGGGCCAAGATATCCACGGCCACAAATAAGAACACATCACCAACAACTAATGGAAAAGAGATCAGCTTCGGTTTTTTTTTTTTTCTATTTGGCAATTACACTGGGAGTAGGAGATGTTGGCGTCCAGGCGGGCCATGATCAACATGAGCATTTCGGCAGCTTCCAGACTGGCATTGACACACATGGACTGGATCTGTTGCAGCAGACCAGGGTCATTGTCGGCTGACATGGACTTGGCTCGGGGGAGACAGACATAGCAAGAAGTGACAAGGTCGAGGTAAAACACATACAAGACCAGCTTGACATCGTCCTCACAGTCACGAATGGCCTGTCGGATGGTGTCGGGATCGTCGGGATCGTCACAGAGTCGAAACTCGGGCGGCAGTCGCTGCCACCATTCACGCGTGCATGACTGGAAGCGTAAAAAGATTTCCAGGTCAAAGGCCACGCGGTAGCCAAGCAGTGCGGTCTGGATATGTTCAAACAAATTGTATACGGCAGGGGCAAGCACGAGAGCAAAATAGTGACTTTGCATTTCCAAGTACTGTCGCAGGGTGTTTGATTCACCAGGCAGAGGCAGCAGCGGGATAAGGTCCCAGCTCTTGTGGTACCCTTCCAGATCTGGGCCGTCGGGTGTGAAAAAATCGAGGCACACGTGGGCCCAGGCGCTAAAGGCATAGTGGCGGGCAAAGACGGCATGCTCGGCGATGGAGACAGTGGGGGGTGAGGCGGAGGGCGACGACGGCGGGGAGCCGGGGGAGGCCGGGGTCGGTGAAGGGAAAGGCTGGCCTTCCAGATCCACTAACTGGGCATGCTTGTAGTGGTTCTTGAGATCCATGCAGATGAGGTAGGCAATGGTGTCGAGTTTGCGCATTTCCGAAACTCGGAGGGTGTTCATGAGAAAACGCTTCAAGATGTTGATGCACATGACAGTCTCGAGGCGGCGGTTGGGGTCGTCGTAGATGTCGTCCAGCACGGCACGGCAGCGCTCGTAAAAATATTCAGCAACGGTGCGGCGATCCTGGCTGTTGTTAAACCAAGGTAGATCTTTGATAGGCGGGATGTCCTTATAGTAGCCACAGCAGACATACGAGCAAAGAGCAGTGGTCAAGGGGCACTGCATGGGATCCTTGAGCTGGCGCAGATGGGCAAGGTAGGCATCCTTGTAAACAAACGGCAGGTAGTCGTGGAAGAATTGAAAGTGCAGCTTGATCAGGCTGTTGACGACGCGGTTGGGGATATGGAAGGCCATGGTCGGCACGCGCGAACGGTCCCAGGCGACAGGGGTGCTAGGTGGCAGAAGCAGGTGGTTGCGAGCAACCCGAGCCGACATTTGGAAAACGGACTGGCGATGGCGGTCGACCTGGGAGAGCTCGATTTCCAAGAAACGTGATACGCCCTGGAAGGGTGAGAGCTGGCGGTACAGTTTCGTCTGGAGCTGCAGCAGCTCCGCCATGGATTTGATGCCAGTGTCGATTTGCCAACGGCCATCGACAAAGGTGACTTTCCATTCCTTGCCCTTTTCCAACAGGAGGTCGTCGGGGCGGGGCGGGTGGTGGAGGAGAGGCGAAGGCGACGACGATGTGACGACTTGCATGAGTAATGGTGGATGCGGTTCGGCAGAAACGTGGGTATACATGTCTTGAAGGTATTGCTGAAGGGTGAACAGCTCCAAGGGATGGCCAGGCTGGGTCAAGGACGTAGCAGACGATGTAGAGCTGGAAGGCGTCAGAGAAGCAGTGGTGGCCTGGCTGCCAATGCTGGCTGTGTCCATGTCATCGAGACGATCAGGTGGTTGCTGTAGCTGATGCATTTGCAATTCGAGTTGTTGAATGGTGGACTGGAGAACAGCCACCGACGCTTTCATTTGCCTCAATTGTTTGGACCCGTCTACCGTTTCGTCTTGATCTTGCAGGTGGTCAGCCGAGGGCATGACGCAGTCCAGATGCATTCGGAAACAGCGTACACATTCTACTGATTGATTCGTCCGAACGCACTTTCGATGTTGTTTTCGGCATTCTATATCAGGGCAGGGGCAGTAATAAGAAGAAGAAGGAAAGCCAATCAGTCAGGTCCATGCGTAAAAAAAAAAATAAAATGAAAAAGGGAGAAAAGGGGCAAGTACCTGTGCATGATATTGATTTTAGCATTGTAGATAATGACGATGCATGCAATAAGATGAGAAGGAAGAAGGAAGAAGGAGATCGTTTCAGCTTTGTTGGAATATAAAAAAAAATTTCAAAAAGATGCCGCCAGTGTGGGGTTTTTGACCAATGGGGCAGTCGGCTTTTTTCAGGAAGCAAGGCGACTATTTTTCATTTTCATTTCCATCGCTTTGGAGAAAACCGATCTGCCATGAGACTTCCTTTTGAAACGTATTGGTGCAGCTCAACAAAATCAAACAGGCAGCTTCTCCTGCTTGTCTTGGCAAAGAGCGGTGTTGAAAGCCGACGCTGCTCAGCCGGGATCAAAGAATGTTTTATTTGACGACAGACGAACAATCAGGCTTTGTACAAAAGATCAATAAAACCGGCAGCCACATCTTCGACAATGGACTTATCAGGTACACTAGCGGCTGTACCGTAAATGGCTGCACTGCTGCCTTTGGCTTGGCCGGGGTTGGCCACCAGATCGGCCGTGACTTCTTTCATGTCCTTGACAAACTGATCAGCGCTCTGGACCCAAGGCAAGGTCACCGAGATGTGTAACGCAGGTGGGTTTTGCAGCGCACTGATATTCCAGCCTCGGCCCGATAGCTTGTCACCGACATCATAGATATTCAGTCGTTTGGCCCCAAAGGACACTGGAAGGAAAAAGAGAAACGGTCAAAGCCAGGGTGTGGTTTTAGTCACCTGATTACCAACTGGGCCAATAGGGTCACCCATGACAAACAGTTCAGGTGTGGATGCCACACTTCCCAAAGTAGAAAAACGTGAGTTTCCCATCTCGTTTTTGCTTCGTTGGCGTTACCCAGCTTGGATGGTTTGTCGAGCGTGAATGATTTGTTTGCAAGTATCCAAATACCCATCTTCACCCAAGTTCATTAGTGCGGACCAGCAGCCAGCAATCAAGGCACCAGGTCTAACAGAAAAAAAAAAAAAAAAAAACGTGGGAATTTTTTTTTTTTTTTTTTTTTTTTTTACCTTGAGCCAGCCACGCTTGGTGAGGCGTAGATGCCGCCAGTCCATTCGGCAAACAGAAAGTATTGATATTTGCGAATGGTTGGGGTTTTATACATGATGATGGAGGAGCCCTTTGCAGCAAATCCGTACTACCACAAAAAAGATCAGGGTTAAGCATTTCTTTTTTTTCCGTTTTGTGCGCCGGAATTTCTCCGCAGTTCCCTTTTTTACCTTGTGCGTATCACACGAGATGGACGTGACGCCGTCCACCCGAAAGTCAAAAGGGGTGGTGGGGAAGCCGGCCTTTTCGAGAAAAGGCATCACGAAGGAGCCCAAGCAACAATCCACATGAAGACCAATGTTGTGTTTCTTTGCTAGCTTTCCCAAAGCAACAATGTCATCTGCTATGCCATGGGGGAAGTTGACGGCTGACCCTGCAATCTATAAAAGGCATATTCAAGATGACCCAACTAAGTTGGAGATCTATTTTTTTGCCCCTCCTTTTTCATTTCATACCATGACAGTGTTGCTTGTGATGGCTCGGGCCATTTGGTTCAAATCCACTTTGAGAGTGACAGGATCCACAGGAATGGCGATCAATTTGATATTAAAATACTCGGCCGCCTTGTTGAATGCCGCATGAATGGTCACGGGCACCACCCTAGGAACGAGAAATGAGGACGGAACTCCTATTTTTTCGGTTTTTACATTTCAGGGTAACGAATGCCTTTCAAATCTCGATACATATCGCGATAGGTCTTGCAGGCCATGACGATGGATTCAGTACCACCGCTGGTCATGGTGCCACAGCCTGTCGAGGGAGCATTGTACATGTGCAGCACCATGGCCACCGACTCGGCCTCCATACGTCGAATGCCAGGGAACACCTCAGGGTGCAAAGGGTTGGCCACGGCAAACATTCGGTAGGCATCGCCCAGAAGACCTGTCAGCTCTTCGCCGCCGTGATAAATCGTACCAGACACCTTGCCGCCTTTCCAGTCAGCACTCTTCAAGTCTTGCAGTCTATCAGAAGATGAGTTCCTGTCGCCGGTTTTTCGAGACTTACTCTTTCAAGCGCACCAAGACTTGCTCCTTTGATAAACCATGAGCAGGCAATTGATACTGTTTAGGGAGGTTGGCTTCTTTGGAAAGCATCGACGTCTCCATATCGTCGATGTTCTTCTTAATTTCACTTTCAATTTTATTGCGCACAGAAGGAATCCGCTTCATTTGACGGAAAATGAACTGCAATGAAAAAGGTAAACATGCCTGTTTTCATGGATAAGATAGACACCACTTACTCTTTTCACCCAGACATTCAAGTCGGCCAATGCACGTACGGGTCCACCGACGAGCACCTTGGCATAGACATGGGACCCATAATGGTAAATGACCAGCAAAAAGATAATATTCTTAATCAATGCAAGACGTGGATGGTTGAGCCATTGTTGTGATGTGGTAGCTAGCTGATCCACAGTAGGTCGCGAATAGCTGTTGGTCATTGGGGGGGGGGAAAGAAAAAGTTGGGGAAACGAAGAGAAAGAAATAAGAAAAAAAAAATGGTAGAGTTATTTGAACCCTTTTTTTCAGCCCCCGCTCCACACTGCAAGGTGCACAGATTTTTTTAGTTTTGCTTTGCTTGTCTAGATAGGTTTTTGTTTAATTCCAACAAGAAGAACAACAAATGGTAATGAAACAGGAGGGGGTTGATATTTATGCTACAGGGTTGACGTCCAATTTCGAGATGCGCAAAACGGTGTGGGTTTGCTTGTGTTCAATGGTGCGCTTGTAGTTCTTTCTTCTCTTCTTCTTGACGATGCGTACGAGCTTGCTCTTGGTGTGTTCGATGACCGTGGCCTGAATGTCGTACAGGCCCTCTTGCACAAAAGGCTCACCCACAAGGGCGTAGTCCTTGCTGCCGATTTCGCGAGTACGGTTCAACTTCAACACATCGCCCACCTTGACATCGTTCAGACGATTGACAATGACCTTGTCGTTCTGTGTGATCAAGTACGGACGGCCAGCGATTTCGGCCACGGCGTAGTATCGTAGCTGATCTCGTAATTTTTGGATATATGAGGCTGTGGTGGCGTCGACATTGGTCGTCAGCGTGCGACGAAAGATATCTACAAGAAATCCGTTAGCCTTGGCTCCCTTTCAAAGTCTCTCACGTACTGACTGCTGATAATGAAGCTAAAAGTCGTGCACCAATAAAAGGAAAGGGGTCAGTGACGAGCTCGACGGCCATGTGCCCATCTGTTTACCTTTGACAGAAGTGGAGGTCTGGCTACTGAGGCTTCGTAAGGCAGAGAAGAACATGGAAATGAATATGCAAACTGTCAAAAAAAAAAAAAAAAAAGAGAGAGAGAAAGGAGGAGGAAATAAAATTGTTTTGACCGTTGCCCCTCTCTGCCATTGACAAAAGTCAGTGGCTGAGCTCCATTTCTTCCGCACGCCCTTTATTATTTTTTCTTCTTCTTTTTTCTTTCATCATATCAACTTGGATGCCCCCATCGGAATCATGCTATGCCGTATTTGCTGAGAAGTTGACCAACTTGAACATCTTGCGTGTGACTGTCGGTAGTCCTGAGCCTGTGACGGCCGCTGCATTTACCTTGCAGCAAAACCGACTTGTCTGCGACCAAGACACCATCTTGGATTTGTCCTTGTATCACCTGGCTTCGCAAGGATCTTGTCATGCCCGCCCTCATGAGACGAAAACACCCGACGAGCCCGAACAGATGACATGGGATATCAAGATTCCACTTCAGCCGACCCCTGCCGTGCCCATGCCCGACGACCCTGCGTGGTGGTCAGCCAAGGACCTCCTAACCAACGGCTGGACCGATATCGCCTGTCGCCACTGCCAGAATGTGCTGGTCCACAACGAAGCATTCACCTGCAAGGACATGCCTTCCGAGCATTGGTTTGAATTGGTTGAATGCTGGATTTGCCATGAAGCCAAGCCGGAGGAACACCGCCGTCATCTCAAACCTATCCTGGCCCGCCCTGGCTCCACCCTCGTCGGGAGCTTTTACTTCTTTTTGGATGCCCATAACCTACAACCCAAAGCCGTGGTCCCTGACCAAGAACTGCTAAACAAAGTCAATGTAACTCCCACGCTCTCTTCCCATTGCTTGCTCCAGCTTTTTTTTTTTTTTTTTTTTTCGTTAGTGGGATCGCGGAACCTTGACCAAATGGATCTCTATCAATTGTGGCCATTGCGGAAAAGTCATGGGTGATGGTCAATTTGAACGCCAAGGTAGTTATATCCATTGTTCGTCATGCGAGGCTCACAATGCTTTTTTTCCTTCACAGATGGCTGTGAGCGAGTGATGGCTGTCAAACTGTTCAAGTATTGTGTGCAAATCCTCCCCAAAAATGAACAGCTGACCCGACCGGAATTCATCAACATGCTTGTGGGTGATATGATGGAAGCCGCAAAAGCCCACGCTACGCGCAAGTTCTTAATTCAAGGCCGCAAAACCAGTAAAATATATGCCTTGGTATGCTCCACCGAGTTGCTTCCTGTAGCCATCTAATCCTATCTTTTCATAGATCTGGCTGTTCAACTGGGACACCACCATTGTCCACAATGATGGTTTCAAGGATGACCACCTAGAAAGTGATACCACCCACCGTTTTCATGAATTGCACGGTAATTTTTGTCGCAATCTCGCTTGGTCCCAAACTCATTTTCCAATCACAGGTCTGAAGATTCTCTATGCCGATGGCGACGTCCTAGGCAAGCAATGGGCTCAGGACCGAACGGCAGATCATCTGATATACCCCGACACCTATTGTCACCAACTCATGCAACAACTACAAGCTTCCTCGGCCCTCCTCCCTCCCGCTCTGCGTAAATTGCACCACCCAGCCCTCTCTCTCTCCAAGGACTTCCATGTAGGTTTCCTACCAAGATGAATGATCAGTAAGTCAGGCGCGGCGTGAAAACACCAGGGTTGCAACGGATCTAAAGAAAGCCAGGGAGTGTAAAGTCTCTTGCTCCTTTTGGCTGATACAAAGATCCAAGATTAAAAAAAAAGTGTTGATTAAGACACCCTGGATTGGACAAGAGTTATCTTATCTAGGCTACTGCATCACTTACACTCTTTCTTCATAGATAGCCGCCCTTTCTCTTATTTTTTTGTAAATTAGCACCATTCAATAAAACGATCATCAGCCTTGGTTCACTCAGCCTGGTGTCAGAAATGAGACACGCTCTGAGTTCCAAATATCAGCGTTCAGTGAAAAAAATAGCGTGGCAGGTTGCACGCTTGCTTGCATACCACAGCAGCTGAATGCACGTATGTGCATGCCTGGGTTCGTCATCGTGGATTGACTGTTCAACCACCAAAGCAGGTGCCTTTTCCTTTTTAGTTCACTGCGCCTCTTTTTTTTTTTCGTCCCATCCAAGGCAGGGTCTCTCCGTGCTTCGTTGACAGTGGTTTACTTGATCTGGCACGGGAGTGGGCGTTATCTTCATTATGATCTATGTACCATGTAGGCTGACGAGTTGCCTTGGGCCATTCGAATAGACATTCGTTCCTGACCGAGATGGATCAACGTTTCTGTCTGCGGAGATGAAGTAAAAAAAAGCGACTTAAAGCTCCACGTCACTTCCCGCTTTTCTTTCCTTTTTTCTTTCTTTTTCTTCCTTTTTCTTTCAATTCCACAAAAAGTTTGTCACTTCAGAAAACAATGAGCGAAGACACATTTCACGGATGGGCTGTCTTTAACAAGGGTAAGCCGACGGTGCACATTGAACGCATAAGCTGACATCATGCCCTGTACCTGACCTCTCTTTTCTTTTCCTGTTTGGGATCCAGGCGAGCCCATGGTTTGGACCGAATTGCCTTTGAAAAAGTGGGAAGACAGTGACGTTGAGCTGAACGTTACCCACTGTGGTAAGAGCTTTTGCTGAAAAAAAATGAGAGAGAGTGCTTGGCAATGACCCTTTCATCCCCATTCTTAGGCGTCTGCGGCTCTGACGTTCACACTATGGACTCTGGTAAGACAAACGAAAAAGGTTGGTCGCAAAAACTAACTGTTTTTTTAGGCTGGGAGTAGGCGAAGTTACACAAAAACGATCCATTCCAGGAATTGGGCTAAAACCCTGCAGATCAGCTCTCACCGTTGTTTCTTTCAATTAGGCCAACAAATTACCCCTGTGTCACAGGCCACGAAATCACCGGCATTGTTACTCGCGTCGGTAGTAAGGTTACTAAATTCAAGGTGGGTGATCGCGCTGGCGTTGGTGCTCAAAGCGGTGCCTGTTTGGACTGTGACAACTGCAAGGCTGGCCTGGAAAACATGTGCCGAGGAATCAAGGTAAAAAAAATAATAATATGAAAAAGCGTGAGCATTAGATACGCTAGAGCGCGACTGTCGACCGACTTATTTTCTTCCTCTTCTTAGACAAGTACATACGACTCCCACTGGCCAAACGGTGACAAATCATATGGCGGTTATGCTACAAAGTGGCGTGGTCATCAGCACCTCGTTTTCAAGATCCCTGAATCCATGACAAACGAACGAGCAGCATGCATGCTTTGTGCCGGATTGACTGTGAGTGCCGCTTTCACGTCACGAACTCATCCCACCTTGTCTAATCACTCGTCTCTTCGCCTCTCCAACTAGACCTATGCGCCGCTGAAACGATACAATGTGACCAAGGGCGCTAAAGTTGGCGTAAAAGGTCTCGGTGGCCTTGGCCAGTAAGTGACAAACGACAAAAAAAAAATAGCTGAATGCCGTTATCGCTAACCTCCTCTCACCTTTTGTTTTATGGTGCACAGCTTTGCAGTATTGTGGGCCAAGGCCATGGGTGCCTACACTGTAGCGCTGAGTACATCTGATAGCAAGCGTGACGATGCGAAACGCTTGGGCTGTGATGAGTACTTGGTGATGTCCGACAAGGAAGCGCTGGCCGACAACGCGAACACGTTTACACACATCATCGACTGCGCGTATCCCGAACGCAACGACTTCAAATCTCTCTTCCGCCTACTCAAGGCCAACTCCACTTACATCTTGGTTGGTCTGCCTGAAGTGCCTCTACAAATCCCTGCCATGGCTCTGGCCTCTAACCAAGTCACGCTCGTGGGCTCGCTGGTAGGTAGCGTCACTGAAATGGAAGACATGCTTGCATTTGCCGAGGAACACAACGTCCAGCCCTGGTTGAACAAGTAAGGCGCTAAAAAAATAGAGCGGTCCACAGGAATGGTTTAGTCATCCTTATTTCTAAAGGTACAAGATGAGCGACGCCCCCGCTGCTGTAGAAGCCTTCCGACAAGGCAAAGCTCGCTACAGAATCATTCTGGAAGCCTAGCACCCGTCTCCATTCTTTACGTTTGGTATGGGCTTCTTGAAAATAAAAAAAAAGAACCTACAGTAGATTTGGTATTTCTGATAAAGCTTCTATAACGCCATGGATTTTTCCGCCCACCCATCTTTTTTTCGGGGGGGGGGGCTGCCGATGGAGGGATCAACCAAGTGGGAATGGCCCGGTGCGAGGTGGGCAGGTAGTACCGTACAAAATAAAAACGAAACCAAGAAGAGCTGCCCTTTGGCCATGATGTGTAGCGACTTCATGCTTAGTAAAGTATTCCAGGGTGCCATGTACTGTATTTTGAAGCTCCATGTCAATTGCACAGTGCATGGATCTTTAGCCGAAAGTTTAGCCTGGGATGTGACTGGCTAGACGAGCACCTCTGCAAGCATGAAAATAAACAAAATAAAAATTGAACGCATTCTGTGCCATTGTCGAAATAAGAATTAATCGATGACAAATAGCCGGTGGTAAAAAAAAAAGCTGCATGAAACTGCAAGCGATTTGTAATCATGGGACACGGGTAGCATGGGTTCGCAGTATAAAATTTGACATATTCTGCACCGCTCGCACTTTTTTTCTTCTGTTTTTTTTTTACCTTTATTCAAACAACTGAATACATACAATTATGAGTGCTGATACTTTTCATGGATGGGCTGTTCATAGCAAAGGTAAGAAACGGGTGATGGCTGTCCCAAAAATAGGATACTTATGCAATTCTTCGATGTCAGATGAACCTATGAAGTGGACTGAGCTGCCACTGAAAGAATTTGACGCTGACGCTGTTGAAATGAAAGTGACACACTGTGGTAAGTGCAAAAACACGTTCTTACTGTTTTCTTGCCAAGCTAATATGTCACCCTGATAGGTATTTGTGGAAGTGATATTCATACGATGGACAGCGGTAAGGACGGACAAGCTCTTTCCGCCAAACGACATGCTGACTTTTTTTTTTTTTTTTTTTTAGGCTGGGGGTAAGTAGATTGAAAATGGTTCACCCCAATAATAACAATGGTGCAATACCCCCCCCCGCCTCTCTTTCTCTTTCTGACGTAGACCTACACCTTACCCATGTGTCACTGGTCACGAAATCACTGGCACTATCACTCGCGTTGGTGAAAATGTCAAGAAGTTCAAAGTTGGAGACCGAGCTGGTGTGGGTGCCCAGAGCGGTTCTTGCTTGGATTGCGAGGACTGTAAAAGAGGTGATGAGCACCTTTGTAGCAAGAGAGTAAGTTTGTTGCAACAGCCCTACCTGTTCACTGACGCCAAATTTTCAGGTGGGCACTTATGCTTCTTTCTGGCCCAATGGTGACAAATCCTTTGGCGGCTATGCCGATAAATGGCGCGGTCACCAGCATTTTGTATTCAAAATCCCTGAAACAATGACAAACGAAACGGCTGCCACCTTCTTTTGCGCAGGAGTGACGGTATGTAAAAGAGTCAGGAGAGAAATGATCCTCTAACCCTTGATCTCACCCCGGTAGACCTACTCCCCATTGAAACGGCACAATGTGACGAAAGGGTCCAGGGTTGGTGTCAAAGGCATTGGTGGTCTGGGCCAGTAAGTGCGAAACCTCTCCTCGAGAGCGTTGTGTGGTGCTCATTTTTTTTTTTCTGTGCAGCTTTGCTGTGATGTGGGCCAAGGCTATGGGAGCTGAGGTGACAGCTCTAAGCACGTCTGATCGAAAGCGAGAAGACGCCAAGAACTTGGGCTGCTCAGATTACGTGGTGCTCAGCGACAAGGAAGGCATGAAGTCTCGGTTTGACACGTTCACGCACATCATTGACTGCAGTTATGCAGAGCGCAACAACTTCACCGAGATTTTTTCATTGCTCAGAAACAATGGAACCTACATTGTCGTGGGCATTCCCGAGCAGCCGTTGGACGGCATCCCAGCCATGTTGATCGCTGCAAAGCAAATCACATTTGTCGGGTCCTTTATTGGTAGCCCTGCCGCCATTGAAGATATGCTCAAGTTTGCTGACGAGCACAAGGTCCGTCCTTGGTTGAACAAGTAAGGAAAAAAAAAAAGCAACCTGGGAGAGAATTGTCCCTTATTCTTTTTGTTAGGTGGAAGATGTCCGACGCGCCAGCCGCTGTCAAGGCATTCCGGGAAGGGAAGCCCCGCTATCGATTTGTTCTGGAAAATGACCAATAAATGCAGCTGTGTTCTAGGAGTATGGCACACTTTATTGAATGGACAGGGGGGAGGTTGCTAACGAGGATGGGTTTATCTTATCGGTGGCGTGGTGTATGCCTATCCATCTGGACCGAGACCATGACTACTTTTTTGCTCGTCCATCGCTTGTTACGTTTCTACAGTACACTCTCATTTGAATTCCCCAATCGCCCACCTAAGCGCTAGTCTCGTCACCAAAGCCCGTGCCATAAACTCTTTTCCATTTCCACATTGGTAAGTAGACAGTTTTATCTAGCACCTCGTCCACATAATTTATTCACAGCTGAAAGAAATGGCCGGCAGCGACCCAATCATGGTCGAAACCCGGTACACATTGAATAGGGCAAACTGGAAAGGAAGGGCCAGCCTTCGTTATTTTTCATCCAGGCAAGGGTGACGTTAGCCGAGAGCATTTTATTGGACGATGTCCAGTGCTTGTGTCCGGGAATGCCTTGAAGCGCCGCGTTATTTGAGCAATTCGTTTATTTACAATGCTAGTAGGGTGAAAGGGAGAGTATTAAAAAAAAATAGGGTATGCTGAGCTCAATGAATAGAAAAGTGAGATTGATATGGATGGGAGCTGGGGTTTGGGAGGGAGCGGCTTTGCATCAATGAACGTCGATGCTGCTGGGTGTCGGCATAGCAGCTGGTGACAAGCGGATGATAATGGTAAGAAGGGCATTGGTCAGAATGGTAGCATTGGGAGATGTGCTGGGCTACTTCTTTTCCATTGAGCCAGGCACCGTGCAGATAACCGTAATATCGCATGGAGTAGGCTTCGCCTGCGAACCACAGCCGGGGATGGTCAGCCACTGGCAGAGGGGCTTGCATGTTTTCCTGGTGCTGGATCGAGGCGCCAAGTGCCCAATTGGAATAGGATCCACGGAAGAGAGGGTTGGAATGCCAGCGAGGGATCATAATCTGTTGTGGGGTAGGAATTGTCTGGCCAGGGAACATCTTGGAGATCACTTTGAGCACCTCGGCCTCGATCTCCTTGTCAGTCTTGGCTTCTAGCCTCACTGACTCCTTCCCGGTCGTAGTCACCATGAGGATGTTGTCATGAGGAGAAGCCCTGAATTTGGGACCTGCAAGGTTTTGCCATACGGTGTAGTCACCCTGCTTGGTCTTGTTGCTGGCATACAAAGCAAACTGACAAAAAAAAAAAAATTGAGACCCCGGCCTACGATTAAAAAAAAAACCGGCCGAAAGCGAGCGGACCTGCCAATTGTCCCAAAAAGCATGTTCGAAATTAAGGAATATTTTGGTATAGGTGGTCATGTGGAAGCTTAGCAAGGCTTCCCTTTTCCATTGTGGAAAGGCCGGCTCGAACAGTACGTCCTTGTTCTGCAAGACACCTAGGCTAAGGTAGAAAAAAAAGGGGAGGTGAGCTACTGCGATATATTTTTTTTTTCATGGTTACGAAAAAGTGCAAATGGCATAGTCTGCGATAAAGATCGTTCCGTCGGTTGTTTCGACCGTCACTGAGTGATTATCGTATTGTATTCGAGTGACAGTTGTGTTAAAATAAAACACAGGACCGTCAGCATCTCCCAAATTTGCCAGCTTGGCAGCTTCTTGCTGTAAAACATAATTGAACCCGCTGAAACAAAAATGTGAATGACACATTTCCAGAGGCTTTTTTTTCTTACCGTTGGTCGACCACAAACTCATCTCCAAGAGGAAAACTGCCAGACACCAAATCCACAGTGCCGGCGGCATAATCAAGTGAGCAGGTCTCGGGGGGCTCAGCCAACTCCCAATCAATGCCAAAGTATTCAATGGCTGCTTTGACAGGGCAGTCAGGTTGCCAACCAAGTAATTCAAGGGCGGTTCGACTGGAGAGGTCCACCTGGTCATTAGCGATCCGGACCTCTTGTGGGAATGAAGGAAGCATATTTATAACACATGAAAAAATGAGTCCTCGGTCGGCGATTCAAAGAGCAAAAACAAAAAAGGGGGGAGCCTATACCTGCCAGGTCAACCATCTTCTTCATGACGACATTGAAATCCTTCGACCACTTTTCACCTTGAGATTGGTGAAAGCTGCCCTCTTCTGTAAAGTAAACCACTTTCTTTTTATCACTGGGGGCGGTCTTTAAGCCATACCGTTTAGCCAGTCGGTGGATCGGGTTTTTTCCTTTTCCGTAAATCTTTTTGAATGGAAAAAAAAAAAAAAAAGTGAGGAACTAAAAAAAAAAACCGTCTTTGTTTGACCCTAGACGAAAAGAAAAAAAAAAGCCCACACTCACACGTGCTTTTTATAGTTGTTACCCAGTTTGCACCGAGTTCCACCATGGAGCCATGACCAAAAGGTTGGTGAGTGACTCTTCCACCGACGTTGGCTGTGGCCTCGATGATTTTAATATCCGAGATGTTGTTTTGCTGAAGCTTCAATGCAGCAGATATGCCACTGGCACCAGCGCCCAAGATCAAAACTTTTGACCGGATTGGTGGATTGGCTGCTGCACCAGCGCGGGTCCCCAGCACCATGTGCCACCATGTAATAAAAAAAATGGCTACTTTGATCAGAGCAAAGGTCATCTTGTCAATCCAAAAAGTAAAAAAAAAAAAAAAAAAAGGAAGAATGTGAAAATGAAGAGTGGGAATCAACGAAAAAAAAATGGGTATTGGAGGGGTGATGATTTCTTTTATTATGAAGCTTGCTCAAAAAGCAAGCTGAAAGATCATGCAGTGAATGGATGATTCATCCGGTGACCAAGTGGTTTCAGAGTCAGACATTTTTAGTTTTTAGTTGTTTTTTTTTTTTTATTTTGTTCGATGTCATAGAAGCAAAGAAAAAAAAAATGATGCATACGTAAAAATAAAAATAAACAGCCAATGCATTGAAAATAAGGGGTAAAAAAATGGATAAATTGAAAGTGGGTTGAGCTTGACTTCCATAAAAATAAGGGGTTGAGAGGTTCATAAAGGAAAAATGGAATAAACATAAGTTTGGGGGATGCATAGAAAAACATTATAAACAATGGGAGTCATACTAAACAGAGAGGTAGAGGGAAGAGGGAAATGAAAAGGGCATCGTGGTGGCTTGAAGAAAGAGAGAAAGGCGTTTAATGGAACACCATGGCCACGTCATTTGTTGTCAATGGAGGGTATTCCTGATAGTTCATGCAATAGGAGGGCATTTGGTTGTACATGGACAAATCAGCGGGATGGAAGTCTTGATGGGAGGTTGGTGGAGCGACATGGTAGTCGGGTTTGAAAGAGGAGAGCAAGACAGAGGCGGAGATTTGATCCAGAGCGGCAGGGTGAGGCATCATGTCATATCCATAGTGCATCATGGAGGAAGGTGATGAGGTGGACGAATTGGAGAAATCGTCTTGAGGGGACAACATCAGCATAAAATCGGGGCTGGTATGCATGGCGGAAGAAGGCGAGGTGTTGATGGGAGGTGGCATGGTGGATTGGATGTCATCCATATCTTCGGCGGGTGAGTGCAGAGAGGTCATGGTGACTGAGGTAGAGTGAGAGGAATGGGGTGACAAGTGATGGGCGTGGTCGTCCATTGTGGCATAGTGTGGAGAGGTGCAGACACGGACCATAAAAGGATCCATGGCGGAAGGAGCCGAATGGGGCGGGTGACCAAAACTAAGCGAGGCAGGGTCATTCAGGGGCGAGACCGCCGCTGAGTTTAATTTGGGTGGGGTGGGCGAAAAGAGCGAGGCGCCTGAATGGGTCAGCTGGGTCGAAGTGGAGCTCAGCAAGGGTCGATCTTCCATGAACCAGGTTTGGGGTGAAAGGTAGTCGTCCACTGGCTGTTGCAAAGAGCCACGGCACAGATGGTGAGCATGGGGTGAGCACATCGAAGCTGGACGTTGGTGAGGGTGGTGATGAGGATGATAAGACGTTTGCTTGTAAGCAGAAGCCATGGCAGCCATGGCCAAGCGACTTGTAGGAGCATGATTCAAGCTACTGATGGATGTGCTACTGGAGCTGTTGCTATAAAAAAGAAAAGTGGGGGGGGGGTGTAAGCAGTGTCTCCCTTTTTTGCCTTTTTCGGTTTTTTTTTTATAGGTGTACCTGACGGAACCATTGGAAATGGAAGGCGTACGGGAATGACTGCCATTTGCATGACGACGGACACGATCAGGGCCACCTACGCTACTAGGTGCAGGGCCGGAAGAGACAGAGGTAGCTCGACGACGGCGTTGTTTGTAGGTAGGAGATCCATCAAAGAGGGACAAGGAACCAAAAATGGTTTTGGTTTTTTTGAGAGTGTTGGAGTCCATGGATTTGGAAGGGAGGACGCCATTGGCCAAGGTCGATCTAGGAGGAGCGGCGCGAGCATGCAGATTGGAGGTGGTAATGTCCAAGTGATGCACACCTTCTACAAGAGGATCATGAGGTGACAATTTGTTGCAGTCAGGGTAGGGAGGTGCATCATCATGAGACAGAGAGGAAGAGGACGACAAGGAGGAAGTGGATGTGGTGGAGGAGGGGAAATAGGTCGGGTGGTTTTGTCGGAAGTGTTGGCGTTGATGCTTTTGCTGCTGCACCAAAAGTTGTTGATGCAATTGTGGATCTTGGCCGAAATCCGCAGGAACTGAATTGACGCGAGATCGACGATTTTGCAGACCCGAAGTGGTTGTGACGGGGCGGCGCATCTTATTGGCCTTGATCTCAGCTGGTAGCACAGATGTTGACGCTGATCCTTTTGGCGCTAAAAAAAAAAAAAAAAAATTCAGCATGGCTGTCCAACCTCCCTAGTTTTCCCACTCTATCGCGCCTTTCTTTTGCATTTCCCCTTTTTTCTATTTTGCCCCCCCCATGTATGTATGTATGTGTTGATGGATGGCTTACTAAATTGATGAGTGGCCTCTTCCTCATAGACTTGAGCAGAAGCAGCGGCGGAGATGGACATGGACTTGCGGAGCTGATCGAATAATTCTTGGGTGGTGTCCAACGAGGTGGATGAGGCAGGCTCGGCAACAGCTTTGGTGGTAGGCTCCAGACCCATTTTCTCTCTTTTGAGATCTCGTTCAAGGGCATCCAAAAAAAGGCGATCATGAGGCACCGAGTACCAATAAAAAACCTTTTGTTTTTTCTGGGTGCGGATACAGTTGTTCTTGTAGAGCATGTCCAGGAGCTCAGACTTGGGTTCTTCGAGACGAGCATCTGACCCAGGCTTGAGGTTACGCAAGTCACTGAAAATGCCTTCTTCAAACTTTTTGGCGTTGGTGATTGGTCGACCAAAGGCATGAAAGCGGAAGGTCAAGGAGCGTACAATATCCGTGCCGGTGACAAAGTACAGGTCATTCCAGAGCACACATGAGATGGATTCTCCGGTGGGCAAGGAGAATCGTTTCAAGGGTGAGCTGTGGTCTTCCCAATGATCGGCAGCGGTGGCCAGGAAGAGTTTGAGATCGTCGATCAGAGCGAGTCGTTCTCGTTGATTTTCCTCGGTGGGAAGTGGCATACCAAAGCTACTGGTCACGGAGGAAGGTGTAGGTGAAAAATCGGGTTTGGTCATGGAGATAATTTTGGTTGAAGATCGAAGGAAGCGGCTGTTAATTCGAAATAAGAACAAGAGAAAAGAAAATAAACTATGACGATAATGTTATATAACAGTAAACAACAAAAAAAGGGGGGGCGTGAAAGAAATAGTCGAAGGCGGGTTTTTTGATTTTGAGATAAAAAAAGTGACGTCGAGGTTGTTATCTTTTGAAGGAAAAAAAAAAAAAGAAAAAATACAGAGAAGAAGAAGAAGAAGAAGAAGAAGAAAAATGTACTAATACAAGAAGAAAGGTAAAGAAGAAGAAAGAGGGTGAAAATGGAAAAAGGGAGGGAGGAAAGGATGGCTAATAAGCCAACCTCAAAAAAAGAGCTGTGGGTGATTTTACGCTTCCGCCATTTTTTTGCCTTGTTCACCAATCAGCATCCCCGATTTGGGCTATGCATGGCAAAAAAAAAGGGGGGAGCCAAAAAAAGGGGGAGTGAATGAAGGAGGTCCACACATACACGCACACGCTTGACATGCCCTGGCTGTCGAAGTGACAAGTTTTTTCTTTTCTTTTCTTCCTCTACACCTCCTGTTCTTCCCCAACAAAACAAAAAAAAAAAAAAAAAACGCTTCTTTCTTGGAATGAGGCAAGATTGAAGTTTAGACGTTGTTTAGATGGATGCGTTCACAGTGCATAAAAAAGGGATACCCCATCTTTTTTTCTTTCTTTTTTTGAAAAGGAATCCTGCCGCTGTCATCAGTCAATACCCTGATTGTGCTACCCAAGAAACAAAATGCGATCGTTTTCTTGCATCACATGGATCCATGGGCTGAATCCAAGTCATCAAATAGTCAAGAAAAATATAAACAATGCCCATTTTCCATCGTCCTTCCTCCTGCATTTCCTTTCGACTTGACTAACAATACGGGCATCTTGAACCTTAAATTTCATTCATGAACAAATACCATGATGCGCTCTAACTTTTTTATACATCATCGCAAGGTTCATCCACGTGGTCGCCATCATTTTTTTTTACAATCAGTTGCCATGATAACCCAGATTCATGCAAAGTGCCTCGAGGGAAATGGGTGCTTTGCGTCACCATCGGAGCTTCAAAAACAACTCGCTCCATTTCCATTTTCTCGTCATTTGCACCCTTTTTTCACTTGCTCCTTATTGCTTTGGAAAATGGCCAAGACCTGCTAAAAACATCACTCCCTATTTTGTGTTTGTTTGTTTATTTGTGTTATTTGTTCTAATTGATTGCCTGGCTATTGCCCTTGCCCCCCTTTTTTTTTTTTTTTTTTGACTTGCAAATGTTCAAAAAAAGCTGCCCACCCAAAATGCCTTTGGGCGGTTATTTCTTTGGGCCCGTTTTTTCTCTTCTTTTTACGTGCCACTTTTTTTGAAATAACAAACCTTTCACCCCTCTTGTTCATTACTCTTGTTCATTACCCTTTATTTAACAACTCTTAGATCCCATCTCATCACACGCATTTGCATCGACGTTTCGTTTATTTCATCTTAATACGCGCACACCAGTTTTTTCCCTGTCGAAATGACGTTGGACGCTATCAAAAAAGACGGCTTTGTTCATGTCAAAGAAGAAGGCTTACGAGCATGGATATGGTCGAAACGATACCTTGTGCTAAGAGATCAATGCCTAACCATTCATCGAAGTGAGGTAACAAGTATGAGCAAAAAATAGGACACACCTGCAGCGCTCCTTTCCTTATGATGCGCTGACGCTCGTCTTCTTTATCGTACACATGGTAGCATTTAGGTCAATGTGTGGCTATGGTGGCGTTAAAAATGGTCGAAGCTGTCAATCGATCCGACCTGAAGTCACACTGCTTTGAATTGGAAACAGCCAAGAAGAAGATATACATTGCCTGTCGCAACGATGAAGAGCTGTATTCCTGGATGGATGAGATTTACAATGTAAGCACCCCCACCATGGACGCCTCCTCACTCCTGCCTTTTTTTTTATCGTACTAGCTCACTCCGCTTGGCGCGTCCGATCCGACAAATGTGGTGCATAATATTCATGTTGGGTTTGACCCTATTTCTGGAGCCTTCACCGTAAGCATATCCTATGAAAGGAGAGAGTGGCGCAAATGAACATTTCTAAACCAAAAAAAAAATATTAGGGTTTACCAGATCAATGGAATGCTCTGTTGAAAGGATCCAAAATCACACCAGAAGATGCTGCAAAGAACCCCCAGGCGGTGATCGACGCCTTGGAATTCTATACAGAACAGAGTCGACGCGAAAATCAAGGTTACGATAGCTCATTGGATGATGACTCCACCCCACCACAAGAATGGTCACCCTCCCCTTCTACTCTTTCGTCCACATCCACTCCTCTGGGTCCTACCCCAAGCCGGTCCACACCCATTACCAAATCCATTCGGGAGCCGCCACCTTGCCCGCCATTACAAAACCACCCACCCACCAAACCCGTGGAAAGTCTGGAAAAACTCAAGGTATCTCCCTAAAAAAAGAGTGCTCAGGGTCAGGCAGCCGGTCGGCTTCTTGTTTCTGATAGTTGGCTCTCATGTAGAAAATCCCATCCAAGGAGAACGCCCACGCCTTGCCAGCGAGAAAGCCATCTCTTCCCTCCGATTTGCCAATGCCCGTGCTGCCGTCGCCTGTGAAAACCCCTATGGATGTAAGTGGAATAAGACCTTGACGGCAAACTCATCGTTTTCTTCAGAACATGGCTAACAAGCCGCCCAATACCAGCCAGAGCGCAAGCACCCGTACCAGTGCAGCCCAGCGGTATGTCGCCAGTTCCAAATCGAACACCACCTCCAGCTCAAAATCAGGCTTCCCGCCTCCCACCCCTCAACCCACCACCAACGCCACCCCACGTCTGGTGAAAACACCCTCCTCCGCTCGAAACCCTCAGCCGTTGTCCAAACCGGCGCTAGGCTTGGTGGCCAGCAGTAACGGAAAAACCTATATCAGTTCCTCCGACCGCAAGCAGTTACCCCGAAAGAGCCCGTCTCTGAAAAAACAGCCATCTACCCCGGCCCTAAAGCCCTCCTCGTCCACGTCGCCCTCTGCAACCTCATCATCTGATGCCCCTCCTCCCCCACCCACGACTCTGCAACGACTACCTTCCGCTTTTCGAAAGCCAGCGCCCAGTAAGGAGCCTGTGCCTCAATTCCAAACATCCACACCTGTACCCACCACCGCTCCACAGCCAAACACCCCTTCCAACCATAGACAAGAAAACCGAATCAGCACCATGTCCAAAGCACAGATCCTCGATCGACTGCGTGGGTGTACAGCCATGTACGACAAAGCTAATTGCTCACGCTTTTTTTTTTTTTTTTTTTTGAAAGGCTCTGTTGTCTCAAATGGCGATCCCAGTCTTCACTACCGACGTATCAAACGTATTGGCCAAGGGTAAGATGGCGGACATCAAACAGAGTGATGGGGAAACTCAACCATGGCCATTTTATGCTATTTTTAGAGCCAGTGGATCAGTGTATCTTGCAAGTGATCTTGACACCAATAGCAAGGTGGCCATCAAGCAGATGGATTTGACCAAGCAAAGCCGGCTGGATCTGATTGTCAACGAGATCATGGTGATGCAAGAATCCAAACATTCCAACATTGTCAATTTCTTGGATTCGTTTTTGGTGCGTGGTGACCTGTGGGTGGTGATGGAATACATGGAAGGTGGCGCCTTGACCGACATTATCGAAAACAACACCATGACGGAACAGCAAATCGCCACTGTCTGCTTGGAGGTAAAGGAACCGGCCACTTCGATCCAAAGTGACCCATGTTTTTTTCATAGACAACCAAAGGCCTTCACCATCTGCATTCTCAAAAAATCATCCACCGAGATATCAAATCCGACAACGTGCTACTGAACATGCAAGGTCAAGTCAAAATTAGTAAGTTGCCATGCCACCAAAAAAAAAAAAAAAAAGCGCAACTCAACTCCGTCTGGTAAATCTTCTTTTCAGGTGACTTTGGCTACTGTGCAAAGTTGACAGACCAAAAAAATAAACGTGCCACTATGGTGGGCACGCCGTACTGGGTGAGTCAAGTGATCATAAAAAAAGTGGCACTTTATCATCTGACCAGGCTTTTTTTTTTTTTTTTTTGAAAAAAAAAACAAAGATGGCTCCCGAAGTTGTCAAGCAAAAGCCCTATCAGAGCACAGTGGATATCTGGAGTCTGGGGATTCTGACGATTGAAATGATTGAAGGGGAACCTCCTTATCTCGACGAGGAGCCATTGAAAGCTCTGTATTTAATCGCAACCAATGGCACACCCACCTTGAAATATCCGGAACGACTTTCGCGCGAGCTAAAAAGCTTCTTGGCTGTCTGTCTTTGTGTGGATGTCAAATCAAGAGCCACAGCCACAGAATTGCTCGAGGCAAGTTGGCAACGAGATAGAGAGAAAAGGGAGATGCATGACAACATTGAATGCAGGAGGTTTAACCGTTTATTTGGTTCATAGCATCCCTTTTTGAAGAAGGCTGGATCAGTAGAAACGTTGCCCCCATTGCTGAAATTCAAGATGACATCGTAAAAAAAAAAAAAAACCCTTCGAACTTGTGCAACCGAGACATTTTTTAATTTTAAAATAAAAGCTGAGAGAGAGGGGGGTCCCAAAGATCAACACACTCTATTGCCCAATTACAGAAATTCGATGGAAGCTAGGCTTGTACAACGGCTGCTGGATTCTTGCCAAATCACGTTCAAACCCAGATCCATGGTGATGTTCCTTTTTTGTTTTCATTTCTTCATTTCATAGGGGATGGATCAACGTGGAGAAAGAGAAAATCAACCGAGGAATTGAATGGATTTCTTTTGAGCAACCACGCAAAAAGTAAATAAGCAATCAATGCTTGGTTGGGTCACTTGAGGTTACACCGACAACGGCACTGGGCTGCGAAAAAAAAGAACCATGGTCACGAAGTTTTTTTTTTGTCAATGCGTGACTTTTTCCCATTGGGTTTTTTTTCAGGGCCACCCATCTGTCGGTTCCAAATCATGCAGCCCAAGTTCTTCCAAGATTTTATTTTTTAACAAAAAATAATAGGAGCGTTTGCAATGAAAAAAAAAAAGAACCAGGAAAATGAAACATAATAAATACCCAAAGCTCGGTTGCGCCCGACTATGTTGATCCTGTTGATCCTTATTGATACATCAAGATTACAGTGGAGAAGAAGTGATATGTGGCACGTCACACAGCATTTTCGATGGTCAAGTTGGCCAACAAAGAGAATTGCCTGGGCCCTGTTTCCCTATTCCAGTGACTGGATTCTACAGAGGAGAAGTGAAACCTCCAGCCGTCTGAGCCATGGCGAATGTCTCCTTCCCGTATTCTTGTTGTGATTAAGGAAGTACAAAAAAAAAAAAAGAGGCGCAATTTTGTTGATCGGTTGTGTTCGTCGTACTTTTAGCAGGCAACCAGTAAAATATGGGGACTGAAAAAGTCCAGTGACACAGTCCTTCTCGAAGGGAGATTCCAAGCAGCGTTTTGACAGCAAATTGACATTTTACAGCAGGAAAAAAAGGAGAGCCTCGGAACAACAGTTGCATTATTACGCCAATAAAGAACAGGAGGTGATGAACAGAAAAAAAAAACCTGGGACCAATTCATGTGGCAAAAAAAAAAAGAATATTTTTTTATTTGACGTTAAGTGGGGGGGAGGGAATAGAAACAAGCTAAAAAAGGGGTTAACCAAAGAGAGATAAAAAAAAATCCCTCCTGGCGAATAATAATAAAAGAAGAAAAGAAGAAGGTAAGCATAGAAAAAAAAAGAGGAAGGGGTTAAGATATAAGAATGAAAAAGGGGGTAAAGAAGATCAGAACAATAAAAAAAAATAGTAAAACTAATGAAGAAAGAACGAGAGTAAGAAAGAAAGAGAAAAGAAGCATAGGTTAAAAAATAAAATCAACGGCGAGCTTTGCAACGAGAGCTTTGACCAAGAGAAACATTGGGGTGCTCCAATTTCCAACGTCTTCCACAGGGAGCATATGTTCGGAAGTGACGGTTGCGAGTGTCGACTCGGGTGAATTTCTTATTGCAATATTGGCAGTTGTAGCGATAGTCGCCCTTGTGTTCACGCTCATGCCTTGTCTTGTCATGATGACGTTTGAAGTGGGTCGAGCAGATAGAGCATTTATAAGGCTTTTCGTCAGAGTGGACGGCTTTGTGGGAATTCAAGTTGTAGGGACGGGTGAAGGTCTTTAAACAGACGTCACATTGGATGTTGCTTTTGGCGTCAGACGAGTTGGCAGGGGCGGGCGGAGCGGGGCGGCGAGGCGGCGGCGCGGTGGTTTGGCTGGAGACGGCGACTGAAGAGACAGCAGAGAAATGATCAAGGTTGGAAGGGCTGGAGGGATTGGGGGTATCGTCCATGCGATCAGGTGCCTCAGGAACTAGATCAATCACAACGGGATCTTCTGGCATGGAGGAAACGGTCAGTGCTGGCGAGCCCGTCCAACAGGTAGACATGCTGGGCGAGTGGAAATATTGGAGCTGGTGTTGAAGCTGGTGAGGTGTGTTGTATGGCTGCTGGGCAAAGCTGTCTTCACTGGTGACAGGCGATAGACTGGGACCCACGATCATGGAGGAGGAGGAGGTAGAATAGGATGAGCCGCTCATTGCAGGCTGATGAATCAATTGGAAGTCATAACCACAGTCTTGAATAATGGGCATAAACCAGGGATGGCCATGGACCAGCTGGGCTTCTGCCCACGGCAGGATAGTGTCATTTCCCTGGGACAATGGGACTTGAATGTCGTTATGTTGTATATCAGTATGAAAGCCCATGTCAAAGGTAAAGGAAGGCGCAAGGCTCTCCTGGCTTGAATAAAACCCAAGTTCTTGTTGGTCTTGGGGAAGGGGTGGTTGGGCAGGCCCAAACAGGTGGTGGGTATGAGCAACGGAAGGGTAGAAGGTTTCCGGCAACATGGGGAATATGAAAAAAGAAAGGAAAAAAAAAAAAAAAGTGGCAGAAAGTTTGCACAGGTGAAGAAAAAAAAAGTGGCGAAAGATAATGTGACAAAAAAAGAAAAGAAAAGAAAAAGAAAAAAAATCCCATTTTATCTCTGAAGCTTTTCGTTGCACAGTGCGGCAAAGGGGGGGGGGCAAAAGGAGGCCCGAGTCTGCCTGTAGTTTACTGTGGAACCATTTTCTCACATCTGACCTGAAACTTTTATGGGGTTTCCCTGATGAACAACTTTACTCTCCCTCCTCTTCCTGTTACCTTTTTTCCAACTCCCCCCTAAATTCTACATGCACACATGATCCATCTCTTTTAAAAAATAATAATATAAAAAATTGTCAGTGTGTTTATTGCAGCTCTTGCTTTTCAATTGCTATTATTAGAAAATCGCCACCCAAGAGCGCCAGGTGCGAAAATTAAAATACATAAAATCAATATCATGAAGAGAATGAGAAAGATGACCAAGGCATTGCGCGAGCGGCGCTTCCACAAAAAGTCCGCTTTGGTCATTTCTTCCTCTGATCGCTTTTGATAGAGAATGGCCAAGATCCAAATAGGTGGGAATAGAAACCCAAAAACAAAATAGAGAAAGGAAGGTCGGTAGTACTTCTTGGGGGCTTCTGTGATCTGCAGTTCCAGATCCGTGTCAAGAGGGTCCAATGTGGCTTCAGCACCAGGTGGCTCGGCACCATCGTCCTGGCTGCGTTTCCTTCGCTTTTCCAGCTCCTTTTGTTCTTGTAGCTTTTTCTTCTCGAGGTCCTGCAAATAGAGCAATTGGGCTGTGAAGAAGGGCAACTGCGACTCCTCTTTCACTTGTTGCATTTTTCTGCAAGCTGCATAATAGGGGCGTCTGCATCGTGAGGCTGCTTGGCGGTATTTGCACAACACTCTGCGTTTCTGCCGCTGAACCCAAGGCCGATGGTGCGAATCGATGGAGGATAGGCTGCCACTTGAGGCGGAAGGTGCAGCGGCGGGTGGCTGGAAAGGCAGGCCCATGGGCTGAAGGGCTGGTCTTTTTTCCGGCACATTGCCTTGGTGGATATTGTTGAGCAGCTGCAGCCTGTCCTTCCACTTGCCGACCTTGTCCATGTTACGCGTGTGGGCATGCTGGAGCTGTGAGAGCGATTGCGATGGGCAGGGTAAAATGGCAATCTGCTCGGGTTGATCCATCGCTGGGTGGGTGTGCAGCATCAGATGGTCCATCCTTGGCAATGTCGGACTCGATGCCTCGGACATCACGGCCAAAGAATCGTCGTCGGTGTCATTGATGATCTTCGGGGTATCGTCGGGGTAGGCTGGTTTGCCTTTGATGGGAAGAGCCGGTAAAGACTTTCGTCGCTCTCTCTTTTTCTTCTCGTCCTCCACTGGCTCTGGCACATCTTCCTGCACGGGTGCCAAAGGCGTCAACAGCGACGCTCGTCGAGCATGATTTCGCTGTATCAGGCGCGACGCTTGTTTCTCCATGCCCTCTTCTCGTTTGTCAATAGGATCAATGTAGCCATCGGGACAGACAAAAGTGTACTGGGGTTCAAACAAGCCCTCCCACGACTGAGCGGCATTTGGGGCGAATGGGTAAACCGTCGGCTCGTTTCCTTCTTCCGTCACACTAAGATCCTCAGCGGTGCTTGGTCTCCCTAGGCTGCCAACATCCATCGTAGTGTGGAGAAAAAAAAAAAAAAGCTTACACCTAAAAAATGAAAAAAAAAAAAGGTCTTGGTAGTCAGCCTTTGTCAATATTTCCGAGTGTTTCTTTCAATTGGATCGGCTGTGATCCCGTTTCTTTTTTTTTTTTTCTTGCTGTTCTTGAAACTGATAGCTACATTTGAAGCTTACATTTTGGAACGATGGACCTCGAAAATTAGGGTTTTGTTCTATGACCCTTTTGTTGCCTTTGTTCCCCCAAAAAAATCACAAAAACCCAATTTTCCGATTGTCTAAGTGTTTTATGATTGGTTCGGGATGACCGTTTTGGGAAGCATTTAGAATCATGGCAACGTCCTTGGAAGCAGCAACGCAGTGCCTTATTTTGCGCATATTTTGCGCATTGTGCGTGACTGGTCACGAGACAAAGCAATACGATTCATCGGTAAACCTTATGATTCATGCGCATTGGCAATGACAAACACGTCGCAAAATAAAAATGGGGGTGGCAGAAGATACACCAACCGAAAAGCGGCAAAAAAAAAAAAAATCGAACACCATGGGCTGATTTATTGTGAGAGAGGAAGGGGGGAGCAACGCTCAATCCTGGACTCCGGCTCTGCGGCGCAGAAAGGTCATCACGGCTGCTGTTCCTTGGGAGAGGAGAGACGGTTGAGGGACACGGAATCGATTGCCGTACACTGTCAGTTCTCTAATGGAAGTCACCAAACCCAATCGAGGAGGAAGAACCATCAATTCATTGTTACCAATGTCCAAAACCTCGAGCTGCGTAACACTGTCAGGGTCGAGCGATTCTAGTCGGTTGCCATTGGCCAGCAGGACGCGTAAACTTGGCAACACAATCGTCGAAAGCCGATCAGGTAACTGCGCCAATAAGTTATTGTTGATCTTCAATTCATTCAGTGCCGGGAACGATGACTCGGCACCATCCACACCAAATTCTTTAATTTGGTTGTTGGCCAGGTGCAGTGTCTTGAGACAAGGGAACACCACATGCGGCTCCATCAGCGGAAACGAGTCTAGCTTGTTGTTATCCAGGGAAAGTGTCACCAGAGTTGGTATAAACATCGACAAGTCACACAGATTCATCACCTTTAACATGTTTTGTTCTATAAAAATGAAATGATTGGTCCAGGGCATGGTGCCACCCCCCCTATTTTTCTTTTCCTTCTTACGAAGTTGTAAAACTTTCACGCCACGGTACTTTCCGAGCTCATTGGTTTGAATTTCCGTCCATTGCCGTTTTGAGAGATCAAGCTGGAGCTGGGTAGTCTGGCCAGGCAACGGCTCGTCGACAGACGGTGCTGCGGCTGGCACGTTGGTCGTTGATGGCACAGCTGTATTGTATGAGTCATCGGAAGGTGGCGCCGAGGGTGAATTGTCTTCATCGTCCTGGTCGGCATTTCCATTTTCATACGAGATGCGCAGGGAGGTCAGAAGCTGGATCATGGACGTTCCTCGAGGCGCAGACCGCAAAGGGTTCCCTTCCCACGACAGTACTTTGAGTTCTGGCAACAGACCTAGTTCGGGATGAAGCCTTAGCAACTGGTTGGCCCCTACATCCAACCGTTCCAAAGATTGCAAAGTCATGATCGAGTCTGGAACTCGGGTCCATTTGTTTGACGACACGTCTAGCGTGACGAGCAACGGGCAGTTTTCAAACAGCTGATAGCCTGACTTGGATGGCGTCACCAAAGCATTGTCGGCCAAGAACATTTCCTTGAGTTTCGGCATTTGCAGCTGGTCTGGGAGCTCATACAGTCGATTATGGCGTACATCTAAGCGTTGTAAATTAGGTAGGCAGATCTCCTTGGTCATGACTGCAATAGTAAAGTAGGTAAATCGTCTGACTTCAGGACCATCACGTTCGCTCTCGCTTCATCTTTCCTCCCCTCCCGTTGGTATTTTGTTCATGTCACGGTGTCTTACCAGTCATCAGGGTAGCCAGGCGGTTGTTGGATAATGTCAAATCAAACAGATACGGACATGCGACAAACCAGTCGAGGGGAAAATCTGTGAGTTTGTTGTGTTCCAGCTGGAGCTTCTTCAAGCGGGTCAATGTCACGATTTCTTTGGGCAGGCTAGGCCCAATGGCATTGTTGCTTAGATTGACGAGCTCCAGTGCTTGCAACGACTGAATTTCCTGGGGCAACATGGTGATGGCATTGTTAGACAGGTTCAGGTCGCGTAACTGGGTCAGTTGGAAGAGAGCAGGGGGGATGTCGTTGAAGCGGTTGTGCGAAAGATCCAGCACAGTGAGCTGCTGCAGTCGCCCAAACGTCAAAGGTAAGCTGGACAGTCGATTGTTTCGGAACTATGGATGATGTAAAGATAAGTTTTTTTTTTTTTTCTTCGCAGCAACAGTGCAAATTTACATCAACATGCGTCAGTGCTCCAAATTCTTCGCCCAGCCGTTCATCAATTTCTTCCAATTGGTTGTCAGAGGCAACAAATTTGGTCAGATCCACGAAATCATACCAGGCATGATCGGAGGAAGAAAAGTCAACCACCACAGACTTGGGGTCAACATGGTACCTGGCGCGAAAAGAAAAGGTCAGAGACATGCCGTGCACTTGGGTCTGTTTCATGCTGTTACATGGTGATGATTTGGTCGGGCAGTTTATCCAATGCACGGTTGGAAAGAGCAAGACGGCCCGATGTTTTAGCTTGCTGAATAACCGATTTCAGATTGGAGAGGTTGGGAGTGGTTGGCGAAGGATCAAGCTCATGGCTCTTGTATCGTTGAGCGCCGGTAAGGACATTGGGTCGTTTCACGATGGGTTCCATTCTCTCATCCTTTTTGACAGGTTCGGCAGTTTTGGAGGATTGCAATCGGGACCGTTGAGCCGCCATGAAAGCACGCACGCCATCTGATGCTTGACCTTGTTGACTGGTCTTCTTGGATGAAGGTTTGCTTGTTTCCGTAGGCTTTTCTTGTGATGCATTTAATGTTCCCGTGCGCATCATTGATGCTTTGGTTGGTCTTGGCTGAAGCGATGATCGTTTAGATGATGCAGTCATGAAGAGAAAAGGGTTCAGCTCGTCAATGAGTAAAGAGAAAAAGGAACGGAAGTGATGCCCTGCTGCCGCATCCAGCTGCAAAATTTCCAGCTCCGCCTGCTTTTGCGAGCTGGATGCTGTTCCTTCTGGCTAAACCAGGCTACACAGGCATTCCTTTTTGCTATTCTCGCAGAATACACGGATAGCACCGCTCTACATCAAGTCCTTCGGAAAGCTTGTCAACCATGAGGTTGGATTTTCGATGGTTTTTTTTTTTTTTTTTTTTTTTTTTTGGCAAGATCAACTGGGGTTGCCCTGGCAAAAAAAGTGGTTTTTTGGCTGGGGATTTGGAATAGAATAAAAAAAGTGGACAATGTATTGGCTGGGTGTCCTCCACTGATTGACTTGATTTTTTCAACAGCACCGTTATTCGTGATTTCATGCACATACACAAAATCTTACATCGATCCATTTACTCAAAAGTGCAATACAGCATTTCTTTTTTTGTTTTCAAAAAGAACAAAAAAAATGAAAAACCTGCTGCACCGGAGCTCAAGCCGGTTGCTATTCAGGCTCCGGCGTTCCAGCGTAGTGGAGTTGTGCCATTTTTTCTGTGTGGTATTGCACATGTGCATGAAATCATGAATAACGATGTTGTTGAAATAATCAAGTCGATTGGTGGATGTCACCCTGCCAATACTTTGTCCCCTTTTTTTTTATTTCCAAATCTCCAGCCTAATAACCACTTTTTCTGCGATGAATGACGCGACATTAAAGACAGTCACATGAGAGACAGACATGGTTGAAAATACAGACTGTTCACATGGTGTCGAGCTAGAGGCATTAAACTTCTGCCAGGCGGAAGTTTGGTGTCCGGCCCGAGGTTTGACCAAGTCGACTGTGATTTGCACCCCCCCCCACCCCCAATCTTCTCTTACGAAGTCATCGAGTCATATGTTTTACCTAGGATGTTCGTCAAGTACTACTCATTCAAACCATGCGGTCATTAGAGTGGGGGGGGGGTAACAGCGTCAAAGAAGACCACGAGGAACAGATAATTCCCAAGGAAAAAATTGCCAATTTCGATAGAGTGAGCAACAGAAGGCATGTTTGGGCAAGAAGGAACATTGCGAAACTTTAAAAGTGTTGCACCATATGATGGATCATGGCGTCGAACTTTGATCGGCGTAGGTCAGCATGCCAACTTGTCAGCGTTCTTGTTTTCCGACGCCTCCGTTCGCTCAGGTCCCGACCGCATTGGATACCGGTATTGTCTTTTTGATCAACGTTGTTTTTTACATACAATAGACACATGATTAGAAAAGCTGTCGGCTATGGGCACAAATGCTTCAAGCCTTGTTGAAGGAGGCGGCGGAC
Source organism: Hesseltinella vesiculosa (assembly GCA_002104935.1). NCBI lineage: Eukaryota > Fungi > Mucoromycota > Mucoromycetes > Mucorales > Cunninghamellaceae > Hesseltinella > Hesseltinella vesiculosa. The sequence goes on along the minus strand of MCGT01000027.1, from coordinate 261,308 downwards.
CAGGCAGCAAATGACATCCTGGCTTCCCCCCGACCGTTTTCATGTGCGGACATTTTTGTGACAAGCTGTTGGCACGTGGCAAGAAGTACAATGGTAAAGTTGTGAACTACCGCAACGGCGACCTTGTGACGTTGCTAATTTTTTAAAAACCATGCTGTACCGCATTAGGGAAAGTGTATGAGGCTAGTGACTCCTGATTGCGCAGCCAACGCTATTACTTCCAGGGCCAAGGCGATACTTTACTGCTTTTAGTATATGATGTCACGCAGCGCGGACACAATGAGGGTTTATTCGTGAAGTTGTTGATATTCTTTTGTCTTCTTCGATTCCACAGTGACTCTTAAAAATCCATTCAACTTTGATGATGCGGTGAAGCAGGTTTCCAGGCATTCAAACAGCTAGAAAAAGGTGAGGGTGAGCGTTGGTGAGAGGTTTGGGCTGGCATCAGTAAAAGAATACCTGTTTCTCGCTGAATTGGCCACTGGATTCGGTCAAAATGGTGTGGGGGGTAGTGATGCTTGGGTTGAATGCAAAGGTGTGAATGGATGCGGCGTTCTACATTTCGAAAGAAGTGAGTGGTGCAGCCATTGGTTGGACACTTGGGCAAAGGTTACCTGGATCTCTTCGTGGGTGGGATCCAATAAGAGGTCATCGGTGGTTTTGTCGATAATGCAGGTTGTGGAGGAGATCATGCCTTTCAAAGGCACGCCGGCATCCACAAGCGCCAGAGTCAGGGCATTGATGGCGGCGGACAGCGCCTAAAATAGAATGAGCAAACGCAAGGCATGTTGGTCTGGATAGACTTACAGCGCCATCGTCCTTTTCGATCTGTACAACCAATTCAATCAAGGTACGGGGCATCATACCAGTGAGGATCATGGGTTCGAATGCCGTGCGTAGGATGCTTTCCATAAGCTTTTCTTTAGTGCGAGCAAAGCCAGTGGCCGGTCGGACGACGACTTGGACTGTGGCTTCATCCAACTTTTCATCGCGAGTGGTGACTTCGGTGGGGCCGCAGACCGATGCGATCACTGAGGTCTGGCCTAGGTAGGAAGGATCATCACCGAATTAGAAGAAAAAAGAAGAGAGTGAGATTGGCCGATCTTGAATGGTGGAGAGAGCACTTACCAAAGCAGAATCGAGCTGACCCATCTACTCGATGGAGCAAATTCATGGATGATGTGAGTGGTCTATATTCCAGCAGATCTATCCTTCTGTCGGGTCGCACCATGGTATACAAATAGTCAAGCTGATTTAATAAAAAAAAAAAAAAAAAACAAGAGAATGGAGAAAACAATTTTTTTTTTTCTGCGTGCCACCAAAAAAAAAAAAAAAAGGTGAAGGGAATCAAATTGAAAGACAGCCAGGGAATGGAGATTCAAGCAACAGCAACGCCCATGTTGACACCAGTTGGGGTGACGGTAGAAGCTGAAGGATGGATGCTAGCGGGATTGGAAGCTGTCTTGGCCAAGCGTTGCATTTGAAGGATGATAAACATGGTGGACGATTCCTTGGCAAAGAGGGAGGCATTGTCGTTTGTGTCAAAGGGATCGAACGACGGCCGCCAGTCGGAAAAGTACTTTGTAAAGCTGTCGATAAGGTCGTGTTCTTCGGAAGGATTCCAGCAGTTGCCGACAATGTCACGAAGCATCATCACCAGTTGGCAAATGTCATTGTGGATACGGCGGCCCATCGGCAGATTCATGGCTGGGCTGCCTCGTAAATTATGCATCATGAAATTCAAAGAAGCATAGGCCTTCCACTTATGCACGGTGGACTCATTCGTGTAAGTGGCAATGTACTTAAAAGGCAAGTTGCAAGTTAGGTTCCAGCATGGCTAATAAGAAAAACGCTTACTTTGTGGATTTCCAAGCAGTTGACAAAATGGCTAAAGAACCAGCGGAATTGGCAATCTTTTTCGGCCTCTAGCCATTTTTCAAACACCAGGGTCATGACGTTGGCAGCTTCACGGCAGAAATGGATGGCCAGGTTGGCAGGGAAGGGCGTCACGGGCATTTCTTCATTGCGCAGGGGCAGAAACCGGTCAAACAGCACGAGCCAGTTCATCGCGTGCTCCAGCAGGAGGATGGAGTGGGCACGCAGCTGCCAGCCTTGCGTGGTTGGCGGCTGCTTGAGATAGGCTTCCAGTTTGAATTTGCTGTCGAGCATTTCGTAAAAGCGGCGCAACATGCGCATTTGCTGGATGATCATGCTGAGCACGGCCTTGTCGTCGTCCCAGGCTTGGAAAGAACACAGGGTGTTCTCCAGCTGAACACGGATCCAGCGGGTCTCGACCAAGTAGCGCAGGCACTCGGTATGAGCAATGTCTTCTTCGTTGGCTTGCATCAGCTCCTGGCTGGCCACAGGGTAGCTGGGCTTGTCAATGGTGATGTCGTCCAATTTGATCGACGGCCGTCCTTCTTGCAGCAGGGGCATCTGCGTGTCAAACAGCCAGATGGCCCAAAAGATCCGCTTGGCCACTTCGCGCTGCAGCGGCGTGGCAAACTCCGTGTAGCCTTCGGGCCGATGCAGCTTGAGCGAGAAGGCCTTGGTGATCATGACACCAAGGTTCACAAAGGCCTGGCTAAAGTTGCCGTCGTCCAATAGCTTGGCGGTCTTGAGGAGGTTCCAGTACAGGTTGGACAGCGACACTTCACCGAAGCGCGGATGCGTTGGGAACAGCGTCGTATCGTCAGCATTGGTACCCAGGTAATGGGACAGGTCCTTGTTAATGTGGGAGGCCAACAGGTCACTGGAGGACGATGTGGCGGACGATCCGACCGGGAGCATGCCTGTCGGTGTCGCGTCAAAGGCAGCGGCCATCGACGACTGGCTAAACAGGCCGCGGGAATTGTGGCTGCAGGAGTTGAGCGACAAAGTACAGCAGGCGGACGTATGCAGCATGGAGAGTTCGGCATGGCCGGCAAAGCAGGCGAGGAACCGGGGGGACATGATGGCGGTAAAAAGACACGGGCAGGTGGCAATGGCGGTGCTGAGCATGTGGATGGAGGGGTTGGTGTAGGCAGCCACATAGCGTTCGAGCGTCACTCGTTTGGACTTGCGAGCTTTCGACTGGGCGGTCGATTTCAGCGTTGTCGGGCCATGTTGTTGGGATGGGATGGGTGAGAAGAGAGGTGAGTAGCCATGGCTGGACGATGGGGAAGAGGCCAACGAAGCCCCAGAGGCGCTGCCAGCACTGCTGCTGGCGGACAGTGTTGGTTGGGCATAGCGCTGATACGGATGGGACACATAGACATCGCTAAGAGCTCGAGGCACCAGGGCGGCCAATTGCGATGTGGTTTCAATATTGGTGACAATGCATTTCTGTCCGTTTTCAGAAATGGATACCTCCCAGCCATAGTCCTTGGCTAGACGAGCAACATCGTCCACAGGCTATTAAGAACTCGTGAGGATCGATCAACCAAGAATGGACCGGCGGCTTTACCTCTGTTTGAAGCTTCTTCAGCAGGGTTTCCACCCGGGTGGAGATATCTTCAATTTCTGTATAGACGTCGTCCCGTTTTTGTCGGTCAGAGATATGGTCGTACCGCACTCCTCGATGAGAATAGCTGCATTCCACATTGGCCTTGACACAATTGCTGCATTTCGGATGTTGTTCATCACACTTGACATGGCGCCGACGACACCTAGGCAAAAGGAAAAGGCAAAGGTTAGCGCCGGGGTATGGAAAACTTCTCTATGATTTACTCGTTGCATTTTTTCGATTCACGGCCGTTTCGCCTTGATGTTCCATTGATGGCCGTTGGAGGATCGGCCGACTCGGGCAATGCTCTTTTCGGAGGCATACTAAATGAAGGGCTTAGCTATATTGGTTTGTATAAAAAAAAAAAAAAAGGAGCACTCAGGGAGAAGGAAGAAGAAAAAAAAAAGGAAGGCCCCACTTTTTGCAAAAAAGGAGGGCGGCGCTTGAAAAACAACATTGTGGGTGGTCTTGAAAATAGAAATGTTTTTTTTGAGACACCCTTCTCTCTGTTCTCTTTTTTTTTTTTTTTTTTTTTGTCCTTTCAAATAATGAGCACACAACGTATCACAAAGAAAAGAAAACGGCAACCTGAAACATGCATTCAGTAAGTATTGAACGGGCAAATAGCAGATGCCATACTCTCCCATAAGAAAAAAAAACAAAAGTCTTACCCCACCATTTTAACTTTTTTTTTTTTTCTGCAGGTGTCGAACTTCCCGCAAACAATGCGACAAAGGCCATCCCTGCCGGAACTGTGCCGATAACAATCGCAAATGTCTTTATGCCAAGGAATTTCCTTATAGTGAACTATCTCAAGAGCGACAGGCAGCCATCCTCGAAAGACTCCTGTATGATGCCCGTGGCAAATATGAACAGCTGAAAAAGTACCTGTCGACGCAAGGGCTGCAAGACAAGGACTGGCAAGCCCAGGTGGTCATGGCTAACAACAAGCGACTATTGATGGGCAATATCCAGATGGAAGCCAACATGATGGATGCGATTCGACGCCAGACGGCCCACCGCATCGCTGTACAGACGTCGACGATGCACCAACGCCCGGCCACTTCGCCCGACACCACCTTCGCTGCCCGCACCGAATGGCCCGTGAATGAGCAAGTCTTTCTGAATGGGTTTGAACGCAACTCGAGACTCATGGCCCTGCTGGACGGCTTGCACCGGGAAACGGCGCCTCCCTTGCCCCGCATGCTGGACGCCTCGTCGTCCGACTTCTCGATCGACCTGGCCCGAGCCATGGTCACGGTGGAAGAAGTCGACATGCTGATTGCGCTGTACAACGACTGCTACTCGTTCTCTGCTCTTCCCGAATTCATCACGCCGCACCTTGAAGAAGCAGGTGACTACGACCTACTGCTCAGCTCTGTCATGGCACTGATGCTCTCGCATGCCGTCAATCTGCACAACATGAAGGTCGACAACCACGAACACCTCTCGCATGCCTTTTACCACTACTCTCGCGAACTGCTGGAAAAGCGGTTGTTGTCGCTGCCTTTGCCTGACATCATGTCTCTGCACGCCACCTTCAACCTGATGCTGTACGAGGCTGAAAACGGCTACTTGGATCAGGCCGTCCAGTCACGCCAATCCATGGCCGTGATGATCGACACCCTCCATCACCAGTACCCGTCCATGTCGGTGTGGCAGCAGAACTTGCTCCGTCACTTGCTCTGGGCGATCTTCACCGCCGATGCGTCCCGCCACAATCTGCAGATGCAGCAACATGTCATCACCAGCTCGTACATGGATGTCGAAAAGCAGCGGCCCTCCGAACACTGTGCCCAGCCCGTCGACCGCCTCAAGGAAGAGTACATTTATTTCCGCTGCCGCCTGGCTGAAATCGTGCGCCAGATCGACGACATCTGCTACAAGCCATCGAAATGCACATCCACCCCACCCCAAGACCCAGCTTCGACCTCGCCCTCTGCCCGCCGCCCTTCCTCCTCGGTCTCTGGCCAAGACATCAAGATGTTGGAAGAACAGCTGTGGTCGTTGTATTATGATTTGCCCGAATGGATCACTGCCGGTCAACCATTGCAACAGGTGGATCTGAGCAAGTACCCTGGGTACTTTGGCCACCCAGACACCCGCCCCAGCGCCGACCCTTGCGTCCACAACCGTGCCCATCCTGTGTGCAAGCGCACCTTGGACGAAGTGTGGATGCGTCGTTTGCACTACCACTTCTTGGTCGAATGGCATGGTACCTTTTTGTATCTGTACCAGCCTTTCCTGCCTCAGCCCGGCGAGATCATCCAGCTGCCGTTTTTGCGATGTGTCGAACATGGCCGTCAAATGGTCGACGTCCTGACCCGCTGGGCTGACGATCCCGATTTTTTCGACTGCTACTGCTACCCAGCCCTGCGGTCCTTGATGGTGGCCTCGCATGTCCATCGTTATCTGTTGCAATCGCAGTTTGACGACATCCGCAACAAGGGCTACGAGCTTCTGTTCAATCTCTATTCCGTCATTCAGCGCTCCAACATCTACAACCTCTACAAGGACACAGCCTTCATTCTCAACATCCGAGCCGCCTTTGACCGTCTCCATCACGACTATGCCCATACAGCCGCCAATGTCTTTGGTGCGCCTCCTTCCTTCTTACCCTTTGATCCTAATGCCAGTGACGATGTTTTTATTTATACTGCCACTGCCACATAAGCCCACCTTCCCCAACACACACGCCCATGCCGTTCCCCTCCTCTCTCCTTACCTACCTCTCTTTTTCTAGCATGGTCTTCCTTTCATTTTGTCTTATGATATTGCTTTATTTATCTTCATGTGTTTGCAGCATACCCCAGTTTATGATACTGTATTGATGGCAAATAAAAAAAAAGTCCGCTGAGGACCCTTTTCTTGCTTCTTGCCGCAATTTTTTTTTTCCTTCTTTTTTTCTCCATTCAGTTACCAACAATGTCTGACAACGAGAAAGATGCCAAGTCATCGACAGTGAACATTAATGCGGTAGATGTCTCCGTGTCTCCTAGCGCGCCGCCCGCAGAGGAAGCACCTCAGCAACAGCAGCAAGAACACGACCAAACGCCCTTGCCGCCCAACATTGCCACTCTGAAAGAAGCATTCCCAGCTGTCGATACAGACATTATTACCGCCATTCTTGATTCTCATGACAATCATCTGGAACGTGCCTTTGATGACCTGTTGCAGCTGTCCGATCCGACTGTTCAACAAGAACGCTCTCCAGCCCCACCTCCTCGCCCTGCCATGGCGCAAGACGGCCTCGATGCGCCGCCCATGCCTCCCAGACCACCCTTGTCTGCGGAAGAGCAAATGCGCATGGATGAAGACTTTGCCCGTCAGCTGGCATTGGAAGATGAACGGGATCGAGTCCGCCTGCATCGTAAGTCTTCTATGGGAGTGAAAAAAAAAAATAAATTATCTTGGCAAAAGCCCAGTAACTCACAGGCTATTTTTGTATTTCTTAGAACAGCAACGTCAGCAACAACAGCAACAACAGCAACCAGAAGAAGACTCTATGGATGACTTTTTCAAAGATATCCAAGGCACGAGGAGGCAACCCGACGGTGACCAAAGCTGACGTCTCTTCTTTTTTTCTATAGAGGAATTGCCAATCATCAAAGAAAAAATGATTGAAGCTGGTCAAAGTAAGTCAATTTTTTTTTGTGGAACATGCTTGCTCACTTGCCTTTTCTAATTATTGTGCGTGTGCGTTGCATAAAGATGCCAAGAAGAAGGTCATGGAATTCTACAATCAAATCAAAGCCAACCGAAACAACAATGTGCAAACAACGTCTTCCTCTTTTGGGGGTCCTCGTTCCGCCAATACCCAATATCACGGTTTACCCAGCGGCAATGATGACGACTATTTGCTGTCGGGGGACATGTCTGCCCTGCACCTGTCGGACCAAGAAGTTTACTCACGCACACAGCAGCACGCCAAGGATTACTACGACTACCAACCTTCCAACCCTGCCCCAGTCACTCTTCAACAGCCTGTGTCTGTGCACAATGCCCCTGCAAAACAAGACATCGACGCCCAGATCTCGGCCGATGAAGAATTTGCTCGTCAGCTCGCCCGTGACGACGAAGTTTGGCAACAGCAGCAGCAGCAGCGTGAACTTCAGCCACCTGTCATGCCACCTCGAAAATCTCCAAGCTTCGCCACCCCTACCAGAACCTCGCCCACAGTCATTGTCTCGCCAAAATCGGCATTGGAAGAATACGACGAGCGTGACAACCAAGGTAAGAGAGAGCCAATGGCATATGAGCAGTGCATTATTGAACCCACAACGATAATTTTAGAACCAAAGCCCGCACAAAAGGAGGACAAGAAAGAGGAAGATGAACGCGTGCAATCCTACGTCATTGGGGATGATGACTCGGATGATGGCCTTGTTGATCTGGATGACGATGAAGAAGAGCTCCCCCCTTCAAAGTCAGCTACTGGTAAGTAAATGTCATTAAAAAAAAAAAAACCGCCGTGCCGAGGACGTGGTCTCTGACCTTGTCTTTTCTGCACTCCTGCCGACAGACAAGGCACCTGACAGCAAGAAAAAACCAGCCGAAGAAAACAAATAATCATCTGTGCGCCCGTTGCTAATACCAACCGTAATAAATTTGAAATGTCCGAGTGTTTAGATCTTGCCAGCCCAAAAACAGGAACGGCAGCCGTCTTTTTTAGATACAGGAATTTATCAACATTGATGTGTAAGGGTAGTTATAGAGAGTACAGTAAAAAAAAAAAAGGGGATGGTAGCTAGATGCGTGACAACAGATGCAATGGGCCATGAGATTTTTTTGGGAGGTCCACCTTATTTTTCAGGGGGAGGAGGTGGCGGTTGGGGTATGACATTGACACCGAAGCGGCGATTTAGTTTCATGATGTTCCAGTAATACTGCCAGCCTATGGAAATCAGGGTGAGGACAATGACAAATGCCAGCATGATGTAGGTCTGCATGTTGATAACGTAGGCGTTGTAATGGTATTTGTTGGTGTCTAAAAAGAACCGCCAAGAGTTGACAAACGCGGTGTGGGCAAAGAAATCCAGCCCCATGATGAACAGGTAGGCGCCAATGAAACTGGTGGCAACAATCACAGAGTACAATTCCAGCAGATAAATGGTGCCACCCCATACCACGCCCATGCCTACGGTGAAGCAGATCCGGGCCACTTGCTGTACAAGAATGCGCGTCAGTCACTGTGTTTTTGCACATGAATGAAACTCACCACTTGGATCACCAAGGATTCTTTCCAGGACATGAGGAAGATGGCAAAGAAGATGCCGGCCACGACTATATAAAAAATGAGAAATAGGTTTTTTTTTTTGATTGGCAACATTACCACCGATAAAGTACAAGAAGAAGGCGTGCATAAATGCAAACAGGATAGCACCGATAACACCGATGCCCATACTGACGCAAATATAAATGATGGCAGCATTGGTATAGCCAAACTGAGGCTCATTGTTAGCAAGTCCAATCCAAGTCATTTCAGCTGAGAATGAAAGAAGAGAGAAAAGAGGCTGGTAAGAGAAGTGAAGGATGGAGGGGAAAGGCATTACCAAAAAAGATAAAGCCAATCAGAGCCAAGGTAGGTCGGAAGAACCGGTAGCCAAAGATAGCAAAGTAAAGAGCAATGATCATCAGCACAATGCCAGTAAAGGCTTGAGCCACGCTGATGCCATCCCCATAGGTGTCTTTTTTGAGATTAAACATAAAAAATGAGCTCAGGCAAAAAAAAATAAGCAAAAAAAATGACCTACACCAAAGATAATCGCTCCAGCATTGGCCGGTGCATTCATAAGTGACAGGGCCAGAATAAACGGTTTCTGTGGCGGTGGCCACAGACGTGACAGTGGTGGTCATTGTTTTGACATTGCCGTTACCACAGTTGACGGTGGTGGTGACGGTTTGCCATAGCATGTTGATGGACGGATTGAAGGTGGCGTCAGCCTGTTGGATGTCATTGTTATTACCATTGCCACCGTCACAGATACTATGCCATTGGTCGTACAAGCTCAGAGTTTGTTGCAGTGTTCGCTTGCGAAGGACATGGTTCATGTTAGGTGGGGTGGTGGGTTTTGCCTGGTCGGCAGGGTTTGCTGCCAGCGATGTAGGCTCTGATCGGGACGGCCTGCCGGTGGGTGCAATGACATAGCCTTGTACACAAACACTGGCAAGCGCGAGGAGGAAAATGGCCAGCAGTCTCATGCTATGTGGATATAAAAGATGTTGAAAAAAAGAAGGAAAAGAGGAAGAGAGTCAAAAAAAAAAAAGACGTGGGCTTTGGGAGGGGGGCAAAAGAAATAAAACTTGGCCTCCTGGTGTGATTCAGGGGCAGTTGCCTGTTTTGGAAGTTGTTTTTTTTACCCTTCTGCCAAATTCATGCAAAACGTTGCTGGTGCTTTTTTTTCTCCAAGTTTGCGTTACCAACAAGAAGTCTCGTTTAACACTCAATTGCCAAAAATGACGTCGATCAAAACAAACACACGAAAACGACTCTTTTATTCATTCTTGGCAGGCTCTAACAGATGAATTGCAGGTCCATGTCCAAAGGATGGCTACTGCTAAATTGCGGACGTTGGGAGTATTTATCGCTCAGGATAACACGGACGTTGTTCAGGAGTTCCAGATAGGTTTGCTCTTGGTTTTCACGGAAAGAACCTACCGGGAAACGCATGAGGCCGAGGCGTGGTTTGATTGGAAAGTACTTACGAATAAAGGCATAAGACATGGCACCAGTGGCCTTGCCCGCTTCACTGGCATCCGCACTGGTTTGGTCATCTAAAAAAAGAAACGCGGTCAATCACCAAGCAATCAACGTGCAACAAACAAATTTAAAAAAAAAAAAAAAGGTTTACCTTTGCAGCTGAGGGTGGGTGACACGGAAGAAAAGAGGGTGAGCGACTTTCTGCGCAGACCTTTTTTTTTTTTTTTTTTTTACCCAGAGAACATGACCACATCGGCATCCGAGCTCTTGTTTTCTCGGTTGGACATTTCGGTACGTTTGGTTTGATATATTTGCTTGCCCATGGACATTAGCGAGCTGATAGCCTTGTTCTTGTCGCCCGTGGCATAGGCCATCCCGGCCGACAAGAGGCCCATACCAGCGTCCTTGAACATGTTCTGGGTGCTCTTGACTGTGCCTTTGGTCGAGTATACATAGGGCAAATCAAGCACGGTTCCACTGTGGCAGCTGTCAAACAAAGCTGTCAAACGACATCCTTTAGGCAAAGGGTTGACAAGCAAATCGTGCAGTTGCTATGCAAGAACAGAAAGAGACCTACGGGTCAGGCTATTTGTCCGTCTAGGCTTGCCCCCCTCCTCCACTTACATCGTCGGTAATCTGGCCAGTTTCTCCTTCGTAGCGTTCGAAATCAACAGGGTAAATCGTATCATCAAAACCACTATTCCCCAGTGCAAAGTATCATTGTGAGTGATCGCCTTTTTTACATTGTGCACCACGTACCTGACTTCATCCCCAGCGGTATCGGCTACTTGGCCACCGTGACCACTGTAATGAAGAAAGAACCTTAGAAAGAGTAAAGAGTGAGTTTTCCTATCCACACTAAAACAAAGACTGGTTGCGTACGAGTCGTTTTCTTGGGCGTCGCGCACGAGCCATTGACAAGCAGAGATGATGTTTTCCTTTGTAGGGATGAATTTGCTATCTTGCTGATCATCGGTCAAGATCACCATGTCTTCCTATAGTAGGGGAGGAGGGAGGGTCAGTGCGGTATAAAAGCTTGTGTTTTTGTGCCACTTACCTGCTTGAAGTTGAAGCGCTCCAACAAGAAGGCCTTGATGTTGTGCACATCATTGATACAGCCGCGCAGCTCGTTCTTGGAACCAAAATAATTGATCCCAATCAAGAGTGCACGTTTACGTCCTTGACCTGAAAATTTTCCCAAGAAAAAAAAAAACCAGAACATCGTGATCAGTAAGCAGCCAATAGATCATTGGCAGGCTTACAGTTGGACAGTTTGAAAGATGGTGGATGTTGCATCTTTGGGTCCACTTGAACATCGATATTAGCAGCGGTGGCACGGCTGCCGGTCGTGTAGGCAGGAGCAGGAGGCTGCCGAATGAGATGAAGAAAAAAAAAGGGGGGTTAAGGGGTCAGGAACAGCACGCGATGGTCATCCTTGCTGGGTACCTGTTGGAAGCCATGGTGATCAAAACGATCCATGGCAGGCTGTTGATACATGCCAGCATGCTGTTGTTGGAATTGCGTTCCTGGAGGAGGGTATTGCTGCTGTTGCTGTTGCTGGTAGCCGGTGGCAGGAGGATACTGCTGCTGGTAGCCAGTAGCTGGAGGATATTGTTGTTGGTATGGATCCATGGCTTAGTGAAGTCAAAAATAAAATGGGGAAAAAGGATAAAAGGAAAAGAATTCGAAGAACCACAGCAAGGAAACAAAGCACCAGGCTTTTATTTTTTTTTTTATTTTTTTTCCAGCTTGTCACGTTGCACGAGCAAGCCCAAAAAAAGGTACAGAAAGGTTTCAATCTGCACTGGAAAAAAAAAATCAACTTGGCGCATAAATTAAAAAAGCACACAATCACTGAAGGTCGAGATCAACAACCGGGGTGGTATCATTAGAAGCATATACTGCATGGTCAAGGATAGTTGGTTGCGTCGGCTCAAGCGTCAAGTCCATGTTGAACAGGTTGGTGTCCATACCAAAAAAGGTCGACGGCAAGCCATCGATGAAGTTTGTCCGTAGGCTGGCAAACAAATCTTCATCAAGCAAAGGCCGCTCTGCAGGCAGGGTGGTGTCAGAGGAGGGCTGAAGCACAGAAGCATCGGACGATGGTAGCGGATCATGGCTGGGCTCAGCCAAAGGCAGGGGATGGTTGGCTGGGGAGGCTGGGCAGGGGGAGGAAGGCTGGGATTGGTCAGAAGCCAGTCGGGTGAAGACCTTTTTGAAGAGGTTGCCGAGTTTCAGAAGCTTCAAGGCTTGCCTGAGTTGGGGACGGACAGGCGAATTGAAAGGAGCGGAGGACTCCAGGAGAACGAGCCAGTCGATGATCTTGGATTCAAAATAGTGTTTGGCGGTGCTGACGACTTTGGGATCAGTGCTAGTGAGGTTGTCGAGTAAAATCAATGAGCACAGCACGCCTGAGTACGTGAGGAAATTCCAGCCGACACGCGAGTAACAGGAGCGAGGCAGCTGAGTGACAAGGTCGGTACCAAGGCAGGATAGTTCGGTGCATCGAGCTGCGCTCGAGTCGATGAAGAGGCGTGGTTCGTCGGTGCCGCCAAACTGCCGATGGATCAGGATGTGCACGGCAAAGGCGCCTACTAACAAGTGACCGCCCAGCTGCCACCGGTTGGTCGCCAGCAACGTGTCTCTGTCTTGAGGCGTGAGGCATTCAAGCGCTTTGATGTCTTCGATCGTCACAAGCAGATGCTCGGGGATTTGTTCGAACCAGCGACCGAGGAGGGCTTCCAGCGATTTGATCTGGTCGAGTTGTTGGTTGGTGGTCAACTTGCGAAGCCGCGATTTGCTCTGTGGACGGTACAGCTGGCGCTGCACTTCGCCTAGGATCCACGACAGCTTGATAAACAGCACAAAGCTTTCGCCACAATGGTCCTCTTGGCTAAACACCGGCAAAGGCACACTGCAGTCCGAGTCCTGAATCGCCATCGGCCGTCCAAGCACAGAACTCAACCACCGGTCAAACACATACGCTGTGTACCATAGTTTCTTTCCCAGCCGATCCATTTTCTCCGAATAAGGAACCGTCTGCAATTTCAAATGAAAGCCAAGATCTTGGCACTGCGTGTAAAAAAATAAAAATAAAAAAAGAGTGGTGGGAAAAGAGATCTGGAAGCAGGCCGGCGGTATCTTACCATGCGAATGGCCAGGCCAATACGTAACCAAATGAGATTGAAGTTTCTGATGTGGGTGGGACGGCAGCCGAGAATGAGTAAAGACTGGATATTGTGGATGGACGAAGTCATGCATTCTTGTCTCACCAAGACACTTTCCAAAGATAACAAGCGTTGATCGAATTGATTTCGATCTGTGATACCATGATCTTCAAAAAAGGAATCTTCTAATGGGGTCACCGAGTGCACATACGAGCAGAAGGCACACAGCAAAAGTGGATAGGTCGGCGGCTGTTTGATATACTCTTCCATCTCTTCCTTTTCAATGATAGGTGTCATAAGGGACTGGTGGTCAACAAATCTGTGGGAGGATCCCACACAAGGAAAAAAAAGTGAGTAAGCGTGGCTGCCAACGAAGTTCTTACCTTTTCATAATGCCAATGCGAAGGTCGTGGGGGATAAAATCAAACATATCATCACTTGTAAGGGCTACATCTTCCCGGGTATCATTGAGCTGGTGGTTAGTGTCCATGTCGTAATAGGCAGAGGACGCGCCAATATGGCGAAGAATTTTGCCGCCATTGTAATTGAAGGCCAAATGCTCGGTCTCGGTTAACCGAGGACCAGGTTGGAGTAGGTCACAATGTCGCTTGGGAGGCCGTTCAGCATCCATGCTTATTGGATGGTATCCTCTGAGAATCCCTTCTACTTTTTCTAGCCGAGTGTCCAAACTTTCGATGTATCTATACAGAGCTGAGCATTGAGTCTTCTCTGCGCCACAAACTGTTTTACTTCGCCAGCAGCCAGTCGGCCAGCCCACACCTTTGCTTTACCCTTTTGATGGTGTCGATTTAGAGATCTACGGGGGAAAAATCATCTTTAGTCCTATTCCCCCTGCCCATCCATCGACAGCGATGGTCTTACCCCTTGAAATGAGCAATCGCAGACAAAATGCTCGCACATGGTGCAAGGAATCTTGACTTCGGCATCGCATCTACCATAAAAATAACACCATTAGCCACATTATATCAGGGCGCTTCTTGTAAATCATCGGCCTACTTGATCCTGCGCTGTCGACAATTGTCACCTAGCGTAGAAAGAAAGAAAAAGACACCACGATGTGCGTGTGAGAAAACTTCGTCATGCCGACGAGAAAATGCAACTTACACGCTCGGGCTGCTCGGGATCTCTTTTTTGTGCTCGACTGCATGTCGGAAGCAATGGGAGCTACTTTTTCCATCGAGGGCAATGCAAGTCGTAGCGAAAAAAAAAAAAAAAAAAAAAAAAAAAAGAAAAAAAAGAGTGGGGAAAACACGATGATCGAGCCAACAGAAGCTCGCCGGTTATTCTTTTTACCCTGATGCACATGAAATGGCTCGCCTGAGCTTTGGAGAATCTTGACAGACCAACAAATGTCATCCATGACTGTTTGCAGCAACAGTAGGTGACACGGCTCTACGGGAGAATGGCGGCCGCGAACTGATTGGCAGCCAATCAAAGTACTCCGGATTTTCTCTGATTCGCCAGAGCACCGAAAAATTGAGCTTTTCCATTTTGACTCCGGTCTGCTGTTTTCTTTCTTCCTTTTTTTTTTACCCTGCACTATGAAATCCCCCAACCTTCAGCCATTACGTCCAGTAACGATTCTCCCTAGCAATGCTTCAACGTCAATGTCACCTCCATTAGTAACAACCACGCCTTTCAAGCGACCTCGCATTAGCCAAGCATGGTAATAAGAAAATAAAAAATGAGGGAAGGCGTCTTTTATTTTTTTTTTTTGCTAACATGTCACTCTAGTGACACCTGTCGACGTCGTAAAGTGCGCTGTGACATGAGAAGTCAAGACAAGGAATGTAACCAATGTCTTCGATCTGGTGCTCATTGCACTTTTACAGCCAGGTAAGGTGAAAATAGCACCAGCTTGTTTTAGTGGGAAAAAATAAGCTTGTTCCCCCTTTTTTTTTTCCTGTGCCACAAATTCTAATTCTTTCTTGAGTTTCCTTCTATAGTCGTCGACGAGGCCCAAGAGGGTAAGAGAAAAAGGATGAAACAAAAAGTGCAACACCCAACTCACATGTTCTCCCCCTTTTATTTTTGTGTAGAAGTGTCGCCATTTTGGAGGAACGTTTGCATCGCATGGAACAGCTGCTGACCCTTTTCGGCCAAGGCACTGATCAACCACACCTGACTTCTCCACCATCCCAGCCACGCACGCCTTCGCCACAATTGATCCACTCTACTCGCCATTTTGGTATGTCCCATTGGATCTATAGTGTCCTTGGTATTGACAAGCATACCAGCGACGAATTGATCCACTTGTAAGTAGATCTCTTTGGAAAAGCCATGCGTGCTCACTTTTTTTCTCTTGCCTTTTAAAGTTACTTTACCCATGTCTACCCAATGTTCCCCGTTGTCAACAAAACTGAGTTTTTACTCCAATACAATGAACAGGCTGACCGCTACCCAGATCCCACCCTTCTCTGCTCGATCTATGGCTCAGCGCTACATCATATCGACTGTGCCACTGTGCTCAAAGTCCTCGACCGCTCCAAATTACCTAACATTGCGTCTTCTGTTGCTAACGCCGACACTTGGATCACTCGCCATGGTAATTACGTTCGAAAATGCGAAACACCCTCGATCTCTGTCGTACAGTCTATCGCCATCTCCATCCTCTACCACGCTTCGCTGGAAAAGAAATGGAGTAACGTGTGGCTACTGAACGCTGCGGGCATTCGGATGGTAGGGGGGAAAATGAAAAGGCCGACATGAAACCCGGGGTCTCATTTTTTTAATATATTGTAGGCTCAGGATATCGGCTTACATCGGCACTGTCTTCAATTAACCGAAGATCAACGCGAAGCGCGCTCCAGAATCTGGAGCCTGCTCTATTCTGTTGATCGATGGTTCTCAGCCGGCACAGGTCGTCCTTGTACCACTTTTGATGAGGACTGCGAACAAACCTACACCCCAGAAATGGCCCGCATGCACCAAGTCAACCAAACCTTGCAAGAATATCCATGCTCTGTCGAGCCGCATCCCAAGATATCCATCTTCCTTGCCCTCGCTCAGGTTGTCAAATTGTCAAAGATCTTGGGCGATGTCATCCAGCGCCTGTATACCCCCTCTGGAAAACGACGGTGCGAAGAACAAGGTGGTGCCGAGGCTGTCGCTTCTCTTGAAGCTGCTCTTTACAAATGGCGATCACAGCTGCCGCCCGTGGTCCAATCGTTTGGTAGCAATGACGACGACGATCTGGATGACTCCTCTCGCATGGTAGCATGTAAGTACAAAAAAAAAAAAAAAAAAAAGCAATCGTCCCATAGCAAACGCAGACTCATTTTTTTTTTTTCATGCAAAAAGATGTGGTTGGCGCCTGCTATTTCACAGTATTGATCCTTGTACATCGACCATTTATTGACAAGTGGTGCCATATCTCACTGCGGATCTGTACAGCTGCTGCTGTGCGTTGTGTGGATTTGATGGACCGATTGCATCGACTCAATCCACTGGTGGCTCATTGGAGCTTCATGCTGTACCCCCTCTTTTTGGCCTCACTCATCCATATATTCAATGCCAGTTGCAAGGACACCATGATTGCTGACGTTGCCAGGGGTAACCTCCTGCGTGCCCTGGCTATCTTCCAATCCTACGGGCAACTCTCGCCCCTAGCAAGTTACTTGCACCGCATTCTGCACTGTGCCGCAGAAAAACAAAAACACCTCCCAACCTATGGCATCTCTTCTCCTCTGACGTTTACCTGCGAAGACTCCTCCATTATTGTTGACTGGCTCCACAGCTTCCAGCATACCTTTCCCTCGACCGTCTCTGATCAGCAAGGTAAACACTTCCACGCACGCGCTCTGATGGGAAACGCTGACATCTCTTTATTTGTTCTTTTTTTTAGACCTGCTTGGCGGCAAACTCGTGCCTCAGCTGTCCACTTCCTCCGCAAGCTCAACCTCCTCCTCCATCAGCGTTCATACTCTTGACACGCACGATTTTGGTAGCAGCCGGCCAACATTGCCCTCCATCCACCAAGCCATCTCGCTCCCGTCACCGCCGCTTTACTCTGATTTCCTGCTCTACGGCCCCCATGCCGATCAGCATGTGTTGCAGCAGAATACCACCTTTGCCGCCGGTAATGCGTTTTGGGATATTCCAGTTGGACTGAATGTGCATGAATGGCCGTCACTCTTGGTATCCAAGTAATCATCTGTATCTCCTTGTTCCTACTCCCCTTTGTTTTGCATCTTCACTACTGTACCTATATCTGTACCCTCAATAAATCTAATGTTTAACACAATGACACTGGTGGCCCCAAACGGTTACCATGCCTCATTTTTACCCACCACGTGCCACCCGTCAGCCACGTTTGACTTTTTTTTTTTTTTTCAAGACTGACAGCCTCAGCCGACCAGCTTCACAAGCTGGATTTTGTTTAAAATTGAAACCAATAAAAGGGATTGCTACTATAGCAAATCGACTTTTGGATATATTGTAAGCGCTTGGGCAAGCTGATGCTGCCACTTACAAAGGTGACACCCAGCCACGACAGTGCCCTTTGAAAAAAAAAAAAAAACCACTTCAAAACTATAAAAAAACATGGGTCTGAAAAACAAAAAAAAAGAATAATTACGGCACTCGGTATTCCCGCGTGATCTCTCACCGCAGTACTAACCAAGCCGTACGCTGCTTATCTGCAGAGATCGAACGGGATCTGGATTTTTCAACGTCGTATGGCCGTAACATGGTTGTACAAGATTTGAAAATCCCAAAACTCGGTAACACGGCAATCGGAGTAATAGAATACCCGATAACCGGGTTCCATCATGCAGCTGGAAGAACGAATGTCGTCAGGAAGCACATTATCGAAGGGCAACACCGAGCCGAGCGTTGTGCAATGTGCACACATGAGCTCTGGAGCAGGGTATGAATGGTGCTGACAAGACCTGAATTCGCAAGCTTAGACGAACTGGCTCTGTGCAAAAAATACGTCGAGCTATCTTAGCACAAGGTATAAACGTGTTTCATCCCTTCTCCCCACCAGAAAAAAGGCAGCCGGCACAGTTTCTTTTTTTTTTTTTATTATAAATAATGGCGAAGGGGGAATGCAAGGGGAAAAAAAAAGAGAGAGAGAATGCTACAAGGTCATAAGAAGATAGAGGCGGATCTAGAATTCAGCGACAGAGGGGAGGGGGAATTGGCTGGAGAAGGCAGCGACTTCCTTCTTGAGGGCTGCGATGTCCTTGTTGCCGTCACAAGCAGCCTTGAAGTCTTTGAGCAGCTTGGAGCCCAGGCTGCCTTGGATGTCCAGGGCAATGTTGACGGCACGGTCGATGTAGGTGACGATTTGGTCAAAGTCTTGTTCCTTCAAACCACGCGAGGTCATGGCAGGGGTGCCGATGCGGAGACCGCTGGGACGCAAAGCCGACACGTCGCCGGGCACAGTGTTCTTGTTGGAGGCAATGTTGACCAATTCCAACACACGTTCGACACGGGCACCATCGATACCCTTGGGGCGCAAGTTCACGAGCAACAAGTGGTTGTCGGTGCCACCGGAGACCAAGTCATACTTGCGTTGCAAGAAGGCTTGGGCAAAGGCTTGGTTGTTCTTCAAGACCTGTTGTTGGTATTCCTTGAACAGGGGTGACTGGGCTTGCTTGAGGGCAACGGCCAAGGCGCCAATGGTGTGGTTGTGGGGACCACCTTGGTGGCCAGGGAAGACAGATTGGTTGATGGGGTTTTCCAAGTCGTAGTGGGTTTCTAAGGGGGAAAAAAGTTAGGCGCTAACCGTTGCAAGGATTTCTTGGACTTACCACGACCCTTCTTGTCAACGCTACGGAGACCCTTGCGGTAGAAGATCATGGCACCACGAGGACCGCGGAGAGATTTGTGAGTGGTGGTGGTGACGATATCGGCATGTTCCCAAGGACCAGGCAGCACATCAGCGGCAATCAAACCTAAACAAGGGCAACATGTTATTTAAGACTTTCAACAAAAATAAAAAAAAAAACTCTTATAATTTCCTTACCAGAAATGTGAGCAACATCAGCCATCAAGTAAGCGCCGACCTTGTCAGCAATCTGGGGAAACACGCAAAAAATAAATAAATAAGTGTCTGTAAAAGCGGGTGATCCGGTCTCCCTCTTTTTACCTTCTTCATGCGAGCATAGTCAATGTTGCGAGCATAGGCAGAGGCACCGGCAATGATGATCTTGGGGCGGAAGAGAACAGCCGACTTTTCCAATTCATCGTAATCAATTTGACCGGTTTGTTCATTCAAGCGGTAAGGCATGGTTTCATAGTATTGAGACACATACGAGATCTTCTTGTTGGGCAATTGGTAGCCGTGAGACAAATGACCGCCATGGGGCAAGTCCAAACCCATCAAGCGATCGTGAGGCTTCATGACGGCACCATAGACATACAAGTTAGCAGGAGCGCCTGACATACAAAAAAAAAAAAACGACCATGATAAGTGACGGCGTTCATGTCTTCCCCATCACTCAGGTTCTTACCAGACAAAGGTTGGACATTGACGCCCCACTTTTCAGAGTCCAAACGGAAGGTTTCCAAGGCACGGTCTTGGCACAGCTGTTCGGACATGTCGATGAATTCGTTACCACCATAGTAACGGGCACCAACATAACCTTCAGAGTACTTGTTTTGCATCACACTGCCAAGCACATCCATCACAGCACGGGAGGTGAAGTTTTCAGAGGGAATCAAGCACACGCTTTCACGTTGACGCACCTTCTCGCTTTCAATGATATTGTACATTTGAGGGTCGGCCTTTTCCAAATGGTCATTCAAGAACTACATGATAAAAATAGGGTCAATACATCACGTGTCACTTGCTGGATGGTTTTACTTACTTCCTTTTGACCGGTAGGGAAAGAATAGGCACGCTAGAGTGAACAGCAAAAATATATGAGCGGGTGTCTCACGTGTGATGTGGATACTTACCATAGCTTGGGTACCAACGGGACGAGCCAAACGCAGGGTGTTGGAGCGAGATGAAGTCAATAAAGTGCGAAGCATGTTATAGAAACGTGTATGATTCAAGAGAAAGGGAAAACAAAAACGGGCGTCCCCACATCAGCATTTTTAAAGAAAAAAAAAAAAAAAAGAGATGCGGCCTTTGAATCCATCACCACTCAAAGGCTTTCACCGAGTTGGTTGTTGCATTCCACCGAGTCCAAAAAAAAAAAAAGAGGTCTATAAACAGCAATTGCCTTGACCATAAGCAAATAATCATCTTATTTTCTTACTTTTAATGATTTCAAGTCTTTAAAGCGACAAATATAAAAGAAAATGGTTTCTATAGTCTACAATGGGTGGGGAGGGCGAGTGTTCATTGGGGGGGGGGGATGAGGGACAGATGCAATACAGAGGAGAGTTTATGAAGATTGTTGTTCCTTGGCAAGATAACCACGGTTCTTGATATCAGAGTAGTATTCTATTGATACATAAAGAAAAGGTTGGAATTGATTCTTTTTGTTTTCCGTCGGGTCGTCACTTACTGATTTCCTCTTTTCGCAAAGGAGCAGCCAGTTTGGGTAATTGCGTGAATTTTTCAGGGTGGATCAGGGATCGTAGGCCCAGGGCGTTGTAGTAACGAGTGGTGATTTCGCCGCCAGCCTTTTCAACGGCTTCGATGGCTTTTTGCGAGGCACGGGACACTTCGATCTTGATAGGCGTGGAAAAAGCGTTAGCACCCTAAAAAACAAGTGTGGTGAGTTTTGGTTCTGGTATGTGTGCGTGTGTCGGTGGGTGGGTGGGTTTTTACCACGCTCAGCAATTTGACACCATCTTCAACTTTGTGAATGCATCGACTTTCCAACAAGTGCTTCATGGTGATAGGCTGAGAAGCATCCAATCGGCCGCTGTTGATCCAATGTTGCAAACGGTCCAAATTCAGCTCCTGGTATTCCTTGCCATGGCTAGAAAGAAAATGAGAATCACTGCGGCACGTCAACGACAGGGATGCTTACGGATTGTGGAAACCTCGCTTGGGAAGGCTACGGACCAATGGGGTTTGACCACCTTCAAACCATGGCACAGGTCTACCATTGCCTCGGCGAGCATTTTGCCCTTTGTGACCACGACCAGCAGTCTTGCCTTTGCCGGAACCAGGACCACGACCCACTCGAATGCGCTAGTTGTCCGATCAATAATATAAATAGGTCAGTCCATGCTAGGATCATGTGGATCTCATGTTTTGTCCAAAAAAAAAAAAAAAACAAAACAAAACAAGACTATCATAAAAGCATTTTTCTTTACCTGAGAAACAGCACCCGGGTTATCGGACAAGTTACCAAGATGGATCTTGGGTTTAGCGCTTTGTGTAGCAAATGTGCGAATGGTTTGGAAACGTGACAACATGGCCGGTCGAGAAAAAAAAATAATGAAGTGAAAACAAACGGACAAGCACTTTTTTTTTTTTTTTTTTTTTTCAGTTGGACACCCGACCCCCTCACTGCTGGCGAGATATATGTACTACTTTTTTAATTGTGTAAATCTATAAAACATCTAAAGTCAAGAGAATGAGGGGTCATGAAAAAAAAAAAAAAAAAGTGAGGGGATGATATGAGAGGGGTGGTGAAGTAGGAAAAAATAAAAAAATAGAAGACCAGGCTTATTTCTTAGCAGCTTCCTTTTGCTTGTAGTCTTGGATCAGCTGTTCTTGGACAAAGGTTTGGACGGCTTGGTGTTCCTTGTATTCCATGGAGAATTCACCCTTGCCTTGGGTGGCGGAGCGCAATTCGGTAGAATAACCAAACATGTCGTTCAAAGGCACATCGGCAATGACGTTGAAGTAGTCTTCTTGAACTTCGGTGTCAACAACAGTACCCTTGCGCTTGTTCAGGCCACCGATGACGGCGCCTTGGAATTCCACAGGAGCGGAGATGGAGACATTCATGATGGGTTCCATGATGGTGGGCTTGGCCTTGGCAAAGGCTTCGGTAAAGGCATTCTTGGTGGCGATACGGAAAGCCAATTCGGAAGAATCGACAGCGTGGGCTGCACCATCTTCAAGGACCATGCGGATGCCAGTGACAGGGTGGCCAATCAAAGGACCCTTTTCGAGACCGTCGCGGAAGCCTTTTTCACAGGCGGGGATGTAGTTGGTAGGGATATTGCCGCCAATGACGCGGTTTTCGAACTGGCTGGCGTTCTTGTCTTCGAGATCATCTTCGTCATCACCAGCAACGACAGGCTCGATGTGACCCACCACACGACCAAATTGACCAGCACCACCGGATTGCTTCTTGTGGGTATAGTTGAACTTGGCCGGTTGAGTGATGGTTTCACGGAAGGCGACTTGAGGTTTGCCAGTGACACATTCCACATTGTATTCGCGCTTCATGCGTTCGACATAGATCTGGAGATGCAGTTCGCCCATGCCGGAGATGATGGTTTCCTTGCTTTCGGCGTCAACATGCACACGGAAGGTGGGATCTTCCTTTTGGAAGCGGTTGAGAGCCTTGGAGAAGTTGGGTGATTCCTTGCCCTTGGGTGACAAGGCCAGAGAGATGACAGGTTCAGGAACAAACATGGAGGACATGGAGTATTGCAAGGTGCCGTCGGTAAAAGTGTCACCACTAGCACAGTCGACACCGAAGACCGCACCGATTTCACCAGCGCCCAACTCGTCGACATCTTCCATATCAGCAGCGTGCATACGCACCAAACGAGGCACCTTGATCTTCTTGCCGGTCTTGACGTTGGTGATGAAGGAGCCCTTCTTGAGGGTGCCTTGGTAGATACGGACGTAGGTCAGTTGGCCATAGCGGCCTTCTTCGAGCTTGAAGGCGAGGCCGACAAACGGTTGGTTGGAGAAGGGCGACAGGGTGATAGGGGCTTCGTTGTCCTTGATGTCCAGGGCAGTGTTCTTGACTTCCATGGGGTTGGGCAGGTAGTCGATGACGGCATCGAGGAGGGGTTGGACGGCAGTGTTCTTAAAGGCGGAGCCCATGAGAACGGGAGTGAACTTGAGGTCGATGGTGGCGCGGCGGATGGCCTTCATGAACTGCTCCGTGGTGGGCACTTCTTCCATCAGGTAGATGTCGGCGATTTCGTCGTCGACATTGGCAAGTTGTTCGATCAGTTCCATACGCTTTTCGGTAGCCAAGGGCATGAGGTCTTCGGGGATGTCCTTGGTGACAAAGTTTTCACCACTGTCACCTTCGTTGTAGTAGGCCTTCCAGCGCACCAAATCCACCACACCTTGGAATTGATCCTCGGCGCCAATGGGGATTTGCACAGCGGCGGCAGTCAGTTTGAGCTTGTTGCGGAGTTGGTCGACGATACGGAAAGGGTTGGCACCGGCACGGTCCATCTTGTTGATAAAAGAGATCCGAGGCACATTGTAGCGACGCATTTGGCGATCGACGGTGATGGTTTGCGATTGCACACCAGAAACAGAACAGAGAATCAGGACGGCACCGTCCAAGACACGCAGGGCACGTTCAACTTCGATCGTGAAATCCACGTGACCTGGTGTATCGATAATGTTGATGTTGTTGTCACCCCAAGAAGCATAGGTGGCGGCCGATTGGATGGTGATCCCTTTTTCACGTTCCAGGTCCATCGAGTCCATCTTCGCACCCACGCCGTCCCGGCCACGCACATCGTGGATTTCCTTGATACGCCCAGTGTAGTACAAAATACGTTCAGTACAGGTCGTCTTGCCAGAATCAATATGAGCCGAAATACCAATGTTGCGCAGGTGTTCCAAGCGGTTCTGCAAAAAGAATCAGGGCAGTTGAGTTTCCAGCCATGCTACCCTCCTCCCTCTTTCTCGTTTGGAGTGCTCTATGCAATGCCTTGGGGAGGGCGGGGGGAGAGGGGATTTGCTCACCCTCCTCTAGTAATGGGGTCAAGCACTTACCACATCGGTAGGGTCACCAGCAGCAGTGGATTGGAAACGCTGCAGACAAGAGATCGGGCCAAGACTATGAGCAGGCTGTGGTTGAGCAAACACCATGGCTGTGCGGAAGGCAGAGGCTTTTGCCTTGCCCACACCACCCAACAGAGATCGTAAGACCGTCATGCGAATGGAGGTATCAAAAAAAAAAAAAAAAAGCTGAAAGAAAAAAAAATGAGGGGTTGGAAAAAAAAAAAAAAAAGTGGCAACCCCGGTGAGTGACGGCTTTTCTTACAGCTCTTGGAGGTGACACAAGACAGGCGAGCTGCATGAATTTTGTGGAAAATCCCTTTCTTGCTACAAAAAATCAAAAGGAGGATTGGGTGGCAGTCTTATAGGTTGTTCCGCTTTTAACAAAGAGACATTTTTGGGGAACCAGTGGGGTCAAAACGTTGCTGATGACAACTTGGCTGGGCAGCCTTGACGCAGACTGCTATTTTCAGCATCGATGTCTTTCACAAGAACTTGTCCTCAGCAAAAATGACAATGATTTGCCAGAAATTTTATAGGCTAATGGGCCAATCTTTTATTGATTTTTTATTGAAAAGGCTGGCTGTAGAAATGTTGACAATGGCATGGCACCCGTTGATTCTAAAAAGGGATGCTTTAACAAGGAGTCAGCTGTGGCTCGTCTTCGAGGCTCCAATTCAAAGCAACAGCTGATAAAGTGGCGAAAGGTCTTGGAGAGGCGTTCAGGATTCTGTAGGCTCGGTCGTTGTTTCAATTTAAGCATCATGGTCGCCCGGCCAGGCTGGCTAAAGTAGGGCGGCTTGCTTTCTACCATCTCGATCACCGTGATCCCAAACGACCAAATGTCGACAGCAATACCATACGGCTCCCCTGAAGCCACTTCAGGCGCCATCTTGCGAAACATAAAACAAGTCAGCCCAACCTGGATATCCATTTTTTCAGTGCGTCATTTACCCAGCAAGGTGTGCCGGCCATGGTATGCCGTTGCGGCCTTGATTTCCCCAGACGCGCACAAAATCCAAAGTCAGCTAACCAAAAATGAAAAATGAAAATGAAAATGACGACGGGGATCGAGTCATGCCGGCTTTTTTAAAAGGAAAGATAGCTTACAGAGCTTGATTTTGCCTTGAGAGCTGATTAGGATGTTGTCGCTTTTGATATCGCGGTGGACAATACCGTTGCCATGTAAATAAGAGAGCCCTTGCAGCACTTCACGGCACACAGCAGCAATTTCGTTTTCGAACATGTAGCGGTTAGTAACCAGATCAGTGAGATTGCCACCATCCATCCATTCCATCACAATCCACAAACAGTCCCCCCAAATATACGATTCGAGATGCTGTACAATATTTGGGTGGTATTTTGGTGCACGGGCCACCAAGATCTCGTTCAGCAGCAGATCTTGTCTCGGGTGGGCGTTTAGTCGGATCCTCTTTATGGCCACGGGCACGCCTTGGCGTTCAAATGCACGGAAAACGACCCCCGAGGCACTGCAGTGAAAAAAAAAAAAATAGAAATGCAAAACTTGAGAATGCAAGGCATCCTTTTTTTTTTGTGTGTGTTTACCCATGGCCAACCTCTGTCCAATTTTGGTAAACGAGAGTGATGTCATTATGCTTACAGGCTTTTTGAATACGCCGCTTGGTTTCTTTGATGCTGATGATAATGGAGCTATTATTGTTATTACATGGCTGCTGAGGTGACCACGGAATCTCCAGCTCTTCATAGAGTCGACGTACGAAGGAGGCAAGAATCTTGTTGTTGCCTGGCAAAAAAACGAGGGGACTTTCATGCACCATTTTTCATTGCGCAGTAGCTTACCTCCATCCATGCTGTCAGGGTAGAGCCCACCCCATCGCCATTGATGATCTTCATAGTGGATATGGTTGACGTGTGTGGCTCCATAAGGTGGTGAAATCACCAGCGGTTTCCTTTTACCAAGTAAATCTAAGAACACGCACAGGAATGTCACGGGGACACCAGTGAAAAAATGGAAGCGATCAGCCTCGGCACAACTTCGGGTAGAGACAGGTCGTTAGCTTACGTCGTAAGTGATCAAAGACTGTACATTTTGGGGGGTCCAAGTCTTGGCATACATAAAGAGTATGAAAGGAGTGGCCAGTTAAATAATCGCTGGTAGGGTCTAGCTGGTCAGGCGTGGTTGTGGTGGTATTGCTTTGGCTGGCTTGGTCTACTGGGTATAATGGTAAAGGATAGCGTTTTAGCTGAAAGGTGTTGGGTGATTTTGTGGGTAACATCAAAGCAAAAGTCGCATGGTCTCTCACTGGTTTTTTTTTTTTTTTTTTTGGTTTCTGCAAAAAAAAAAAAAAAAAAAAAAAGAGGCGAAAGAAAAAGGAGAGGAAGGCAAGGTGGAAAAGAAGAGATATATTTTTATAGGCCGCTTCATACAGGGAAGAGAAGAAAAAAGCTGAGGACAAGTTCATTTCGTAGAAGCATTTGGAAAAACAAAAAATAAAGAAGAAAATGACGCTATTCAAAAAAACAGAGGCTGCGGACGGGGACATCTGACAAAAAAAGGAAATGGAAACAAAAAATGCAAGCTGTCTATGACGCCATGTGTTTATTGCAATCCCAACTTAATGATATCTACGATCATGACGTGGAGGGCGCTGCTGATAGGGCCGAGGATGTGGTGGTCTTTGTTGTTGTTGCTGCTGTTGTGGGTAGGAGCCGGGAGGAGGACGAGGTCGTTGCTGGTGCATGCCATAAGGTCGCATTGGGCCGCCGGGACCAGGTCGCATGGGGCCTCCAGGTCCAGGTCTCATCGGACCTCCAGGACCGGGTCGCATCTGGCCACCGGGACCGGCAGGATTGTTGTTGTTGTTGTAGCCACCTCGGCCAAAGGGACGATAGGGACGAGGTCTCATGCCAGGCATAAAGTTGGATGGAGGAGGGGGATGCTGCTGATGCATGGCTTGTTGCTGTGAAGGAAGCGGTGAGCGGAAGGGAGGTAGATCAGCCTTGCCAGACGATTGGGCATTGGGCCGGAAAGGTGGTGGCTCAAATGCGTCTTCCTGGCTGTGCTCTTGCTGCATACCGGATTCGAATTTGTCGCTCGTGGTTTCGCCAGGTCGTGGGCGAGTCCAAAACCGAGTGGTGTGGTCGTTGGAGCCGGTCACCAAGATGTGGCCCACGGGATGCCAATCCATCGACCAAATATTGGAGTCGTGGGCTGTTTCTTGTTTGCCTACTGGCTCATCTTCCCTATCAACGTAAGAAGAGAATGAGTCGCTTTCTGTTGGGCATGGCTTCTTACCCAGTCAACCAATAGAGCAATGCGCCCTCGGAGCCACCAGTAGCAAACAGACGTTCGTGCTGAGGATGCCAGCGAGCAGAGCAGACTTCTTTTTGACCTCGTAGAACATGGACTTCTTTCATGGCACGGATGTCAAACACTTTGATCATCTGATCTCGACCTGCCGACAGCATCCAATTCCCGTTTTGATTCCATTCCAATGCCAAAATGGTATTCTTATGTCCGTGTCTAAAGAAAAGGGAGAGGGGTAAGCAACTTGTTTTGAAAATGGGTGTTTGCGCACGCGCGCGCGTGTGTGTGTGTTACAGTGTGGTGATGGCCTTTGTGGACCGAGGATCCCATAACTTGATCAGATTGTCCTTGGATCCAGAAGCAAGTAGTGCCTTTTGAGGATGCCAGTCCACACATTTCACATCCCAGCCATGGCCTGCCAAAGCACGTTCTTCGGTCCCAGTCGTGAAATCCCAAATCTTAATCAACGAATCGTCGGAGCAAGTAGCAAAGCGAGTGTCGGAGGGGGCAAATCTAATGATCAACGTTGAGCCGAGACTCTCCTCTTCAAAGCAATGTTCTTACGATAAATCTCGCACAGCTTCTTTATGGGCTTGGAACAGCTTGAGGTTGTTCATGTTGGATTGCCAATATTTGATGATGCCGCTGTGATCACCAGTCACCATCCAATTCCCGTTGCGGGTCCAATTCATGGCACGTACCGCTGAATCGTGAGCCTAAGATTTTAAAAAATATAAAACCGTTAATTCCATTCTCAACGAGAAGGAAAGAGCCATACTTGTAGGATAGTTTCAAAATTAAAGGTCAAGCCATTCCAGAGTGTGAATTCTCCACTTGAAGAACCTGTAATCAGACGCCGGCCTTCAGGAGTCCACTAGAAAGAAGGATTCGTGAGTGTTGTGGATATACCACAGACGATATCCTATTTACCCTAACAACATTGACGGGATATCTGACTTTATTCGTCGAGGTATGAATGAATTTGGTAGCAACGGCGTTGTTTGGGTGTTCTAAATAGGCAGCTGGAGGCAGCAACTGTTATACCATTGATAATGATTAGCCTTGCGCCTACAAACTAGTCCACATTGCTTACATCTATGATAAAATTGGGATCGGGTCGCAGGTATCGAGTGTCATGTCGAGATCGTAAATATACACGTTCCTAGATCCAAGAAAGAGAACAGAGAGACGAGCAGCACATAATAAGCCATCCAAAGAAAAAGGAAGGCATGAGAATTATAAAAAAGAAAGTGGTAAGTAACCAGACCAAACAGCGAGAGAGGGTTTGCATTCTTCATTCGTCGTTCAGGCGTTACCTCCATCCAACGCAACATGCTTTGGTGGTAATCAACCGTTTGTCGCTGAATTGCTTTCCGCATGCGTTTGCCATCGTAGACAACTTTTGAAAACGAATAAGGCGTTCGTCCTGATCGTCCACCGAATTCTTTGGAAGGTGGCTCTTGCATCATTCTTAAGAAAAAAAAAAAGAGAAAGAAAACGAAAAAATAGGCAGAGCGCTTTTTTATTTTTTTCCATTCCTCTTCCGCTTACCATTTTCCTCTCCTCTACGTGACACTTAATTGTAAATAGCTACCTGTTAGACAAGAACATTGTTCTTCTATCCTTGTACATTTCTATTCTCTTATGCAAACGGTAATGCTTACTGACACCAACGCAAACAACTGATCTAACTTTTTATTTTTCGCTTTTCGTTGCAGACAAGCGCACCGCCGATCTTTCGCAAAAAGGTCATCAGCAGCTTAAATGTCCCTCGACGGTACAAAATCCCGGTGATTCTTCTACGTGGCCTTAGCCTAATTCCTGCTCTTCTTGGCTTCAGTTACAATTCCAAATCTGCTTGGCGCGTGGCTGAACGGGATGCTGGGGGTGCTGTCTTTCTTTACAACAACCAGCCTGATTATTGGGTGGCCACCCTTTGGGTAAAGGACATCATCATGTTATATATCTAGGCCATACTCATTGCATTTGCTTTCGCTTCATCCAGTGTGCTTTGGCAGGATATTGGAGCTGGGTCTTGATGACAAGTATGATTCGAAGATGGCTGTATCATTACGAAGTGAACCATGCACTGGTGCGGTTATTGACTTTGATCGTGTTGAACTGGTCCATCTCGGCATACATCAGCTCTCGTGGCGGCTCGCCTACCAAGATTTGGATGACGATCTGCTTTGCCTTGCTTATCTTCAACATTCTGAAACTAGTGATTGCCAACAGCCCCAAATACCATCGCAAGGCCGAGGACGTGCAGACACCGAGAATCAACCTGAAATCCACAGCAGTCAAGGTGCTCGTTCTGCCGCTGTTTGTCGTCATCCTGGTCACCATGTTTGTAGCGCTGCACCAGGTCAACGTGCTCTCGTACACCACCACTCAACTCATGTCCGATCTATCATACAGCCTGGATGCCACGTTGCCAGCCACTGGCACCCATGCCCTCGTCCTGATCATGTCGTCTTGGTCCAAGGAAGCCGTGCAGAAACGCCAGATGCTACGCGACACCAGCCTCCAGCTTGCTGATCCCACCATCACCTATCGCTTTGTGCTGGGCCAACCTCCTTCTGCTGCGGCTCAGTGGACGCTCGCGAGTGATCTCATCCAAGAATCCAATCTGCATCATGATCTTCTTATTGTGCCTGCCTCGGACTGTGATGACGGCTGGAAGCTTTCCCAAGCTCTGCAATGGTCTCTGTCCTTTGATTACCAGTATCTGGTCAAAACCAACGACGATGTCTTTGTCCGCTATGATCGATTGCACCAAGACTGGCTACCCACTGCCCCTGAAATCTACTGGAAAGGCTTTGTCTACAGGTAAGAAAGTGTTACAATGGGAATAAAAATAAAAAAAAGTCGGAGGATAGTCAGGCTCATAGTTTTTTTTAACTCTCTCTCTCTCTCTGTCAGGAACATGGCTTGGAACTTCCGCAACCCTTCGGACAAAGTGAATGCAGACTATGGTATTCCGGTGCTGCCGGTGTTTACATCAGGTACGCTGTATACGCTGTCAAAGGGCCTGGTACAACGAGCCATGCCGTTTGATACCAACTATCGCCACAGCTCACAGGACGACGAAAACTTGGCGTTTTGGCTCTTTGGTCATGATGTGACACCTACACACGATGCTCGCATCCAGGACTGGACCACTGTATGTGAAGAAGACCAGATCGCCAAACGATTCAACAATTGGAAGGACATGAAGCAGATGTATAATAACATCCAGAACAAGCAGCCGCAATGCACCAAGCTGGATCAAGGGCTTTGCGCACCTTGCTACCCTTGCTTTGACAAAAAAAACGACTGGCGTCAATTCAACCTCAAGTGTGATGTAGCCAAGGGCGTGTCGCCAATGAAGCACGAGCTCTTGGCGCTGGGCGATGGTCAAGTCAAGGACAATCTCCTTCCCTCGGTGATCGGCGACAATGACGAATGGATCATCGACCAGATCCTGTCCAAACGCACGTCGGTCTATTCGGACGGCGACGACTGGAGCCTTGTGTACTGGGTGTGCTGGACAAGCGAGCCTTCGACGTTTACCGAGCGCCACTGGCGTGCCCTGGAATTGGTATGGGTGCACGAGCCACGTGCCGTCATCTTCATGATCACCAACACCCTGCCTACCAACTTCTTCCAAGACTACACCAGTTATGGCTACAACATCAAGGTTGTGCATTTCAACAAGGAAAACTTGCTCAACTGGCAATGGTACTTTGGGCCTGGCACGCGCGACTGGCTCGAGCAATGGGACCGCTGGGAAAAGGGCCAGTTCTTCTATTGGCACTTGACCGATTACATCCGCTGTCTGCTGCTGTACAACTATGGCGGCACGTACATGGATATGGATGCGCTCTGGATCCGCACGCCGCCCGACCGCCAGATGGAATTCATCGGGTCCGACTACTCGAGCCTCGACTCCGACAAGGCCTGGACACTCGACGACACAGGCCTGTATCTGCCGCAGGGCGTCATGCGCTTCAAACGTGGTTGGAAACTGTTCCGTGAAATGGCCGAGCTCGCCTTCTCCGCTTACACGTACGACCCCTCGTGCTTCAACTGCGGCGGGCCCAAGATGATCACCACCTATGTCCATCAGCACCGCGTGTCGCTCGAAGCTGCCGGCTTCACCATCCTGCCTCGCAAAGTCCTCTATCCCGTCAGCTACCTCCAGATTGACCAGTACCTCCTGCCCGACCCACTCGCCGACCACGAGTTACGCACCAACCTCATGCAGCACTCTTGGAACATCCATCTCTTTGGGAAAATGACCAACAAGCTACAGGTGCAGCGTGGCAGCATTGTCGATCTCGTCCTCCGTGCCTTTGACCTCGACCTGCCTCACGCCAGTGCCAAGACGGGTGCCATCGTCAGCTCGACCTCCACGCGTGAGGTGCCACTCCGCCTGATCGGCCCGCGCGCCTACACGTATCAATCCGTCCCAGACCACGTCTCCCTCGGCAACGTCTCGCTTGTGTCCCAGCCAGGCAAGCTCCAGGGCTTGAGCGTGGTGTATGTGCGTGGCGGCCCTCCTGTGGTCGACCGCGTCCAGGTGGAAGTACAGGTGCAGCTGGGCCACATTGATCTCGGTGCCGACTACCGACATGTCCAACGTGCCTCCATCTCCCTCGAACACGCTTCTCAGCAACAAACCAATGCCTTGCTGAACAGCCTTGTCTATTATCCTAATCCTCTCCATCTCGCCAACGGTGGCAAAGACAGCATGCGCATCACCGTCACCGTCGGCTCCCAAAAAGAAGCCCTAGATATTCACGTCGTTACAGTAGAACCCGAAGAGCCATGATGACCATTCATAATAAACAAAGCCCTGCTCTCTCCTCAATCTAAAAAAAAATAAAAAACGATCGTCATTACACGCCTTGTTTAGTTTGTTCGAGGCAGACAAAAAAAAATTCTATAACACAACAAATGACAGCCCATTGAAATAAATAAAATGAAGAGGAAGAAAAAGGGAGAGGGAGGAGAGAAAAACGAGAGAGTAGGGGGATCAGGATTCATCCATGTGGTCCTCATCCTTGTTGCTGCTGGCATTTTGCTGGTTTTCACGGACTTTGTGTTCAATGCCCCGGAGGAAAGCTTCAGGGCTGAGGCCAGAGGAGGCATCCAGGCCGAATTGCTGTATCAGGGGGCCAAGCTGGCCGCTTTGGAGAGCAGAGGTGAAGCCATGAAGAGCTTGCTGGAACTGAGGTGACAGCACCACTTGGCGGAGTTGGGCAGGGGTGTGTTCGGTCTGGTCAGGCAAATGTGGGTAGAGCGAGGAGCAGACAGCTGGGTCATCGAGCAGAGCGCTGAGCACTTGCGTATTCAAGACATCGTTCAGTTGAACGGAGGATCGGCCTTGTTGCTGTTGCTGCATGCTGTCAAGAATGGATTGAAGTTGCTGGTATTGTTCGGCCGAGACGGCAGAGGATGCACCTTGTTCACTCTGCTTGGGCGTGTCGGCGGTAGAAACGGCAGCTTCCTGTGATTTTTCAGGTGTTTGTGCAGTGACGTCGGCGACGGTGGTCACGGTGTCGGTGACGGAAGGAGCGACGGTGGCGGTGGTTGTGTTGTCATCCGTCTCCGTTGCCTCTTCCTGTCCACGAGAAGCATGGCTAATTGATAAAGAGTCCAAGGTTGAGTCCCCCACCATTGCTCACTGATCATCGACTTACCCTCGTGCCTGGCTGAACAATTCCATGAGGCTTTCTTCCGTCAGCGACCCATCCGAGGCTGAGCCCATGAGTCGTTGCATCAGTTCCATTTCGATATTTTGGGGGTCGATATCCATCGCACCATCGTCCATGGCAGAGGATGGATTGTCGATCAGGGTGTTGACACGCTTGATCAGCTCCTCATCCTCGTCGTCCTTTTTGTGTTGCATCCAGTAGAACCAGCGTTCACTGGACGTCTTGAACTTGAGGACAATGACACGGCCCGTAGTACATTCAGGTACATGCACAAGTTCAGCTTCATCGGGGAAGATAATGAGATTCTATACCAAGAAAAATAAAAGCGTGTCAATAAAAAAATAAGCAGGAGGGGTAAAAAAAAAAAAGGAAAAAAAGCGCTTACGTCTTCAGGTTCGCTGCTGTTGCGCTCCTTCCAGTAAAAGTGCATCAGTTGATCTTCACCCTATGCATCAATCAGTGTCAATGGTCAATGCACACAATAGTCTACTGTCAATTGACTTACTTGATCCATGTAGATCATACTAGAAGTTGAATAAAGATTCAGAAAAAAAAACGTAGCAAGGTCAATATCAGCGATCAGCCGTGTAGCTGCCAGTGGCACTCACCCCTTTCGTAAATCAGGTTTGACGAGATTGCCTTCACGAATACATTTACCAGCATTAAACTGGACAAGATGCCGTTGGGCGGGCTGGTAAAGATTTAGGACCATGGCAAAGAGGTAGAATGGAGCAAAAAGAGAAGAAAAAAAAAAAAAGGAAAAATGGCACTGCGTCACGTTTTTAACTTTTTTTTTGTCCAACTTATTTTTTCTCATTCCTTTGCCTACAGTATGAATCAGGCTGTTGAAGACGATTTACTTGATGAAGTAGCCGACTATTCCACATTGCTAAAATCAAAGTAAGGCTCCACCAGCCACAATAACGTTTCAACCGACCTTGTCTACTTTTCTTGCATAGGGGTGGCGTGTTCAAGCGAGGCAATAAAGCATTTGCGCCCGACGACACCGATCAACAGGCATCGGCATTGACATCGGCACGACAAGCATTTTACGAGCTGATTGGCGAAAAGCGGCCATTGACTGGATCGCATTGTAGTGGTATACTGAACAGGGAAGATGGATCGACGCTTGTCACTGTGCCCAAAGGCAATCACCTCAAGGTCATGGGCCACTCTGTCCATGGCAAGCTTTATCTCCATCTCGAAGAAGCTGCATGGTTGATCGATCGGCAAGCCATGGACGTGCGCACTAGTGACAATGCTCACGGCACCTTTGCTGATTACTGTGCATTGATGTTTTCCTCCAGCGATGGCTGGATCTCCTATGAAAAATACCAGGTGTTTGCTTTTCTGAAACGGCTGGGCTACATTGTCCGCCGGGCGCCCTCACACTCTCTTCAGCCGGCCAAGGACGAACAAGCTGTCGTGCCTCGGCAGGCCCTCTGGTCATGGATGTACCAAGGTGCCATGCGGCTCTGGACTTGGTGGTGCCATCGCTGCATGGACCCCTTTCGCCGTCTATTTGCCCCCTCCCTCCCTCTCCGACCATTTTCTTGCCGCAGCTACGGTAATGCACCCCCACCCTCTCATCCCACCGTCCCTCCAACTCTGTTCTTTTACAGGCCAAATGTATTCCATCTTGCAGCAGCCAATTCAGTGTCAATCCTGGTATAACCGACCTCAGCAGCACCAACCAAGCCGCGAGTACACGGTGGCCTGGGACGTGTATAAGCCTCGTCCCAATTGGAAAAAACGCGACCCTGGTGTGCCTGATTTCCGAGTCGTTGTGGCAAGGTAGGCGGATAGGTCGAGGTAAGACAGCGAGACTGACTACTTTTTTTTTTTTTTTTTTTTTCATTTTTTTGTGGGGATCCGCCAAGGATGCAAGACGCACTGCCCCAGCCCGAGACATTGAAATCACTCTTCCAGCAAGTGGCACAATGGCCTGCTCAGGACAAGGCTTATGGACAGATCCCGCAGACAAAGAACAGCCAACCTGCCTTCCTGATGGCTCTTGCTGGTGATGTCGAAGGCCTTCTCTTCGTTCGTCTCCAAGCCGATGGTGTTGCCAGTGTTGTTGATTTCGAGTAGTAGCATTAAAAAATGCAGTGATACCCATTTCCACTCTTTCGTTATTTTCTTGGGGCGGGCGAGGCAGTAGCGAAGCAACGTTGTTGTGGAAGCGCTTTGGATGAGGTATCGAGGTTTATTCTATGGTTCACCTTTCACACAGTAAAAAGATGTCTATGGGGCTCAGGTGGAGGGCTCAGAAGACTGAGGAGGGGCCAAGGAGTACCGTGGTGGTTCTTCACCTATCAAGAAACAAAAGAGAGACGTTTTCAGCATGGTAGCCATAGCCAACCAGGAGAGATCTAGAGACAATTTACCTGGAGTAGATTTAAGGCATTGTAAGAAGACTTGGAAGGGACCAGCGACGTCCATGGGCCATTTCGACAACCCCTTGAGAACATCCTCTAAATGATCATTGCAGCGATGGGAATGAGGAGCTTGGCTGGGTGCGTTGCTGTGCTTGTTCAAAGGAAACCGAGATTCCTCACTGGACATGGCGATGTGAAGGGGGAAAAGAGGAACAAAAAACTGAGCTGCCAATGTTTTTTTTTTTTTGGTTCTACCTGGCTGGCTTTGATTGTCAGGTTGCCTTTTTTGGATATTTTTTTCCCGGTTCCCTTGCAACAGAGGCTTCCGCTCCCGAAATCAACGAGCTCTTTGGGTCCAAAGTTGTCAGCCTTGACAAGTCCATCCTTATCAGTAAGAGTTTTTATAATATTTCTTTTGCACTTTCACGATGGATCTCACCCTTTTTTTATGCGTGAAGGTAGTGATGTACAGCCTCGTGTTGCATGTTGCAATGGACCGTGCTAGTGCCAAGCAGGTGCTGTCTATGGCGACAGCTAGAACGAGTATATAATCAAAATGGACAGCAGTATCATCAAACACGTATAATAAAAAAACATCCAAAGCGAGATTTTTCAAGAAACATCTCTCTCATTTTTTTCTTTTGTTCTCTATCCTTTTTGAAGATGAGGAGGGGGTGGGGTGGCCAATGAAAGTGCGAGACATCTTGTATTCTGATGTAGGCCCGAAGCTTAAGCGAGGGCACTATTCTACAAAACTTGCCCATTTCCCATTGGGCAATACTTGTCTTCAACAAAAGGCAGAATTTTTAGGCGTGTTTTTCTTTTGCTTCGTTTGATCTTGCTTCCATCATTGACTCAACTGCAGTTGGTATTCAAAATTATGCACAATAAATAAACGAGGTTATAAAATGTTTATGTACCAAAATTGTTGGCCGCGTTTGGTATTCACGCCTTTTTTTCTGCTTTGGATTCATTTCATCTCCACCGCGCTTTGCGTGTTGCAATTTTTTCACCCTTTTCGCGTGGTCATATCCTCTACCTTTTTCTTTAGCAAAAGCAAAGAGTCTTTGATAAGAATGCTGTAGGCAGCTCAAAATGGAGAGGCCGTCACTGTGATTGATTAGTCGAATTTTTTTTTTTACTTTATCACTGGGGGGGGGGGTTGGCAATACTTTTCCTTTTTGTTGCTATTGTTTACCCTGCTCTCATCATTCGCCATTATTAGCGCATTATCATCGAGCTTGAGCATTTGGCTTGCTCCATGCCCTCTTTTAATCACTTCTCCACCCGTTCCAGTCCGTCTCGATGCCACCGCTGTATTCTCACGTTCCCCACTGGTCACTGCGGGTAACGTCTCCAAAGCTTTAGTGAATCTGCCCTTGCCTTTGTGGCATTGCTGCCATGGCGTGTTTCGTTTTTGTTTGGGGCGTTGCTCATTTGGATCATCGCCTCTGTCACTTTGCGAAGGATGCCATCGACCAATCGACCAACATAATCTGGGCAATGTCCTCACGTTTCAAGCTGTTGGTAACGTCGTTACTTTTTTCGTCATGGGGCTTTACAGCCCGCATTTATATACCATGACGGAAGTCATGCGGATCCGCCAACCAACCGAAAAATACAGCACCCCCAGTCCCAAAGACCTGAAAGCCTGGGCTTGTCCAAGTTTGTCGCCCCTCTGCTTGGAGGGCGACGGCTTGTCACCCCGCAAACGCCCATTTGACCTGACCTTTGCCAATTAGCTGTCTTTTTCCACCTGCCCTGTCTGTCTCCACACCCCAAGCTAATTAATTCGACATCCGTGAATATATCCACATTTTCCTAAAACGTACCTGAATCAAATCAAGAGTAAACCATATTTTCGATATACGTGACTGTGCCCTGTCAGACATGTTACGTCTTCGAAATCACAATTTGGACAAACTGGCTTTGCCAATGTGACTTTGTCGGCTTCAGCGGCCGTCGCTGCAATCTAGCGGAAGGTTTATTATCTTTCTATAGCTGATCCTTGTTCAGACAGTGGTACAGATGATGCAGAGGCAACGCGCTCAAGTGGGTCCATTGGATGTCTAAGTAGGAAAGTATGTTTAACTGGGAGCGCTCTTCTTTCGTACCTGGATTCGAGCCCCGAGCAAAGAATGCTCATGGTGTGATCGTCAAGAAGAAAAGAGAGAAAAAATAACCAAGAGCTGGGCTTTTGAGCTTTATTTTTTGCCTTGACTACGGAGGCGTACAAGAGGATAACATGCTGTGAGATCCATCAGGACGTTGGCAGCCAGCCAATCACAGCAAGTCAAAAAAAATCTTATCCTGGGAGAGGGGAAGGGCGGGTTTTTCCCCTATTCTTTCTTCACGTTTCCCTTTTTCCACCACGTATTTAATGGACCAGGTATGAAATGCTGCCATGCTAATGCTAACAACTGATTCATCATGGACATGTTATAGCTATTGCAACAGGGGCAACTCCTTGATGTTGATCTGTTTGATGCCACTGTCGATGCTTTTTATCATGGCTCTGAGGGCACGGTAAGAGTAACCAAAAAAAAAAAAAAAAAAAGCGATTGTTAATGCACGTTCTGTAGAGGAAACAGGCACAACATGTACTGACTGCTTTTGGGAACGATCCTAATGCCTGGCAGTCAGTGGCCACGATTTTCGATCGGTCAAACAATGTCAATGCCAAAGTATGGCAAAGAAAAAAAAAGGAAAACGGTGTTTTGTCTGATTTTTATTTTTTATGCTACTCCATTAGTATTTGGCTCTACGTGTTTTGGAACGATTTGTCACTGTATTTTGGTATACCATTCCTGTGGAAAAACGACTGGGTACGTCATCGCTGCTGGCCCTTGCCAAAGTGCTCACTTTAGACTTATTCCAGATATTCGAAATTATATTGTGCAACAAGTCATTGATTTGGCTTCCAGTGGCAAAGCACCTGCCATTCTCCTGAGTAAACTCAACGTGATTCTTGTCCAGGTAAGCCGTCTTCCAGCCTTCTGACCTTTTGTCACTGATGTTTACCTTTTTCTGTGGAGGCAGATCTTGAAGAAAGACTGGCTGAAACATTGGCCTGGATTCATTGAAGAGTTGGTGGCAGCAAGCCCTACGAATCTGTCACTGTGCGAAAACAACCTGCAGTTGATCAAGCTGTTTTGCGAAGACGTGTTTGAAGTCACCGAGGCCGTTACCATTGCCAACCGCCGCAAGCTAGAAACGCAAATGAAACGGCAAGCCGGTTTAGTAGTCGACCTTTGTCTCCAAATTTTGGCAACGCCCTCGGTTCCGTCGTCCTTGTCCTGCTCAGCTTTGGACACCCTTGTCCATTTGGTTTCTTTCTCGCCATCGTCTGCACCTGCCATCGCCCAACATCTATCTCCTTGGGTAAGCTTCAAGGCTCGCGAAAGATTGAGGCGACACTGAAACGGATGGTTTCCGACCATAGGTTGCAAAGTCAAGAGCCCATAGAAAATTAGCCATGGCATGCTATACAGAAATCATCTCCTTGGATGGCCTATCGGCAGACTTTGTAGCGCCCGTTCTGCTAGACGTCTTGCCGCCTCTGCTCCAGCTGTTGGCACCCTTCAGTAATTTTGCGGCATTGGCTTAGATGGATGTTATGGATAAGGCTGATGTTTGTGGTATTCTCCTTCTAGCACCTACAAGCGACCCTGACGTATATGATGATTTGGAAGAAATGGACCAAGCATGTATTCAGCATGCAGCTCTCTTTTTGCAGTCATTGATCGCAAAGCCAGTCGAGGTATGAAACAAGACGAGCCTGCGGCGCAGCTGTGACACCTTCCGTTTTGGTACTGACAGCTTGGCTTTTTTTTCCTGCAGTTGTTGCATGGCCTCCATCCAGAAAGTTTGGATCAATGTCGTCAAGCCATGCTGGTTCTCTCTGCCATTGCTAATGATTCTGTTTGGACGGTGTGTCTGGAATACTGGGAGAAATGGGTAACATGAAGATTCTAGCGAAGGCTGCGTAGCTGACCGACTTTATTATTACTATTATTTTTTTGACTGTGGTCGTCAGGCATCCTTGGCTGGCCCCATTGATCCTGCATTTGCCAAGTGCTTGATAACGATTATCGTACCTCGAGTGGACCGTATTGACAAAGTACACAGGTCCATGGGGAAAAAAAAGGGCATGAAATCTGACAGGCGCACTCTTTTTTTTTTAGTCCATGTCGCAGGTGCTGATGTGGGCGTTTTCCATGGCACCGCAGGATTCCCTGACTTACCTGACCGACCAACTTACAATGGCGATGAAAACAAACGATTGGGACCAGCTGGCACACGTGGGCTGGGCTGTCACAAACCTGTCCGACGTCGCGCTGGCCGATGACAGCCTCTTCGCTCAACCAATGCTGCAAGTGCTGCTGAATCACCTAGACCAATCGGCTACATCGACCTTGGAAATCACTGTGAACTGTTTAGAGTGGACTGCTCGTATTCTGGGCCATTTCCCGCGATTTTTAGAAGCACACTATCAAGAAATCCTCCCGGTGCTATGGCCGGTGTTATGGACCGCATTGCACGACAGCAATCCTTCAACCAAATCCATTGCCTGTGACGCTCTGGTGCAGCTGTGCCAGGCTGGGCCGTTGGCCATGACCTCGTCTTTGCTACCGATCGCCCATCAGCCTTTTACTCAGATTTTGAAAAATCTGGACAGCCTCATCGCCGACTGGCACCTCTCCAAAGAGGTAGCATGCCACCTTTTATTATTTTTTCGCTATGCTGACTTTTTTTTTTGTCTACCGGAAGTTGGAGACGATTTATGGTGCTCTTGGCTATGTGATTGTGGCTCTTGACCCTGGAAAACAAGAGCTGGCCATGGGCCAAGTGATGAAGGTCCCGATGGAAAAGGTACCTTTGACTTTTTTTTTTTTTTTTTAAAAAAAAAAAATATACACTTCAACAATCTGGCCTGGTTAAATTAATTGCCTCTTTTCTTCTTCTCTCTTTTTTGTCCTACGACCATCCAGCTGCAAACTCTCCAGTCATCCATAACAACAGGATCAGCCCTGAGTATCGACCAGTGGGTGATGCTGCGGACATTACTTCGCCTGTGCGTCAGCCTTGGAAACCATTCAGGGCCAATCTTCCAAAAGTACTTTGAACACTGGATCCCTTGGCTGATACAGCTGTACCCAGTTCTCAACCAACACCCCGGATGCCAATCTCCACAAGGCAAGCTATGTATGGTAGTCAAGGACCTTTGCTGTGACCTACTGGTCATCCAGGCTTCTCAACCCCATCTCACCAACTCGCAGCTGGTGCGTGACTTTTTACAAGTGATCATGGCCGACTATCACAGCCAAGGCTTTATTTCCGCTGCTCCCGTTTTAACCATGATGGCCAAGCTGATTGAGACACTCAAGGTAACTCTAGACAACCATGGCTATTGGATCTCATCCTCTTTTCTTAGCTTCCCTGGGTCGGGCCGCAAAACGCTTTGGTAGGCATGCTCCTGGAGCCTACGTTAGCCGCCATCAAGGGAAACATGGAAGATTTGCCTGAGCATAGACTTGGCTTCTTCACACTGTTACATGCTGTTGTGCGCCATTATTTCAATGGTAAAAAAAAAGAAACACGACTGTTCATTGCGAGATTGACTTCTCCCCTCTCCATAGAATTGTTGCAATGGCCGCTGTCTGAGGCTACTTTGTTAGTGGACAGTTTGCTATGGGGAGCCAAGCATACGTTGCTTGAGATTGCCCAGCCATCGTTGGAGGCCTGCTTGTCGCTGGTTGACCAAGCCCAAGCCTTGGACGACGAAGATCTTGCCGGTCTATTCCATCAATCGCATTACATGCGTTTGCTCTCTGGGGTCTTGCAGGTGCTCACAGATCCAGACTGCCACAATGCCCTCAGCTCCCAGTCGCGCCTGCTGGCTACTTTGCTGCAAATCATCGAAGAAGGTCAAGTCTATGTCCCTGTGTTTGATCCCTCGCATGTCCCCAACCCATTGATGTCCAACACTGACTACATTATGGCATTTGTCCAGTCCTATTTTACCCAAACCTTCCCCTTTCTAGCCAGGTACAGCTCCTCCATAAGGAAAAGACCTCGTTGCTCATCTTGTTTTGTAGCCATCAAGTCGAGGTGATGGTGCGTGGTATGTTTACGTACAGTGACCAGCCCGACCGATTCCAAGAAGACCTGGAGGATTTCCTGGTGGATATACGAGAGGTGGAGGATGAGGAGACTGGACAGCAGCTGCATCTCGAGGAACAGCAGGCTGAGCAGCAACTGTTTCTTCTCTAATCATCGCTCATTCAACTTTTGTTGTTTATACCAACGGTTTTATTGTTACAGTTCCTGTACGCTTAGAGCTGCAAAACCTTCCTCCACTGACTTGTAGGCATAGGCGACACAGTAATGGCTTGATATCAATTTCCATTCCTCCAATTCATCTAGAATTTCCAATCGATTTATCCTTATACAATTAAAAAAAAAAAGCTGAGATTCCTCGTTGCCCATGTCTTTTTTACCTTTGCTTATCATTTTCATCTAGCCATTGGTCATGAACAGCATTCATATCCACAGCCTTGGCACCAGTCCATCCAAGTTTCAGAAACCGCTGTTCTTGATCTTCCAGCTGAGGATAGGCTTGGATCCCTTTGAGATCAATGTGACGCGCCTAAAAATCCAAGCAGCAGCTGAGCACGGCGTCTTCTGGAAACGGTCAGGTACTTACCAGTAAATTGCGGATCATCATGCGGCCGAAGCTGTCGTTGGGCAGGATTTGTTCATACAGGGCAAAGGCAACATGGGTCATGGAGGTGGTGATCCACTGAAGGATGCCAGTGGTGATTTCGGGAGGGAGGTAGATAAACACGCATTCGGACAAGAACAAGGTTGGGGCGGTCACGTCCAGGCCATAGTGCTGCAGCCGCTGCACGGTCCGTGGCCAGTCGCGCAAGTCTGTGCCGATTAAATGGTAATCGTTGCTGGACAGCTCGGCCCCACCAGCCGCCAGGGTGACTCCTTCACCCAACAAAGTCTGTAGTTCCTTGCGCTGTTTGAGAATCCGGGCCTTTTTCAAAGCATTTTCCGGCAGGTCCACTTCGAAATAGTGACGAAAGCCGTGGCCAGGTCCAAGTGCCATCTGGCCACTCTATGTCCCCAAGAAAAAAAGTGGTGAGCGTCCAGGCTTGCCCCAAGCATACTTTTTTTTTTTTTTTTTTTTTTTGCTACCTTGATCATAAAATAGCGGGTATCAAAGCCAGCACCAAGACTCACGATTTGCTTGTCGGGCAAGGGCATGGCCAGGAACTTTTTGACCATCCGGTCCAAGGCCATGCTTCGAAGGTACGACCCTAATGAAAGAGACGCGTCACAGCAATGTCTTCATGATGAGCTTTCAAATGGTCCAGCTTGCCTCGATTGATAATGGGCATGCGTCGAGTCGGCCGCTTGACAAAAAAGTGAACAAAGGGATCTTGTAGGTAGCCCAGCTGGACCGCTGACCTGGGCCAAGGGTGAGTGTCGGCTCTACTGGCTCGTATCATTTACTTACTGTCGGCTAACTGTAGCATCGTCATTGGTTTGCAGTACTGCTTCGTATGATGGATCGCTATGCAAAGACATTGCAACAAAAAAAAAAAAAGAAAAGTGGGGAAGAGATGCAGGCTGAAGAAAAAGTGACCCTGCTTTTGATTTTTTTTTTCCTTCCTTTTTTTCCCTTTCTTTCTTTCTTTCCTGCCACTCCTGTTCTGGTTCAACATGTCGCTCTTGTTACGATCTTGGCCGGCGCGGCCCTCGGCTGGCGCCTACCATCGATGGTACAGCTCGTTCCAGCAAGGTGATTTTTGCATTCTTCGCCATGTCAAGACCAACCGTCGCTACTTTATTGGCCCATTGGAGGAACAAGGCCACAAGAACGTTCAAGGTGGCACGATCTATCATCGCGATGTCCTTGGTGCGCCAGTCCGAGCAATCATGCGCACTGATAAAAGTAGGTGCCAGCACCAGGATGAGATCGATGACTGATGATCCCATTTTACTGCCTGTTTTCTAGACAACACCGGCTACATGGCCCATTTCCCAACCTTGGAAGAGTATGTCCTTCTTGCACCCCGGGCCTGCACCCCTATTTATCCGAGTGATGCCTCTGCTATTGTAAGTGTTTGTCACAAGATGGATCTCTCGGACTGATGCCTCTTGCGTAGGTACAAATGCTGGACCTAGCCCCTGGTCATCGTGTCTTGGAGGCCGGCACCGGCAATGGATCGCTGACGCTGCATCTGGCAAGAGCGGTGGCAGGAGATGGGTGGATCGACACGGTGGACAAGCGCTTGCCTCACTCTCGTGCAGCCGAAAAGCACCTGGAGCGCTTTGAACGAGGCAAATACCGCCCATTGGTCAACTTTCACCTGGGTGCGCTGACGGACGTCGCAGCCTCATTGCACAGCCAGCGCTATGACGCCATTGTCCTAGACATGCCTGATCCTAGCCCAGAATTGGCCAGCGTTCTACCCTTGTTACACAACGATCGCTTCCTCGTGTGCTACTTGCCCAACATGACCCAGGTGTTGCACTTGATGCAGACCCTCCAGTCCTTGCCCTTGGTCATGGAAGACTGCATCGAGACCGAATGGAAGCACTGGGATATCCGGCCCACCGTCATTCGCCAGCCCAAGCACATTGCCGATGGCGAACCAGCTGCAGCCATCCCAGAAAGCGACAAGCCCAATGACCAAGACGACCCGTCAGCTCCTCGGTCCTCGCCCAGTG
Organism: Hesseltinella vesiculosa; assembly: GCA_002104935.1. Taxonomy (NCBI): domain Eukaryota; kingdom Fungi; phylum Mucoromycota; class Mucoromycetes; order Mucorales; family Cunninghamellaceae; genus Hesseltinella; species Hesseltinella vesiculosa. The sequence continues at coordinate 216,985 of MCGT01000027.1, read as the reverse complement.
ATGTTGCCGAGCCATCGGATAATGGCACCTCTGGCCAACAAACATGGGTGTGCCGCCCAAAGAACTTTGACGTCCATGGCCATACCGCCTTTCTTGTCAAATTGCGAAAATGTGCTCCAGCTTATGAAACGACGCAGTGAGCCTCGTTTTTTTTTTTTCCATTTGGAATCTTCTGTTAACATCATACCCACTTCCTTCAGACATGCATACGTATAGATTTTTTTATTGTCCTTAAACAGATGGTGTATTCATGAAACCATGACTCCATTTTATCTTCGTCAGCATGGTTGCAACATGGACTTTCAGTGGCAACGTGCCTATCCGTCCACACTGATTGTCCATATAAGGAATGGTGTGGATCTTGTGTCCCAAGAGCTGGTTTTTTTTTCCCACCATCCAATTCCCTGCCTGCATGATTTTTTTAAGTCGCCTTTTTTTTTGCTTGTGGTTTTCTTCCATTCCTCCTTTCTCTTTCCACGCTTGTTCTTTTGTTTATTCTCCATTTGCCCATTTTTTTTTGTTAACATTGTTATATGTTTCATCATTCCTCTATGAACTCCAGCACCCATCAAACATCAGCGCTGTCGGATCATACGCAGCGAATTGGGAGCCTGATGGAATACATCACCATGGTGCGTGAAAGAGAAGGGAAAGAGAATGAAAAGACTGGAAAAAGGTGGGAAAAACTTGAAACATTCCTCACGATACTTTTTTTTTCATGTCGTAGCAGCACCAAAAGAAAGAACAGCACTTGTTACACAACCAACCTACGTCGATGATGCTGCGTCAGTACGAGGAACAGCGTAATGAAGAACGTTTTTTTTATTATTTTGGTACATATATCATTCCAAGACTCACTTTATTTTTTTTTCTCCTTAAAGGCCAACGTCCATTGTATCATTGTAAAGAGGAGAGACGTCCCAGAAAGCGCTCGCATAGTCCCATGCGTGAAGCCATTCTAAAAGGTCAATTTTTGGATTAGCCTTTTTTTTTTTTTCCCTAGTGCAACATACCCAACATCCTCACCATTCCCATCCCTTTCCTACCATGAAAAGAAAATAAAAAAATCATGTGATCAGACGCTGGCCACCACATCAAATGACTTTATTTTTTCCGCCTTCAAAAAAAACAAGTTGTCAAATGCGCACAGCTTTATTTATCGAGGAGGCATTGCATTGCTTCACAGAGGCTCTTCTTTTGTTGGGAGGAGTTCCATGTCGTCGTTGTCGTCCTGAATAATATCATCTTCCATGATCATCTCCTCGTCGTCGGAATAGAGCACAATGATTCCTTCGTCATCGTCGCTGTCGTCGGCATGTCGGTCCACTGGTTGAGTCAAGGTGCTTGTACTGGGCGTTGCTCTGGCTTCGGCTAATTCTTGCTGGCGTCTGAACTCTTCTATCATGTCCATCTTTATCTTTCGACCCAGGTCACGCGCGATGTCTGGCATACGCTCGGCCAGCCCTTCCGTCGTCATCTGGCTGTGTTTTTCACGGATGCCTGCACGCACAGCTAAAAAAGCAGAAGGATAATAATACCCATACCGTTTCTTGAAAAAGGGGAGCATAATAAAAGCATCTGCATGAGTTCCGTCTTTCTGAAGAAAAAAAAAAGGGGGGGTGGGGGATTACCGTGGGTGGCCCGTCATGGAGGTAGTTGGGATTGCAGATAATGTCGACAAAGTCAGGATCAGTGATGTCGCACATTTGGAACCAAGCTGAGCGCGAAGGGATTCGTTCACCGTCGAATTCATATACCGAAGGTTCGGATGGAAGTCTAAAAAAAAACAAAGAGTATTGGCCGCAAGTCATGGTGATGGTTCTTTGTAAGACACTTACCCACCACGGCGTGCATCTTGATCTACATGATTACGGACATGCAGGGCACGTTGGGCGCGTACTTTTGTCTTGGCTTGTGGAGAGATACGGAAGTCCAGCTGCTGGTAACTAAAAGAAGAGGCTGGGTTGAATGCCTGGGTGGACTAGCGGAAGCTCCTACATGTGGTATTTCTTGTTTTTCCTTGGATCCAGGCCATACGGAATCCAGCAATCACGCCAGGGACCTGTTTGGAAAGTGTAGGCAAAATGGGGGAGTGCACTAGCGGGAAAAAAAATTCGAGCAAGGCGTAGCAACATTAGTTCTTTCTCTTCTCTTTGAGCAGCATCGTCCTAAACGACTTACTCGTTCAAGTATTTTCTTTCGTCCAGTGTCAATCGATACTTCAAGGCGGTTTTGGACCAGATCGGGCGACTTTTGTACAGCTGCGCAGTCAAAAAAAAGGATCAGTCACTCGTTGCGCTCTCTTGGTCGCTGACCTCTTTGAGTTTGTCGATGACTTGGATTGTGTTGCCAATGGGGTCGGGGAGTGGGTGGTTTGACTTGGTAGGGACATTTTCAGCTTCAAAGGCAGCGCTGGTCAACAGGCGGGCCTGTATCACGGTGCGATTGACGAGCTTCATCTTGTACTAAGCAGAAGACCGTCAGTGGGGGCCGCTTTTTCAAACGAAAAGCCTGCTTACGGTGCCATCGGGCTGTTTAATACGCACGCGCATCACCGGCGCGTTTTGCTTGAATCTGGTTGAAAAAAAATGAAGTGAGCTACGGTTGTCGCCCATCGCTGTGCCAGCACTTGCTCGTATTTTGATGGGACTTCTGCCGCGGAGAATGCTGGGGGAGGGAGATTTTGCAAATTGTCCAGAGTCTTGTCATCAAATGACAATTGGAATTCCTTGATGTTTTCCACTATACAATAAAAAATAGAGTCAGTTCGCCCGTCGTCCATGCTGGTCTCTTGAAAAGAAATCCCACCATGGCCAACTCGTAAATCCTTGTGCATTTTGTAGATAGGGTCGGTCTCGGGCACCAGGTACTGAAAATCCCCCAAGCCTACAAAAGTCATGTGCGGAGAGTGAGATGTTGTATACAATGAATGTATTGGATTACATGAACATACTGCGAAATCGACAAGTGTAAGGAATGGTGCCAAGTACTTCCGTGGTGACTTGGGCTTGATCTTCTGGCTGATCTCGGCGGCGGCGGCGGGTAACCTTGAGGAGCAATCGAGGGGTTGAAACGACATTGCCATTGATTGAATGGCAGAAAGGATCCCCTGGTCGATAGCGCAGCTCCATGCGATGATTGTCTCCGTTTTGGAATGCCTAGCAAAGATGGGAAGGTCATGAAGCGTGTCACCCGGCTTTCATTTTCTGTTACCTGAGCAATGGCTCTCTCACCACCCAGAGAATTCACAGCACGATCTACATTTTTAACAGCGCCAGGGTATTCTACGCAAAAAAAGGTGCGATCTCCAACGGGATATTTAGGATGCGGTTCAGAAACTTCCTCCATGGTTTTTTTTTTTAACAAAACGCAGGCAAGTCAAGAAAAGCAGCTGCGACTTTTTTTTTTTTTTTTTTTTTTTTTTGTCTTCTAGCGGCGACTGTCATAGCTGACACGACCTGGCTCTGCAGGCATTGTTCGGTAGGCCATCCTTTGGCAGCAGCCCCACGTCGACTCCTTCGCTTCAGCGTGCTGGTACTGGGCTTTGCACTTGAGTGCTGCCGTTTTTCGTTTTTCTATCGACGGCATGGCGCTGAGCAAGTCATGGAAGCAGCTGCAGTTGTGCAGCTTCTAGTGAGAGTAGAGACGAAGGGAGTCGGTGATTCGTCAAGTAGAAGATACACCCTATGCCGAGGAAAAGCAGGTGAGATGAAAAGAGAGGAGAACGTTTGAGTCCATTTTTGACTTTGCCTGAGGTCCCCCTGACTAAAAGCAGCAAAGGACTTCTACGCTGTACTTGCATGTGAAAAGGATCGGTCCAAGGTGTATACAAATTCAGAAAAGAGGATGCTTCTACAAAAATGAAGCTTTTTGGTCATGGTCACCCCTCACGATCCCCCGTTAAAAAAAGAAAAAAAAAGTCCGCGTTTCAGCTGCTCCTCCATGGCATTTTTTTTTTTAAGAAAGGCCGAGGTGTCCAGGGGTTGTATTGATTACGATCGAGGGTCTAATCGGGAAAGATGAGCAAATAAAAGTACAGCTTTGGCAAAGTACAAGCACGGTAGGAGAGGTTAAAGTCTAGCTTCAGGGGAGAGTTTGAGAGAACGGGCGAGCAGGTTCAAGACCTGAGGAGCTAATGGGGGTCGTCATATAAAAAAAAAAAATTGAGTACCTAGGCAGAACGCGTGTCACTTTTCGACTATCATTTTTTTTTACCGATGGACTCTGGCTTTTCATTGGGTACCATATGCGTGCCAGGAATACTAACACAAGTCACAAGTTTGGGATTCATGGCTGGCAGTTCCGCTACAGGGTCGATGGGAACGCTAAAGGAGGCATCGAAAAAAAATAGTAGGTATCAGCAGCTGAGCAGCAAGGTGGGATCCACACACTTACTAGGTGGAATTGTCGGCATAGATGAAATGAATAGGGATCAAGACGCCGCGCACAGCATGATAGGCAATGGAACTGGTATAGTACCCCATGACAAACACATGCTAAGGAGGAGAGAGACAGAGTGAAAAAAAAGAACCAATGAAAGCGTGATCCTTTTTTTTTTTTTTTTTTTTTTTTTTTTTGCAACAAGCCTGAGCGAGAGATGGACTTACGTATTCCTGCTCTTTGGCCGTTTTGAGCATCACCGTTCCTTCAGGTGTGTCGTAGAGAGCAGTGTCCTGGAACAAAAAGAAACTTAGCAAGCGCGTACAAGAGACTCTCTCTTCGCTTACCACATAGAGTTGCAGTACTTCAGGATCAAAGGTTTTCCAGAAGCCTCGTCCATTGAGCGATTCGAAGGCAGCGGCTCGGTTGGGCCATGTGTCACGGCGTTTCAAGGAGGAAAGGATGGGAGACATGGCCCGAACCTCGGTTTCCATGATATCAGGTACCAGCACAGGTTCGATGCAGCACAGCGCGTTGAAACTTTTGGGATACATATGTTCAAGCATCAACCTAGAAAAAGCGTGGAAAAAAAACAATGTCAGCAACAAAAAACCATGTGAAGACAGAAAAAAATATATAGCCGGGGGGTCTTTTTTACATTGCCGTGGCTCCATAGCTATGGCCAACGCCCACCACGGCGTCGTATTTTTCAGCCAGTTCAAAATAATCTAGGATTTGTTTGGTGTCCATGGTATGGTCAAACCAGTTATCTATATTTTGGGGGAAAAAAAGGTGAGTTGCCCAGAAAGAAGAGAGAACAAATCGGTACAGGTTTCAAGCAAGTGGCCTCGATTCGTCAGGGCTGAGTCGCCATGGTTACGGGCATCCCAGCTATAGACGCAGAGATCAGTGTGCTGGTATTGAGGTTGACGGTGGATGGCCTGGACAATGGCGCTGATCATGGGCTCCAGGGTTTCTTTGTTGAAGCCATTGGAATGAGAGACCACCAAGGCCATTTTGGTGATGGCGGGCTGAGGGGCATGAAAACAATACTTATTAGCCACAAGCTTTTGTGTGTCGTGACCGAGCGTCATTGGGGAGACAGGCAAGGTGAAGGTAGCTGAAGGATGCAATGGGGCCATGGCGTGGAAGTGTGTGTAAAGAAAAGAAAGAAAAAAAAAAAATAAAGGGCCGAAGAAGGGGATTTTAAAAAAAAATGACAGAGACGAATTCTTGAAAAATGACGAGAGACGAATACCCGGTTGTCATGAAAGGAGGGGAAATGTGGCAAAGCATAAAGTTTATTTTTGTAAAAAAAAAAAAGAGCACATACAGAATACAACAGGATCAGTTGTCAGCCGCTTCCAAGACGGTGGTAAAAGCAAAAGGCTCAAATGGCACACCATCACCATAGTAGAACTTGCTGTTGAATTCGACCCAATGCAGACGCAAGGCGTGCAGGAAAGCAGACAGCCCTTCCATACCGATGAGGATGAAGCAGGTCAGCGAGAACCACATAGAAAAGCCGACGACCAGCCCGATCACAGCCACGGCTCCGGTGTAGTTGAACCAAAGCTTCAAGGTCATGTCCCACAGCACGCTGGACAGCTGTGCGTGAGCCAGAGACAAAGCCCACAGACGCAGATACGAGGCTGTGTTGGAGATGCAGTTGAGACAGAATTCAATGGTGTGGATGGTTTGATGGATCATTTCTTCGCCATAGTCAAACTGGAGAAGGGGGTAGGTCAGTCGTGGGCGGAGTTCACAAAAAACTTACCTCTTCCTCTTCTTCGTCGTCATCATCATTGGCCACTTCGGCAGAGGAATTACCCAGAGGAGGTTCCTCATCATTGGTATCGATGCGTTCGTATTGATGTTCACTGTGCTTGCGCTTCAAGTAGTAGGGCTTGGCAAACCACATCCAGGGGATACACACCACAGCCACCAACACCAAGATCGTTTGGATGAGGCCCTAAGACACGAAATCAGTACCTTCGCGACCTGTCGAAAGAGACTTACTTGACCAGGGTAGAGTTGTTCTTCGGGGTTGATGGTACCGGGGGAAAGGAACATGTAGATGAGCATGTTCAGGAGACTGGGTGGTTTGTTGTGGATATGGTTGCCAGCGGCATCCAGTTCCCACCAGTTGACGCTCCACTTGTACATGATACAGATGATCAAGTAGCCGAAGATCGATTCCATAAATAAGAACTGGGGCAAGAATTCCAACCAGATGAACATCTTGTTGCCATAGTGGATATGGTTGTACACTTGGAGACAGATAGCGAAGGACATCTTCAAAGAAAATCCCGTCAGGGGGGGTTTTTTTTTTATCGTGTGGTCAATGGCTTACATGGATGACACCCAGGATGATGGCTTGCTTCATTTTATACGAGTTGGTGAAGAGCAAAAAGTTTTCAGCCCCATGCCAAGCCTGGACAGAAAAGAGGTGAGTGTCGGTTGGGAAGGGAAGGGAGGACGTACGGGATCCAAACCAAAGAGGTAGACTTGACCATTGGGCGTGCCTTGGACAGCGTCGGCGGATGTGTAGTTAGAGGGCCAGTCAAAGCCAGATGGGAACAGATTCAGCGACAAGGAGAAGACATCGTTGTAAATGAAGCCGGTGAAGATGGAGAACAGGCCCATCATCAGCATCATGTAGCGACCGCCAAAGAACATTTGGAAGATCTAGAGAAAGGGAGGTGAGTGGCGGGCGGGATGGATGGGGATGTGGCTTACTTCGCCCTTGTTTTGAGAGAGTTTCTTTTCGTTCAAGACCAAGTACAAGGCAAAGAGGAACATCAGGAAGCCATGGCCAATGTCGCCAAACATGACGGCAAACAGGAACGGGAAGGATATAATCGTAAAAAGGCCAGGGTTCACTTCACGATAACGGGCCATACCATAGGCATCGATGATGTTTTGGAAAGCTTCGGTAAACTTGTTGGTACGATGGTAGGTGGGTGGGGTCTTCTTGGTGCGCAAGACAGTCAAAATGGAGGGTAAATTGGTTCCCGAGGATTCCTAGGAAAAGAAAAGAAAAGTGAGAGGCGTTTCAGCCGGTTTTTTTTTTTTTTTTTTAAAAAAAAAAAAAACTTACGGAGGCTTCCTTCAAGGCATGTTGGATCAAGGGGATATCATTGTTGGCACACCAGCCTTCAGCAATCAGACACTTTCGGTTGATGTCATAGTTGAATAGATTCATGGTATGGTAGACTGCCTTTTCCTTGCGCACAATGGTTGTCCAAGCAGCCAAGTTTTCGGCAATGTCCAACAATTCTGAACGGCGGGTTTGGTTTGTGTTGGAAAGAACCTAAGAAAAGAAGTAAGTGGATGTGCAGGCCAAAGCAAACAGACGTACGCTGTTCAAATCTTCGATACGGGAGGTGACGTCCAAGAGCGCATCGCGGCGCTTATCGGGGGAGTCATCGACGCTGTAGAGAGTGGCGCCCAGGGATTCTGAGATTTTCTTGATTTTGGCAACGATTTCACGGCCGTGGGCAAAGATGGCAAAGACGTTCTTTTCGACCATCTCGTCCGAGTCGGGGTCGACAATAGCTTCATCGATCTCGGCCGTCTTCATGTACAGGTTGCCACGCAACGAACGCCACAGGACGCGTTCAAAGGTCTGGATGCGTGAACGGGCAATGACGCCGGTCACATAGCCCAGATGGACTTGCTGGGCATCGTTATAGGCTTGCTGTTCAACGTCGTTGTCCAGTAAAGCAGCCGAGTCGTCCACTTCTTCGGAGGGTCTGGATTCGGCCTGATAAGAACGTTAGGATCCGAGCTATGCACACAGAAGCTTACCTGTTGGAAAAACACATTGGTGTCACGCAGGACATGACGCAGTTCAGTGAGTTGCAAGTAACGGCGTTGAAGTGTTTCATAGGACGAGTTCATTTCCAAGATACGTTCTTCGTGGAAACGCAACTTTTCTTCCAGTTCATCAATTTCTTGTGCCGAGCGGGCGCGTGAGAGGGTGGAAGAGGTGGCCAGGGTGCGGGTGGGGATATCTGCTTTGGTGGTTTGTGCCTTGAAGAAGCCTAGGATCCGATAGGCGGTGTTTTTGAGTGAGAAACGCCCTCTGCAAGTCCCCTTGTTCTCGTCTCCGCACCCCTCCAACGTTTCAAAATAAAAATAAAAAAAAAAAAAGGCGCCAGGGCAAGCATCACTTACGGCATTGGCGTTCCATTTCATCAAAGCGTCTAATTTCAGCTACAAAGTTGCGCTGAAAGGCATTGACCTCTGGGTTTAACTGAGATGATGAAGGAAATGAGTCCACTGTCTTTTTTTTTTGCCAAGGGATTCTTTTTGTTTACATCTCGAAATTGAACTTTGCCAAGTTCACCCAGTTCAGATACGCATCGTTGTGCCACTTCAGCAGGAATGTACAGCTGCACAAGTGACATCTCTTCCGAGCGGAAGAGAGTAGGTTGGTCCATGATGGGTGGTCGTTTGATAATAGAAGAAAAAAAGAAGAAGAAAAAAGTGAACTCGCAAAAAAAAAAAAAAAAAAAAAGGGCTCCGCCCAGCGGCCAGCTTTCCAGGGAACGGGGAAAGTCTGTCATGGTTTGTTGCAATGTTTTTTCCTTCTCCCTCTTCACTTGCACTTTCCGGCAAATTTGAATGATTTGTGCAACCCGAATTACCGCAGATCCATTGCAAAAAGGCCATTAGATCAAAAATTCCTAATTTTTTCATTCTTTCCTTTTCTTTTTCCTCCAACTTTTTTTTTTTTTTTTTTTTTGATATTTTTGGTTTTTTCTAATTCCTTTGTTCATCATGATCAAGAACTTTGGAAAATTCAAGCAGGTAAGACCCACTAAAATCAAAGGATTTGTTGTCGTCTCTTTTTCTTCCACCCGAGGCAAGAAAAAAAAAAAAAAAAGGTCGAAAGGCAGTAGTAGGATCGTCTTGGACGATGGTCCAACGTATAAAAAGGGGAGACAAGGAGGCAAAAAGGAGGAACCCAAGGTGGTTTTGCTATATTTAACACTAGTCTACTCGAGAACGCCTTTTTCATCCGGAGACGTCCAATGAAGCTTTTTTAGTCCTGTTCCAGACGCTCTTACCAAAAATGGCTCCTCAGAACACTAATGATTTTTTTTTATATCATTGAATAGTGGACAGGTGAACGTCTTGGTCAAGCCAAAGCAACCAATCAAACCGAGGATTTTCAACAACTGGAGCATGATACGGACAGTAAGAAAACTGGCTTCGACAAGGTGTTTGAGGCAGCAGATCACTATCACCATCAACTGTCCAAAAAGAAACCTTCTCCTGAAGATGGAAAAACAAAATGCAGTCCGCTCGAGGCGCTTGCCAATTGCTGGCTCTTTTATGCTTCCTCTTTTAATCAGGACACTCCCCTGGGTAAGAAAAAATTTAGAGTTTAATGACGGTATTTATCAACGCTCACTCATAGGGGCTAATTTAATCAACGTGGGCCATGCTGAACTCAAGGTCGCCCACCTTCAAGATGACTATGCTGCTTCTGTTCGCAAGCAGTACGTCGATCTCCTCCAGCACGGTGTCCATGCCTACAAGGACTATTCCTCGCTGAAAAAGAAATTGGAATCAAGACGGCTGGACTATGATGCCAAAGTCTCCAGACTGCAAAAATCAAAAAAGGAAAAGCCTGAATGGGAACAAGAAATGCAAGCGGCAAAGATGAAATATGAAGAGACAGAATATGACCTCATTCAAAAAATGGTTGCTCTGCAAGAATACGAGGTAAGAAAATGGGTTGGCCAAGACGTGACACTGTCGGAAAAAGGGAAATGAACCATGCTTTTTTTTTTTCCTAGGCGGACCAATGCCAAGCCATTCAGCAGCTCGTGGAAGCCCAGGTGGCCTATCATCAGCAAGCCTTGGACGTGTTGCTCGAGGTCAACCACCAAATGAATGAACATAGTTTGGGTCTTCGTCGCTACAGCACAGCTCCCGTCACCCGCTCCTCCACCCTGTCGTCGCAATCGTCCGACGAATCGCCTTCTCGTCATCGGTCTTTCAAGGGCGCCCGCCAATCAAGCGTCGACAGTCTCTCCCGCCAACCTGCCAAAGTCGTCCGAGCCGCCAGTTTCTCTTCGTCGGCCGTCTTGGACGACACCCCCGCCTTGTCGCCGGTCTCCCGAAGCCAGCCGCCCACCCCGGCTCGTCGACGTTGTAAGTCACTTTGTTCTTTTCTTCTCGGGCTCACCTTTTTTTTTTTTTTATAGCAAGCGCTGGTTCAATGACCCGCAGGCAGCAGCAAAAGGCTGTCTATGACTTCCAAGGCGAATCGTCGGACGAGCTTTCGTTCCAAGTGGGCGATGTGATTACCGTGATCGATACCGTCGATGACGGCTGGTGGCTGGGCGAAGTCGACCACCTAGGTGCCAAGCGACGAGGCATCTTCCCTGTGAATTATACCGAGGCCATGGCCAACACCCCTTCACCGCCCGTCGCCGCCCGACCAGCCCTCACCACCACCTCCAGCACCACCACCACCTCCAGTCTCAACAGCTATCCTGTCCTAGGCTCCTATATCCAAGAAGAGCCTGCCGATATCGACCCGCCAAACTATCCGTTGTCAGGCAATGCCGTCGACTCGCCCTTCCATGACCGTGCCTCTGTGTCTCATACCACTGCTGCTCCGCCTTCCTTTAACTACCTGCGTGGCGGCTCCAATGGCCTGCCCATCGCCTCGCCCTCGCCCTCCTCCACCACTCCCATTCCCTCGTCACCCGCGTCCAAAATCCACCGCACACCGCCGCCGCCACCCCTGGCTCGTGCCAACACCTCCACCCGCACACCGCCACCCCCTCCTCCCTCACGCGCCAATGGCACTCCCGTCGCTGCTCGAGCTGGTCCTTGCCGTGATTGTGGATGCGATGATTATGTCGCTAACGTGTTTAAAAAGGGTCATTGTAACAACTGCTTCCATAAACATGAATAAACGAGTGTTGCTGTACCATGTCTTTTTTTTCCAGGATGGCTTGAGCCGATAAAAAAAAATATTTATTTCACTTGGGGGGTCATTAGTCGTCCCGCCAAGCAATGTGGACTTCGTCGGTGCGGAAGCGTTGTGTGCAGGTGCTCTCTTCCAACGAGGTGGTGAAGCCGGTTTTGTAAGCAAGCACGCCTGCATGAGCAATCATAATACCATTGTCGATACAGAAACTAGACAAATAGCAATAGCGTGAGTGTCTGCATGATATTTTTTTTTTTTTTTTTTACCTTTCGTCCATGGCACAGACAGTCGCGTTGCGTTGAGAAGCCATGTCTTCCATCATTTCCTGTAACCGTACATTGCAGCCAACCCCGCCAACAAGTAGCACTTCCGAGGATTCAACGTGGGCCATGGCACGTTCAGTGATTTCGACCAGCATGGCAAACAAGGTTTCCTGCAAGGAGTAGCACAGATCCTCGGGTTTGATTTCGCCTTTAGGCAGCTGGTCCTTGGCCAACGCTTCAATATGGGACAAGATGCCGGAAAACGACACATCCATGCCTTTGACAGCATAGGGTATCGGGATGTATTTGGTCCCTCTTCACATGACGGTGAGTTTCCTTTTTTTTTTCTTTTTCTTTTTTTTAGTTGCCTTACTTTTTAGCCAGTTGTTCAATGTTGTAGCCTGGGCTGGGGTCGTTGGAGAGGTTCAGGACCCGGGCAAATCGATCCAGACAGTTGCCAATGGCGATGTCGAGCGTTTCACCAAAGATTCGATAGCGTTGTTGTGAATAGGCAATGACCTGGGTATTTCCTCCACTGACATACAGCACCACCGGGTGTTTGGCAGCAGTGACCTGGCGACCCATTTCGATATCTAGAGAACAGCGTCAGAAGCGCACATCACCATAAAAGAGGAAGCTTACGTCCAATACAATGGTTAACGCCTACAAGGGGTTTACCCCATAGCAGGGAAAGGGTACGAGCGACGATGGCCACCGAAGTCAATGGGGCGCCCATGCCTGGACCTAAGCAGCGAAATCAGCGTCAGTCTTGTAGATCAACGGCAAGATTCTTCAATGGCTTGCCTTTAGTGAAGCAAATAACATCAATGTCTTGGGGAGTCATGTTGGCATCGGCCATGGCTTGCTTCAGCACCGTCAAAATACAAGCCCGATGGTGTTCAGCCGTTTCTCTTGGTAGGAATCCTTCGCCAGGAGGCGTGATATAGGTGTCTCGTACATTGGCAAGGATATCCACTTGATCACCTTCATGGCGAATGATCCCAACCCCCAGCTTGTTGGCTGAGCCTTCAAAACCAATCGCAACAACCATCGTGAAAAAAAAAGAAAAAAATGGGAGAAGAAAGAAAGGAGGCAACGCCGCAGAAACCTTTTACGTTTCCTGCCTTGGAACATGTTCCTTTTTTTTTTTTTTCCTTCTTCTTCTTCTTATTATTATCGTTTATTCAAACCACACAAGGATATAGTCAATAGAGCATGAAAAGAGAGAGATCATTCATCCGAGTCACTATCAACGGCTTCTTCCACGTCAAAAATGGCGCCTTCTTTGTCTTCTTCGACATCCGCAGCGCCTTTTGATTTGCTCTTCAATGGAGTTGTATCGCTTAGCTGGAACAGCATTGGATGTGATCGTTTCTTGTAACTAAAGAGAGAGAGATGAGTTAAAAAAAAGTAATCGTTAGAAAAAGAGAGTGTCACTTGCGCTGCATTGAATTTGCGTTTGTCTGCGGCAGGCACTTTGGTCATGGGTGGTTTGCCCAAAGCCACTTCATTGAGTGTATCGAGGTTTTCCTTGTCCAGGTAGTAATAATCCATTGTGTCCATGGCAGCATCAATGTTACCCTAAAGCAAGGTGACAATGAGGAACGCAGTCTAGCGTCTTTTTTTTTTTTTTTTTTTTTTTTTGTACCTCGGTGATGTCGTTGAAGATGCGGTTGGTGAGGGCTGGGACGTAGTGTTGCCGGATTTCATCAGGGGTGCCTTTGGTGCGCAGCTTGGTTTGGATGTTGGCAAGTTGGCGTTTGTACTTGTTTTCTTTCGACAGCTGGCCGAGGAATCTACATAGCAACAGGTTAGGAAATGAGCTTGGGTTGTCCGTTTTTTTTTTCTTTGGATCATACAAAGGGAACCCGACGCGATTCATGCCCGAGGTTTGGCCAGTCATGTAATAGCCAGGTCGAACACATGAGAAAATGGACTGCACAGGCATCAAGGAGAATTCTTGCTTGTAGCTATGATCAAACGATGGATCAGGCTCATTCTGCACTGCTTTTCCTTGACTTACGTGATACGGGTGTCCACCAAGTCACCATCAGCCATGGCATCGGCAGCCTTGGCAATCAGATCCATTTCCAAGCAATCACGTTCTTTGGGGCTGCCAGATTTATTCCAACGATCGGCCTTGCTGGGATTCCATTTGGTATAATTTTCCTGAAGAGTGGCATCGTGAGTTGTTGGTGTCATTTTCCTTATTTGATATTGCGGCATGCTTACAAAGATCATCAGAGGCGACAGAGAGTAATCATGGAAATAGACCTCGGACAGTTTGCTCATCACCGGTCGCTGCCAAGCATGGGTCGACAGGATTTTACCAGGGATTTCAAAGAGGTTGATCTGGCTGTACTTTTGGTTGGCACTGCCACTAAAAAAACATGGCGGGGGAGGGTTAGACGCTGGTGTCAAAAAAATAGAGGGTCACTTGCAATGATTTGGCATCGGCGTATTTCATATCGGTATGAGCAAGACGATAGCTGGACAAGATGTTGATGACTTGGCGAATGTCATTGCCTGTGATGGCCACCAATTCATCGATGGCATTGGGTTCCACCTTGAGGTTCTCTTTCCAGCAGATCTTCATAAAGTGGGAGCGCAGCTGGTTGGCAGGCGTGCTGGCATAGGAAAAAAAAAGAAAAGTAAGCTGCGAGCCATTCAAAGGGGGTAGTGTTTTTTACCGGTAATATTTAAACTCATAGCATACTTTCAACAATGGCTTGATCTTGTCCGAGCGCGAATCGTTACAGATACAGATCACAGGAATCTTTTTTTTTTTTAAAAAAAAAAAAAGTGAGTGCCCTCTTTCGCGTTGCCAGACGAGTGTTACCTTTGAGGTTTTGATCAAACCGGCCAATTCAACACAGCCACCACGGTCGCCAGCAGACATGCCATCCACTTCATCCATGATCAGCACGACACGACCATGCTTAGCTTTCTATAAGAAGATGAGATGAGCAAACGTGAAATGGGCGTTCCGTTCGTACTTTGGGCTGTGTGCTGCCAGAGAAGAATTCGGTGACGGAGCGGTTGTCGACGGCCTCGGAGAGCAATTCTTTCAAGATCTTGCGGTTGCGCACGTCACTGGCATTGAATTCCAAGGGTTCGTAGCCATGTTCCTTGGCTACCAGTTGGGCGGTGGTGGTCTTGCCGACACCAGGCGGGCCGCTCAGCAGCACGGCGCGGAACGCATCTAAGCTTTCATCTTTGGCATTGGCATGGAATCCTTTTTTGCGGTTATCGTCCCTGAAAAAAAAAAAAAAAGAAAAAGGCCGACGTTAGTCTGGGCTTCCCCCCCTCCCCCAACTTGACATACCATGCACCAAGCCAGTCCGAGACTGATTTGACGAGTTTCTTGTTCCCGGCAATTTCAGCCACGCTGTTGGGTTTGTACTTTTCTGTCCAAAGCAATTCGCCGGCGTCTCCCCTACAGAGAGCAGATGAGCAAAAATAAAGCTTGATAAGTAAAAGACAGGCTTTACCCAGGAGGGGGAGGAGCCGTGGCCGAGGCTTTGGCTTTCGACACAGCCTTGGCAGGTGTGGTTTTGGCTGGTTTGGCAGACGAGGCTGCAGGAGGCTCGGGTACAGACAGGTCTTGTCCTTTGGAGTTGTTGATCAAATCATAAAAGCCATCTTCTTCCAAGACCTTGACGCCCAATTTTTTGGCTTTGGCCGACTTGGATTCGCCAGCACCACGACCAAACAAGAGAAAGTTTGTTTTCCCACTCACCGCCCCAGTGGTGCGCCTGTGAGACAACAGGTGGTCAGCTACTGTTTTGATGGCGTCTGCTCTGCTTACCCGCCATAGGTTTTGACGATTTCTTCAATCTCGTTGCGGGTTAAGGTTTCGAATTCACCGGTGATGACAAAGGCCATGTTATTTAAGCAGCCCGGTTGGCCGTTGGGGCGGGGCCGAGAGCCCAAGGCTTGGGGAGTGGCGCGGTTCTTCATGGCAAAAAAGCTAGTGGCCGAAAAAGAAAGGGTGAGTTCATGTGGAGGCCCTTCCAGGAGAGGTTACGCAGCACGGCCGGAGGGTTTTTTGGCAGGTTTTTCATCGGCAGGCTCAGGCGCGACGTCATCGTTGTCGTGCGTGGGTTTAAAGTCATCGTCCTGTTCGTCCTTGATTTGCTTGGCCTTTGTGCGCTTACGGCTGGTGGTTTTGACGGGCGTGTCGTCGATGTCCATGGGCGCCGGTTCGGATTTGACCGCAGCGGGTTGCTTGGCCGGGTGGGCAGCCTTGGTCTTGGTGGGTTTGACAGCAGCGGCTGAAGCAGAGGTAGCTTTCTTGCTAGAAAAGTATTCACTGGGGTTGACTTCTGTGGCTCGTTTTTTGGCTGGTGGTTGCTGGCTAATAACATGGCGTGAGCAGGTCATGTTACTTGCAGTCAAAGTGAGACTTACAAATCATCATCCTCGTCGTCTTCTTCAATCACTAAAAATAGGTGGTAAGAAGAGAAGGGCTTATCAATCCCATGGCCACTTGCGACTTTTATGTTTCAAAATGTACCTTTGGGTGGCCGTTGTCTTGATTTCGATGGCTAAGAAAAAAAACAACAAAAAATGAAAAAATAAACAATGTGTGAATAATGCTGGCATTAGTTTAAAAGAGAATTCATCAAGGGTACCTGATCCTTGTTCTTTGAAACAGGAGCAAAGAAGTTTGTAATATTGCCCATGATGTATGACAGGTCGCTGAACAATAAACAAAAAAAAAAAAAAAGGAAAAAGAAAAAGCTTTGCAAAAAACGCGATGGCGCTGCCGGGTTTTCTATTTCATTCCTCGCCAGCAGCCAACCCAAACAGGCTTGCGTCTGTCATGGTTCATAGCAGGACAGCCCGGGCCGGTCAAAGAAAGATCAACCGTTCAAGACAGAGAAGATCGGCGGTTCATGGACAACTTTCAAAAAAACAGACGACATGCTACAATGGTGTTTTCTGGGGCTCCCAGCTGTTTTTCTCATGGGACCACGGTTTTCCAAGTCAGGGTTGCACAAGCGTTCTCGGTTGAACCGCCTTTTTTATTTTTTTTTATTTTTTGCTTCAAAAGACTTAAAGATGAACCTGCACAATGACGGTCAGCACCAAGCGGGAGTAACAACGGTGGCTGCCATTTCTAGAGATGATTTTATCCTTTTTTTTTTTTTCCTAGTTTTCCAACACCTTGGCAAGGAGTTCGCTGTCACGGTACAAGAGGTATTCCTAAAGAAGAGGAGGTCAAGACGGCGTGGTTTCAGCCAAACGGACTTACTTCACCAGACACCTTCACGGGGCTACCACCGAAGGAGGGGAGGATGACACGATCGCCAGCTTCAACTTGGAGAGGAATGTGCTTGCCGTCCTTGTTAAGCGCACCCTTGCCAACAGCAACCACGACACCTTCGTTGACAGCTTCTTGAGCCTTTTCGGGAATGAAGAGACCTGAGGCGGTTTGCTTTGAAGAGAGGTCAGTCACGGTCTCCACTCAAAAAGACAGCTTACTTGTTGGGCCTTGATGCGTTGCACCAACACACGGTCAAGCAAAGGCACGACGTTCTTGAGCTTATTGGCGGCAGACTGTTATGGCAAACAACGATGAAAAAAAAGTCAGAGGTGGATCCATCCAAGCGAGGTGTTGTCATTCCTTGGCGGAGATCTGCTTACCATGATTTGAATAAAGAAAGGGAATATGCAAATGAAGAATGAGAAGAATTCAACAAGAGAAGAAGAAAAAACAAAAAACAAAAAAAACTTGACAAGGGCCTTGGGAAGTAGGCCTCGGTGTCCCAAAAAAAAAAATCGCAGCCAAAAATGGAAACGGTGTCTTCCAGTGAATTCGATCGACTGTGGCTTTCAATATTAAATCATGAGAGAAGGAACGATGCAAGCCAGGTCAGTGGCAAGGTCACACAGAGTCGCACTGGCCAATGAAAAGAATGGATGGGATGAAACCCAGACGCAACCCTGTGCGGAATTGGACGCCGTGGCGTGAGTGTGTGGGGGATGATCTCATTTCCAACTTTCAAAAAGGACAGCCAATGGCAATGCGTGGGAATCTTGTATTCACAAGATTTGCTACCCAATGGAAGGTCAAAACAAAATAGACGAGGTCATTGGGTCCAATTTTTTTTATTCCCCTCGGTTTTCTTTTTTTTTTTTTTTTTCTCTTTAACGTGGCATCTTGGAAAGAGTTCAAGATGCATAAGAATAGAGTTGTTACAGAAAGGGAAAAAAAGAGTTTTTATTTAAGCTTTGAAGGCCCTGAATTTTATCACCCAAGGAAAAATAAAAAGAATTCCTATGGAGAAATCCATCCAATCTTCCTGCAATAAAAAAGGCAATTTCTCGTTGGTACAAATTTGTAACTCCGGAGACAAATCATTTTTTTGAAACAAAAAGGTCCGGCCCATTCGATGGAAGTCTGAGCAAGAGAGAGGCTGGCGGATGCCATGAAAACAAGAACGGGGAGGGGAAGATTTGAAGAAGAAGAAAAAAAGAGGCTGTGAGGCGTAAAATGGTAGCCCATGGGAAAAGTGCTCCGTTGCAATGGAAAAAAGAAATCCAATCCTTGGGATTTTTTGTAAAAGGTGATTTTTTTCTTTTTTTCTCTTGTTGCAATGGCTGGTAATGAATCTGGCTGGCAAATATCAAGCAATATGATTGGCTCCGTGGTATATCAATTGTTCTGCTTTGCCTGTTTTGTCCATTTGCCTTTTTCTCTTACCTGGAGTCACGTTCACTTTTTTTTTTCCCCCTCTCTTTCCTTATCCCCTTGTTTTTTTTTTCTTTCTTTTTTCCTTTTTTTTTTTTAACCCTTGGTTATATTCTTATTTGGAGTCTTTTTCTCTAAAAACAACCACACCGTTCTCTGTAGCTAGTCGCTTTATTGGACTGATTCCCCTTTATCCCATTTTTACACATCTTATTTTCCACTTCATCTCATGTCGGTTGTAGAAACGTTTCATGGGTATATTGAAACCACCCAAGACTCGTTGTTGATCATGGAAGCTTGTCGACGCTGCCTGTTACCCAAAGTGTCAAGACGATTACAAGAAAAAGAACGCAAATTGGTTCGGTCAGGCTCAGTGTTTGTCTTTGACGAAAAAGATTCGGGTAAACATAAACAAAAGAAAAAATGAGTGTGTGTGTGTGGCTCACCCTTTTCAATAGGTATCAAGCGATGGACAGATGGACTTGTTTGGAGTCCTTCCCGTATTCTTGGCAATTTTCTGATCTATCGAGAGTTGGACAAACGGGTGCCTAAACGAAAACGAGCCGTGATTGAGCCTGGACGATCTCGAGTACGTAGCAACAGTGCTGATCAAAGTGCGTCGGATCGATTGAAAGAACGGCAATTGGTGGGCAGCTTATCCGATGCTTACAACTTTAAAGAAGACGGACTGATCAAGAAAACCATGTCATTGATTGTCGATGGTTCTCCTCTTCACCTGGTCTCGTACTATCACCCAGATGATGTGGTTGCGCAAAAACTACGCACCCCTTCCACCGTTGCTGAACTGGTCAATTTGGAAATATCGCCCGAACTGTTGGTTAGACAAAACTTTCGTATACCTCCTGTTGTCGAGCCTGATCAATATTCTCAACCCTACTATGCTGCCACCCATGGACCTTCATCTGGATTTGCTACAGGTAAAAAAAAAAAAAAAATGCGTGCGCGGGGTTTTAAATCCGCCTTCTTCTAGCCGCTGGTCAGCTTGCCAAGTCCCATTCTACCAACAATTCAAGAAGTATGTCGCTGCCTTCCAGTGAATATATGCATCCCAACACACCCACCAGTGCTACGCCACTCTACAGCCGTCATCCCTCTTTGACGGGCTTTCACCATTCCGCTTATGAGCAGCAACATCATCGTGCTAGTTTAGATATGGACCGCTCCAAGCCTGTGTTTGACCCCATGTACAACGTGTCCACCTACACCCTCCCGTCCCCCACGTCGTCGCCCAACACACCGTTACCCACCTCGGTCTCCTCCGTCATGCCACCTCCCAATGAGCAACCGCATGTCGCCACCTCCCTGCCCTTCCATCCACCCTCCTCCTCCACTTTCAACTTTGACTACGCACGCCCTCACCATTCGGATCATCATACGACCCACTCGCCCACCAAGCTCCACCTGCCCACCCTGGCCCGTCCTCCCCAAAGCAACACCAGCATCAACTCCCTCTTATCCAATGACTCGCCCCACCCCGACGATCATGCCTCTCAACCCATTGGCTTCTCGGATTACTACAACCATGGCCCCTCCTCCCATCCCGCCGGCCCTCCCCCTCATCATCTGGCCCCTCCCATGAACCGTCTGTATTCCTTGGATGAAACTGCCATGCAATGGATCTAAACCCAACCGTCTTCGACCGTCCTCCTCCTCTTTTTTTTTTTTTCGTGTCTCCATGACGTGTTGTCTTACTTTTTTTCCCCCTGTATGCTTATTCTGTTTTTTTTTCTATTTTTTTTTTCCTTGTATTTTTTTCTCCCTTGCGTCAACGGATGCTTACTGTAGGATCTCTTATAAATAATTTTTTTTTGGCTCTCCCTATGAAACTCTCATCAAATATGTACCTGATAATGCCACTTCTACTACAAAAAAAAAAAAAAAAATAAAGTGTATGTATTATTTTGAAACCTTAATTGACATGGGGGTCGTGCCAAAATTGGTGACCATCTTAAAGTTGTTAAAAACAGGGTCCTTCCTGATTTCGAGAGACAGTTGTTGTGGGGGGAGTTCTAGGAACGCCAAAAGAATCCGAGATCCTGGTCTTTGGTAAAGTTTAAATTTGTTTTCTTTTCTCTTGACTATCAAAAAAAAGTGACATGCCCCTTGAAGTTTAATTCGTCCTTCAACTCTAAATCCACTCCCTCCCGCCATCTCCCGAGGGTCATTGTCAAAAATTTATGTGTATAAAAGGAATGAATGATGGAATGAGGTACAGAAATAAAATAAAAAAAAAATATGCAATGTGGTTACAAAGATGTAGGGGTTACTCCGAGTCCGAGTCCTCGTCTGGTTGGTCTTCTTCCATGTCCATGTCTTGATCGCCAATATCATCGAGTTCTTCCTCGTCCTCGTCTTGTTGCTGAGCACCGGTTCGGCGGCGATGTTCTTCTCTTTCCTGTTCCTTCTTTTCCACATTGGCTTGTTGCTGTTGACGACGCTGGGCTTTTTCGCCCAGGGTCCGTTGGCGCTTGGCATCCTGTTCACGAAGCTCCTCGTCGGTCTTCTTGACAAAGCGGTTGTACAACACCTCCCCGTCACACATGCCGTTCTCAACCTTGACGAGCTGCAGCGTCATGCGTGGGCCCATCTCGTACAGCCGCACGGCCCGTTGCTCGTTCTTGCGGTTGTTGCGGCCACGGTAATCCTGGCCCAGCGTCACCGTCGCGTCCGCCCCGTCTTCCACATCACTTTCCGAAACAATGGCTTCCTTGAGCACATAGTCCGAGATGTCTTCGAATTGACTGAGGTTGGGAATATGGGTAGACACCACGCGCTTGATGGATTTTGACACGCCTGTTGTCTTGACGCCAATGCCATAGTGTCGTACATCAATCGTCTGGGTGTCTTCATTGTAGTTGTACAGCAGCACTCGCCGAGCCTGGCTCAATTGCATCTGCAAAAAAAAAAAAAAAAAAGGTGAGGTCGCCTGTCACTTTTTTCTTTTTTTCTTACCGTTTGCACATCAATGGCTGGGAACATATTTTGTAACATGGCGGCCATGACCTTGAATTCTTTGCCTTCTTGTCGGAAGTTGTTGAGCACCAGCAAGGGACTGGTGCGGAAGTCCATGTCCGAGGTGTGAGGGTTGTTTTGTAACGCCAGGCAGTCCTTGGTCAGGGCATAGTCCAACACCCGGAAAGACAAGGTCGGACCGCGAGGCACACGGGCAATACGCAGATTGACATGTTTCTCTGTACGGCTGAAAATCATAAAATTCGTCACCCCCAATTGACCAGCCACGGCAACAAAATCCTTTAATCGATTCGTACGTCGTTCCTAAAAAAAATGAATCAGTATGCCGGCTGTGATGGAGAGTAGGCTTACTCGTAGATGGGTGGCTGTGTAGGGTTCCATGACTCGTCGGATATTGGCAACCAAGGCTGTGACCGATCGGCCCACCTCGCCTGACCGCATGACAAAACTCTTGGGCACTTTGTCGTATTCTTCTTCTGTGATCTTCTTGGTAGGCTTGGACTTTCTCTATCCACAGCAACATTAGCTTCCAGCTTGTTTTTCTCTTTGCCATCTGTTACCTTTCTCTTGGCCATGCTGTGATAAAAACTGGTGAAAAGAAGAAAAAAACGAAAAAAAAAAAAAAAAAGCTGGAGCGGCCAAAGGAAATGCAGTCACTTGCCTTTTCCGTAAAAACGATGGCCGCTTTTTCCTACTTTCCTTTTTTTTTTTTTTTTTTTTTTTTTTGCACCGTTTTTTGTTCTACTCCATGGCAACGACAGACTTTGAGGCAAGAAGAAAGACGCACATGCGCGGGCCTGAAGCCGAAGAAAGGTAGTCTCACCCTCAGTATGATTTTTAGGTCAATCCAGCGCCAAACGATGGCGTCAGCGGGCTTGCCTTTTCCAGCCAGGCCGACATCCTTGCCTGTTCTTCATGGGACAACCAGGTAACAACGTTTAGGGAAGACGAAAAGTAGACCCGCTCAACCATCGTCATTGTTCTCCATGTCGGCCATAGATTCGCATTTATCAAGTTCAAGCCAATGGCCAGACAGTTCCTCAAGCTGCCTACAGCCATCAAGGCCCAGCCCTCGATGTCGCCTGGAGCAAAGTAAAAAAAAAAAGTGGCCGCTCCTTTTATTCATACGCTGTTCTTCTGCTCGTGTAGGATGGCACCAAGGTAGTGTCGTGTGGGGCAGACAAGGCCGGACGAATGTACGATGTGGCAACGGGCCAGTCCACGCAGGTGGCAGCCCATGACGACACGATCCGATCCATCCGGTTTTTAGAGCAACAGCCCCATGTCATGGTGACGGGCGGCTGGGACAAGAGCTTGAAATATTGGGATACACGAGCGCCTTCGTCGACGCCCATCAGCACTGCATCTTTGCCCGAGCGGCTCTACAGCATGGACACGCGCCAGAATCTGCTGGTGGCTGCTACTGCCAACCGACATGTGCTGGTCTTTGACCTCAACAATCCAACCGTTCCTTACAAGGTAAAGGCCCCTGTCTTATTGGACGAATAGGGAGACGGACCAACATGCTTCTATCTCGTTGTAGCAATCCTTTTCACCCTTACGATGGCAAACACGGACGGTGAGCTGTTTTACCGATGGCAGCGGCTATGCCCTTGGGTCCATTGAAGGCCGAGTTGCTATTCAATATATCCAAGATGCCGACAAGGAGTAAGTGCCAGAGAGGAGGAATGACGTTTATTCAATTTTTTTTTTTTAAAAAAAAAAAAAACCGTAGCCGGGGCTTTTTGTTCAAATCCAATCGAGAAGAAGGCTCCAACACAATCCATTCATGTAATCAGGTGTCGTTCCACCCAACGAACCCAGCCACGTTTACCACCTGTGGCTCCGATGGCGTGGTCGTGTTTTGGAACCGAGAACTGAAACGACGAAACAACGCGCTGCCCAAAGTCAATGGCACCATCTCCAACACCTGTTTCAATGGCACCGGCACCATTTTTGCTTACGCTGTCAGTTACGATTGGCACCAGGGAGCCAAATTGCATAACCCCAACACCCCTCCACGCATCCTTCTCCACCCTGTCTCCACCAACGATTTGACACCTCAGCCAAAGTGACATCCCTTTTCACTACGTCATCTTCCCCTCGTTCCTTTTGCTCCTTTTCCTTTGGGATTCCAAAAAGTCTTCGTTTGATTATTTATATAAATTTTTCCTCATATACCTGTACAAGATAAAAAAAAAAAATATCATTTGCTGTGCCCATCATGCATGACCCCCCTCCTTATTTTCATACTCCACCGTCATCGTCATTTTTTGCCTTGCATTACTATTGACTCTTTCGAGTCGAGGCCTTGGACCTGCTTTATTTGTAACATGTATGATAATGACCCATCTCTCTTTTGTCGTTGGCGATGGAGAAGAACAAAAAAGCATGGGAAAGGGAAAAAAAATGGGCGGACGGTTGAACGAGAAGGAAAAAAAAAAAAAATTGGCCACTCCTTTTTTTTTCATTGTCTTTTTCCAGCAATTCGATTTCTTCAACTTTCCTTTTCTTTCTCTTCACTTTTTTTTACTGGGTTGTATGAGGTTATGGAGAATGCCCAGGAAGAAAAGGATCCTTATCGACGACGGCGGGCCATGACCCATCAAAGCAAGTGCATGGCAAACAGGAAAAAGACGCTTATTTTTTTTTTTTTTTACAGGTCTTGGATCGCCTACCTCACCTACGCCCGACTTGCCGTTCAGTCAGACAAAACCAAGTTATTTGCCTTACTCCAACAAGCAGACGGCAGATGAAAAACTGATGGTGTGCGATTCTCGCGCACCCACTTTGTCGGTGCCGGCACTGACGGGGCTTCGGCAGGACAGCTTGCTGACCACCATCACCACCGCCACGCCTTCCTACCCATTTCCCGTGGCCGAGCCTCATCCCACCACCATGTCTCTGTGCGAAGAGCTGCGGAAACAGCAACAATACCAGCACATCGGCTGGTCGCACCACGCGCGCCGCTGGGTGTGTCATCGCTGGTGTCTGGTGCTGCTTCTGGTTTTCCTGGCGCTGGCTGCTGCGCTGGTGTTGTTCTTTTGTTGGCCGCGCCTGCCGCTGGTGGCCATGGCGTCGACCGCCGACACCTTTGGCCTGGACGCGCCCGACTGGGGACCGCCACAGTCGCCTTTTTACCATACCACCTGGCAGCTGAACCTGACCTTGGACAACCGGCCCAACTTCATCCCGCTGCATCTCCGCCAGGTCGACCTGGTCTTGAACATGCTCAACTACAACAGCGACCTGACCATCATCCCCTTTGCCTCGACCTCCCTGTCCGACCTGACGTTGGTGGCCAAGCAAGATTTCAATGCTGTCTTTGCCGTCAATTATACCGCGGTGTCCAGCAACCTGACGGATCCCACCTTTGCCCAGTTCTACAATGCCTGTGGTCCCCACATGGTCAATAACCCGCCGGCCCTCAATGTGTCGCTGGACATCACTTTTCATTTCTGGCATTTCATCTGGCTGCCCACCCTCACCGTCCATCCGCCCGACGACACCGGCCTGATCTGTCCTTCCAATTGACATGGCTAGGGGCACAAGCCGTCTTTTATACACCCAGTCATAAACGAAAGAAACTGTACAAAATAGAGGTATCGGGTCAGAGACAATGGTTCATTCTTGGTACGTTGACCGGGGCATGGGTGTGGAATAGGAAGGCATGGGTGTGGGTAAAGGTCTAATAGAAAAAAAAGTTGAGCTCATAATGAAACAAAAGAGTGGGAAAAAAAGAGGAGGTTTCCTCCCTAAATCCTAGTAATAATAAAATACCTCGTTTGGATACGTTTTTCCCATGAGGAGACGACTGGTTGGAATTCAAAGGAGCGATGGCCTAGTTTGACAGCCCCAAGAGGATGGGCTGGTGCTGGCTGATTGGATTCAAAGCGGCGGATCAGCAAACCGACACGGGATGAGGATGCACGAGGCAACGCGGAAGGAAGTGGAGCCAGGTCATCTTCACTGCAAGAGGACGATATGGTGGAGACAGACAATGACGGCGACAGGCAGGGCGGTTCTGTCAGGGCGGGTATGTAGTGTGATTGCGGTGAATGGCTGGCGGCGCGAGGTCGTAGCCGCTTAATTAGTGTAGGCTGGGGTGTGGTCGGTGTAGCCGGTGTAGCCGGTGTACATGTGGGCGTAGGAGGGGTATCGTTGGACGGAAGGGGATCCTTCCTGTGTTTGGGCGGCAATGCTTCGGCTGGAGCGATCCACCACGACAGCGCAGTGTATAAGCCCAATGTAGCAAAACACAGGACAAGGACATCTACAATGCATCATTCAGCCTCTTTTCTGGCGTCTGTGTTGACTTACCAAAGGAAAGGAACGACAGGAGCATTTGGATAAAGAGAAAGCTGAGAATGGAAAAAAGAGGGCAAAAGAAAAAAAAGCCCAGCTTTTTTTAAAAGAGCCGGCCCGCCCAAAACAAATTAAGGAGGCCAGCTTTTCATGCATTGAGATGATTTGTGCTCATCAAAAAAAAAGCCAAGTAAATGAAAAAAACGTGATGGGTCAAAGGCCAACGAAAATCAGGTTATCCCACCAAAACGGCCGTTTTTTTTTTTTTTTCACACGACTTTTGGGGTATATTTTCGTTTCTTTCGCGCTGTTTCATTCTCGCCTTTTTTTTTTCACTCCATTCTTCGTTTTTCCTAATTGCACGCCATTGCTACAATGCATCACATTCATCTGCTGCAAGGAGCAGATTTCAAAATCAATGTAGAATCGGACAACATTCTCCTTCATGGGACGGCCGAAGAATCCGCAGGGGTTCTCTTGCGAGGCTCGGTGGTGCTAGACTGTCATGAAGATATCAAAATTCGCTCCATCGTGCTAAAGTTCATTGGCAAAGTCAAAACCAGCTGGATCGAAGGTCAGTTGCCTCCCTTCCACCGACATTGTACTCACCGTTTTTGTCTTGGCACCGGCACCGTAGGCTTTGGCCGGGGGCCTCAGCAGAGCATGTTCAGGGATGAAAAAACAATATTGGAACACGAATGGAGCTTTTTGCCACACACGAAAAAGGTCTACCATTTGACCGATCGGCATTATCGATGGTAAGAAGGGATCGACAAGGAAGGGGCTCACGGGTGATTTTTTTTTTTTTGCAAAGGGACTTTGAATTGCCTTTACCAGGCGATCTTCCGGAATCGATCCAGCACGATCTTGGCCAGGTGGAATATCGATTGAAAGCCGTGGCCGAGCGGCCGACCTTTGCCATGAACTGGACCGACAAACGCAACCTGACCGTGACGCGGGTGATGCTGCCGTCGTCGTTGGAGCTGCAGCAACAGATCGACATTGCCAACGAATGGGCCGACAAGCTCACGTATGAATTCGCCATGCCACGCAAATGCTATTCGCCCAACAGCCTGATCCCCATCACTTTCCGCCTCGTGCCCATCGCCCCCAACCTCCAGATCCGGTCCATCAGCTGTCTTTTGAAGGAATACGTGTCGCTAGCGGCCGGAGACCATGGCAAGACCTTCAGCCAGCTGATCCGACAGGTGCGCGACGACCATCTCTCCTTGGACGACCCAGCCGCTCACTGGGACGGCAGTGCCCTGACCAAAACCATCACCCTTGCCGTTCCTCCCTCTGAAGGCGACCACAAGATCACCTGTGACACGACCAACGATCTGATTAAAGTCCGGCATAAAATCAAAGTCGAAATCACCCTTGTCAACCAAGACGGTCATATCTCTGGTACGTTGAGTCTACGTGACAGGTGATTTTTTACACCACCTTTTTTTTTATATTTATATAGAACTGCGAGCTGCGCTCCCAGTGATGGTGTCGGCCATGAGCAATGATGACGCAGGAGCCTTGCCGGCCTATGAAGACACATGGAAGAGCATTCCTTATGATCCAGACACGTTTGCACGCATGGTGGCCGAAGGCATGCTGCCCACCTCCCTCGTCCGAGCCACACCCAATGAAGCCGCCAGCCTGGCGACTCAGTCGGTGATGGACGAGCCACTGATGCCGTCCATGTCCGGTAACACCACCCCCCTGCCTTCGCCTCGGCCCGCCCACCAGGAAAGCACTGATACCCCCTACGACCCTTTGCCATGGCAGGCATTGGATCTGTCCCGCGTGCCTTCCTACACCACCGCCTGCCGCACCAACCGACTCTACAGCTTCAGCGGCAGCCTTCCCACCTATGAATCAGCCATCGCTATCCCCGGCCAAGCCCGTCCCTCACTCACCTCGCTCGCCAATCAATCCTAGAGGATGTATTTTACCCTCGCCTTCACCGGCTACGTAATGTTAGATGGCTGTTTATTACTTGTACATGTAGGGGGCAAATAAAGGGGGGGTACAGATAAAAATAGATCAGGTCGAGGAAGGCACAGGTGGTGTGGCTAAGGACGCGTTGGATCGAAGCGAGCTAGGGTGCAAGGGCTGTGTGTATGGAGGAGGGCAGCAGGCGTTTTCATAACAAGATTCATCTTCAATGCAATGCAATAAACAAGACGAGTCGACGGGTGGCTAAAAAAAAAAAAACGAGTTGAGTTTCATCTTTGCTGCGCAGACCTTTTTTTTACCTGTTGTGCAGGAATGGCTTGGAGCGACGTGCTGAGGGAATCCGAGGCTAGGTCATTCAGGGTTTCTTTTTGATCCAGGAATTCAGGCTGGATGGTGGCTGAATGGACACCAAAGCTGTGCAACGTCTTTCGCAATTTTGCCGACAGATCCATATAGTCATACCCATGTTCAATCAGCACGTGAAGTGAAGCAACAATCTTGGTATCTGACAATTGCCAAATATGTAACTCATGCACCGAGTTGATCCCAGGAATCTAATCCCAAAAAAAAAAAAACCAAGGGGTGAGAATGCCGTAGCTTGACAACAGTGTTTGGGAGAATTTTACTTTGAGCAAAGAGTCTCGGAGGTCAACAAGATTGATACTGGCTGGCACACCTTGTAATAAAATGTTGGACGTTTGGCGCACTGTTTTTTTTAAAAAAAAGAAAAAAAGTCAGCAGCTCATCGTGAGTGAGAATAGAAAGCTTACCCAATGGAACAGCAGTCGTAAAAATGACGATGGCAATCAGCAGACTATAAAAAAAAAACGTGAGCTGGGTCATGTTTGTTTGAGGGTTACCTAATAAAGGGATCTGCATAATATCGCCAATCATATGGAGCAAACCAAATAAATAGAGCAGCAGCAATGACACCAATGTTTCCCAATGCGTCCCCCAAAACATGCAAGAAGATCTATTCAAGTGGACCATGTTAGGATGAGCTTGCCCCTGTTTTTTTTTTCTTTACCCCTTTCATATTCATATGGCCACCACCACCTTCATGTGTATGTTGCTCAATATCATGATCGTCCTTTGAATGGCCGTGACCGTGATGATGATGCGAATGATCTACCAATAGAGACGAACAGGAGCAATTTATCGTGAGAGGAGTTTAGAAATGGGTGAGGGATTTTTTTTCATTTTCATTGTTACCATGGAACAGAAACATGCCAAAGATATTAGACACAAGGCCAGCGCCAGCAACAATCACCACAATATCAGGATTGGTCATTTGTTCCAAACGAATAAACCGCTCGACCGACTGAAGCACAATGGCTACACACAAAGCCAGCAAAAACACCCCATTCAACAACGCCCCAAGGATCTCGGCTCGTTGCCAGCCATACGTATACTTTGAATTGTCGCTCACCGGTCGGTTGGCCAGTCGAATGGCCCACAACGCCACCATTAAACTGATAAGATCATTCAGCATATGAAATGAGTCGGCTATCTATCAAAACAGAGCGTTCAATGCAAGTTTTCTGATTTTTTTTTCATTGTTCTTACCAACGCAAGCGAGCTTGTATAATAACCAACGCCCAATTCAGCAATAAAGAAGGTGACATAGATCACCATCATAGCATAAATTCTATGTAATCTACTCAACGCCCATTTCATCCTGTAAAAATAATTTAAAAAAAATGTCTATAATACAACAAGTGAAAAAAGAAAAAAAAAAAAAAAAAAGGGAAAAAAAAAGAAGAGCAAAAAGGTCCTCGGCAATTGGAATTAAAAAATGCAAACAACAGCCGCTGTGTAACCATGCTACTTTCAGGGCCTCCTTTTTTATCTTTCATCGCTGCTTTTTTGCTAGTCATTCCTGGTCAATAAGCTTATCCGATTTTTGACCAAGTATGTTTAGCCAAAATAGAATTGGATCTGTCTCACCTCATACCGACAACAACGCTATTTTCAATAGGGGCTTTGTAGGGGTGCCAACGATACCCCGTCTTGCTCTCCTTCACTTGTCTCTGTTTCCAATCTCATGCTTTGTTTACCTTTTTCAGTGCATCAGTATAAATGAACGCGAAAAAAGCTTTTCCGTCCAGTCTTCTTTTTCTAAACGGGACGAACCGAGAGGGGTTGGACTCAATCAAAAGCCATCTCAAATAACCTTTTCTACTCTTGCAAACCACCCCAAGTGCTATTACAAAAAAACCATAGACCCATTGGAAATTACACACAAGCAATAAAAAGAATTTTACCCTCGCTTTTTTCCGGAACAAAAAAAAAAAAAGGAGGGCCAAGAGCAGGGGGGAGGGACATGATCTCATCTACACCTCTTTTTTTGATAACGAGTGGGTTTAATGGTTTTTTTGTTTACCGTGGGAGACCAATTTCTTCATCGAGGCAAACCCAAACAGTAAAGTGCTGAACGTCCATTTGGCTGTGGTGCTTGTAGAATACCAGCCTCGGCGCACACAGATCCCACAGGCCACCACCGCCTCGCCCACATGCAGACCCACCGCCATCCGCCAAATCCACTGGATCACCGGCACCGGCACCATTTGCTGCACGGCTTTTGCCAGCGCCATTTCCCGAGGCTGCGTCAGGAACCACGTCGACCACATCCCTGCCAAAAGCGTCACCTGCCAAAACAAATCCGCCGCCTCAAACTTGTCCAAATGATCGGCAGAGTCATAGATGGATGTCCTGCCCATTGCTTCTTCGGCCGCAGCTGCTCGCGCCAAAGCTGCAATTGGAGGTGGTCCATGCAATGAACTAGGCTATTCAATGGCAGACAAAAAAAAAATAGAGGTCAGCACTTGTTGAGCGGCTTCAATGAGCTTACCATGCCCAATGCTTTTTGCGCTTCATCAGCCATGGCTTCCAAAGCAGGTCGGATCTGACCTCGTTCTGTCAATGGTGGTTGGGGCCACGGAATAAACACCTGCAACCCAGCATCTTGGGCTGTTGCATAGGTGGCTGTAAATCCTTGCGCATTCAAACTCGTAAATGTTGCTTGGATGGCATTGTGTTTCTTGCCAAAGTACCGCACATACGCCAGATTCACATCTTCCCCCCCCCCCAAATAATAATAATAATAATAAACAGCTCTGTGTAAGTTCGCGTCCAAGGATGAGAATCAGCTTGCTTACCTGGGAGACCGGACATGTAGGCTGTGATGGGACCACTGAACTGGGCCACAGAATCGCTGCCCATCTTTTTTTTTTTTTTTTTCAAACAAAGAGATAGAGCTGGGGAAAAAGTCGCAGCACCTCCTTTTCTTCCACCTATTTTTTCTTCTCTTTCATTCACGAAATGAACCAGTAAGAAGCATCATGATGGATACCAGTCGTAAACGCTCAGCCATTGACCAGTTGATATCCAATCGCCAGCCGATCCAGCCACCGTCATTGTCAGATCCGATTATCATTGACAGCCCCTCTCCTCCCTCGTCGACCACCCATCCACCTGCCATCCCCATCAATGCTTTTCCTTCCTTGTCTAGTAAACAAAAACTGCAGGACGACAATGACAGGTACCTTTTTTTTTTTTTACACGATCCATGAGCTCACAGCCTTCCCTTAGCACGCCTGGCCAGAGCCCAACTGCCGCATCGCCCTGCCTACCCAGCCATACCCCAACCTCAGGATCGGCTGATCCGATCCATTGCAACTCGCCTGCCTCCTCCAGATCGTCTCATCCATCGCCGTCCACTTTGGCGGCTTCCAGCCGGGTCATTGTCAATGCTCGCTGCCGAAAAAAAACCAAATCCATCTACCTTCATTCCTCCATTGCCAGCAAACTCAAAGAGCACCAGGTAAGACAACCAGCAAGCAAACCAAACATTGTTTATCGTTTTTTTTTTTAGGTCGACGGCCTAGAGTTCATATGGAAACGGCTGATGGAAGACGAGAGCGGCTGTATTTTGGCTCATCATATGGGGCTAGGTAAGTGGCCAACGCATCAGGATGGATGAACTGATCTTGTTCCTTAGGCAAAACGATTCAAGTCATTGCCTTAGTCACCACCATTTTTTGCGAAGTCGAAAAAATGCACCCAGATATCCCCCGCAACATGATGGTAAAGAGCATTCAGGTTGGGCTAAAGCATACTGACATCTTTTTCATTAGCCTAAACGCATCTTGATCATGGCCCCGCTCATCACCCTGTCCAACTGGATGAATGAATTCGATGCCTGGATCCCATCGGATGTCATGTCCAACCTGTCCCATATCTACTCTGCGGCAGGTAAACCAAAAACGAGAGCCAAGCGGTGGCCAACTGACGCCCCCCCCCCCTCTCTCTCTTTTTTTTTTCTAGCTTTCCAAGGAATGAACGACGATCGACGGATCAGGGTATTGACCACTTGGTACAACAATGGCGGCGTGCTGTTGATCAATTACGACCAGTTCCGCTCGCTGCTGGCGCCTGGTCGACTACGATCCGACACCTACGAACGCTTACTCCTCGACCCTTCACTCGTCGTTCTGGACGAAAGCCACCGCATCAAAAACAGCACGTCCACCATTGCCACCCTTGTCAAGAAATTCAAAACCCATCGCCGCTTGTGCCTGACCGGTTACCCGCTGCAGAACAACATGATCGAGTACTACAACATGCTCAAATTCACCTTTCCCGAACTCATCGGCAACCCCCAGGAGTTCAAATCTACCTATCAAATCCCCATCGAATCTGTCTACGCCGACTCCTCCCTCGTCCAACGCCATCAAGCCAAACTCAAACTCTTTGAGCTGCAGCTCATCACCAAATGGGTCATTCACCGGTAAAAAAAAAAAAAAAGGACAAAGTAAGCGGGGACTTAAATCGGGGGTTTTTATGTCTCCCTAGACGTGACGCTTCCATTCTACACCGCGAACTGGCTGGTATCACCGAATACTTTATCACCTGTAGCCTCACCGATATCCAACTGAAGCTCTATACCAAATTCCTGGAAGCTGTACAGTCCACCTCACCCAACATCCTGGTCGACCTGACCGTCCTGCGTTCCATTTGTGCTCATCCGGCTGTCTTCCAAAAGGTAATCTTCCTCTAGGCTTTTCAGTGGAAAGGCGAACTTACTTTTTTCCCCTACTAGGTCATGACCCATCGGGAATCCTCTCCCAAAGGCAACCGTCGAGTCTTGAAATTGAACCAAAAGAATCAAGACCCCCTGGAAGCCGACGATGATGATCTGGAGGGCCTTGAATTGGACGAAGCCCTGACGGTATCAAAGTACACAAAGGAAAATCCCAACTACTTTGATTGGGCCAAGGAAGCCCTGTCTTCTGTGGATTGTAAGTCTCCTTTTGATGCACTGTATACCCACGCTGACTCCGCCCACCTTACCCATGGCTCGTAGTCGTGCAAGATTGGCACCTGTCGCACAAAATGGCCATTGTCTTTGCCATTTGCCGCCTGACCAAGGAACGAGACGAGAAGCTCGTGATTGTCTCCCACAGTCTGGCTACCCTTGGTAAAAAAAAATAAAAAATAAAAAAATAAAAAAAAAGAGACCATGCTTCGTCCGCCCCACTGACTTGCTTTTTGTAGACTTTATCCAAATGATGCTCATCACCAATTTTATGGCCTCGTTCCGAATTGACGGATCAACCGTCCAGCGCGTAAGAGATAAAAAAAAAACAATGAGAAAACGGCCGGCGCCAACCATCTTTGTCGTAGGATCGACAAGGTATCCTGGACAGGTTCAATGACAACAGAGGTGTGTCGATTTTGTTACTATCGTCCCGAGCCGGTGGCATTGGTGTCAATATCACCGCCGCCAGCAGGATGATTCTGGTCGATCTGGATTGGAACCCTAGCTATGACCAGCAAAGTATCGGCCGGGTCTATCGCTTTGGTCAAAAAAAACATGTACATATTTACCACTTGATGACCTATTCCACCGTTGAAACCGTCATGATGGCAAAAAACAAGCACAAACTCGGTATTGCCAGGTAAATGCTGCAAAACAAAACAAAAAAAGACGGAGGTAGATCTGACCCTGGCCCTTAGTCGAGTTGTGGACAACAAGATCGCTGCTCCAATGATGAAAAAGGACACAAGCACGTATTATCAAACACCAAAAGAAGCCCCGTCTCCACCATTGAATTCGCACTCTGTGGACAACGTCCAGGATGATATCATGCGTGCCTTGCTCGACACCGACGACGCCGCCATTGTCCAATTGGAGTCCAGCTCGGCCTCCAACCTCCCTACCCGACATGTCTCGGACATTGACTCGGATCTGTCCCCTGACGAATATCAGCTCATCCGCCAAAAAGCCAAAACCGCCCTCAGAACCGCCATCCGACAACTGGAAATAAGAAATCGTCAACCCCAAACCTAAGTCTCTTTCTGCATCTACCCACGTTGCTACGTGAATCTTTTTTTTTTTTTAATGAAAACAAAAACCAGTGGCTTGGCATTCTTTTTATTTCTTTGTCTTTGGAACCGGAGAGGTTGGGGCATGCAGCTGCCAGTAATCGGTGACAACAAGGCGGAGGAGGAAGCGGAAAAAGGGCATTTCATGCGGGATTTCATTGTAGGGAGTATAATGGTCCAGTTTGTCCATGGGCGCCAGCTCCAAAGTGTCGAAATGAGATTGGATCACCGCCATGACTTGGTCCGAGCTCGTGGCATACTTTATCTTTTGTGTCTCCTGCCATTCATCCAAGGCCGGCTTCAAATGATGGCACACCATCTTGATGTTGGCCAAACTGCCCATGGTCAGCGTTGGCGAGCGGTCGGCTGGTTTGCTAGACATGTTCGAGGACACTTTATTAGAGAAGAAAAAGTGAGTGGGAAGAAAAGGACAGACGGCCAGCTTACGATATTTTGACAAGGCAGCGATGTCGTCAGAGGACCGGATGATATCATAAAACAGGGTGTCGAAGCTCTTGGTATCGTGCAAAAACGTCTCCCCATGGGTCAAGGCAATGTTGAAGAGCGTCACCAGCTAGTATAATGGGAATGAGTTAGGCCACCGAGCACACACACCGTTCAAAAGGGATTACCGCGGCCAAAAACGGCACCAGCTCTTCCCGCCGTGTTTTAAGGGTGTCCAGCTGCAGCATGGTGAAATGAAGCACCGATGTCAGGGTCGGCCAAAGCTCTTGCCAGTGATAATCTATCCGTCGATCATTGAAAATAAGAAACGGCTCGTCTTCATTGTTAACTCTTTACCAAGGCGGATTTGGCGTTTGTACAAAAAGGAGAGGACGCGGTGGGTGATGGAAAAGGCAAGTCTGGAAAAAGCACCGAGTCAGTCATGGTGGAGAGGCGGTTTCGCTTACCTATACATGGCCATGTCGAGTTTCTTACGCAGATTATGTTTCATGAAAAGGATCATGTCATCCAAAATAGCTGAGGCTAACGACCGAGGTTTCTTTACCCGGGGCAATGGTGGCAGTCTCTATAAATAAAAAAAAACATTACTATCCTCCATGGCGCGGGATCGGTTTCAAGCTACCTGGCGGCAGATGACGACGGTTTGATCGGCATCGGCCTGGGTAATGGCGGCCAAAAAGGCTTGCTCTTCACAGAGTCGGAGCAGGATCAGGAGCATCAGCTTGGTATACATGGAGGAGCGTTCGTTGCGGTTGTGTTGCACGAGATAGGAGATGAACGTCATCAGGTTCGGTAGAAACTGCGCCGCCGGCTGCCCAGGCTGATCCGGCGTCGATGTTTGGAAGGTGCGGATGATTCGTTGGAGGACCGCCGGGTTGGTGTTGACCAGGTCATACAGCATCAGCAGCCACGCCGCCTGCTTGGGTGGACTTCGAACATAAAAAAGAAAGCCCGCTCAGCGTCCCTAGACATGTCGTCCAATCGACTTACAAAGGGACCAATGTCTCTGGGTTGTCCATGTCCACCTGCACCGTGCCAGTGGAGCCAGAAAACCAGCCACTCATGTAGTTGGCCACTGATTTTGCAAGACTTTCGTCTTCATCCTTGAGCTCTTGATATTTTCTAATGGTGAAAAAAAAGAAGCAGAGTGAGTAGCCCTTGCCTTTTTCTTTCCAGTGCGTCTCTGACCTTGTCATTTCCACAAGGAGCTGACTAAAGATTTCGAGGATTTCCTGGAGGTCGAAAAAGAAAAGGAGCGTAAATAAAAGCATGTCTGATTTTTTGGGGACGTTACATCCAGCAAGCTTTGTTGACGCCATTGTGATAGCTGGTGAAGGTAAGGGTTGCGTGATTCGTACTTGTTGTAACTGGCAAGAAAGGAGAATAATATCAGCGTTTGGCGACGTTCTTCGAGAGAGGATAAATCATCATTGAGGATCTTTTCGTAAAAAAAAAAAAACATTCGATCAACAACGGCTTCTTTTTTTATATTCCTTTTTTTCCACCCCAAGACGCCGAGGCATACATAGAGAAGTGTGCTGGACAAATCGTGCTGGATAAAGTAACTAGATGAAAAAAAAAATGGTTGGTGATGCGGCTCGTTTTTGATGCGGTTTGCGACGGCTGTTTTACCCGTTCAAGCTGTTTTGGCTGACATTATCATTGCCGGCAACCAGAGTGATGGCAAGGGTCAGGGCAAAGGGTTTGGTGACTTGCCGTTGCAAGAGCTGGTCAATGGTGCGGATCAGCAGGGTGAACTGGGCGTTGGCTTGGTCGAGGCCGGTGAGCAGGCCAATGATGTTAAAGGTGGTGAGGCGGCGTTTGAGGAACAATGCGCGGATCAAGCAGGTCAACACCTTGATGGCATTGACCTGACGGGTCTGGTCGAGGGCCTGGGTCATCTCGGCATTCATGGTGGTCAGGCAGGCATGGAACAGGGCCTGCGTCTGAGGATCTTGGGCTAGAAGCGTTTCCGAAGGCGTGTTTTGGATCGTCTCGTGGATGCTCTGGCCATTGACTGTCAGTAAAAAGTAAGTGTCCCAAAACCCGGCTGGATCGTCGAGGGATGCTGTGCCCTACAATGTTGCGAACAAAATAAAAGAGCCAGAATGAGAACCAGTGGGCGATCTCCTGGAGCTCACTTCGCCAACAAGACGAATGCTGCAACGCCATGTGCACTTACCTTCAATATGGATTCAGTGATCTGCACAAATTTTTCTTTCAGGATTGGCTTTGGACGGGATGGTTGCATAAAAAACGGGTAGAGGGAAGAAGACCAAAATCCTGGCAGCGACTCATTGGACCTAGTTTTCTGAAGCGGAAATGGAAAAAAGTCAGGGGCGAGCCAATTTATTTTTCATTGCTTGCCCTTGGCGCACCGCGGCAGGCTTTCGCTGTGCCGGTTCCTTTGTTGGCCCTGTCCGAAAGGTGGACGCCAAGGGAAACTGGACAACCACTGTTACTTGGCCGACCAACGTCCACTTTTGCACAGCATCCGTAGCCGAGCGATTCTGCAGGGAAATTGGCTGGGCAAAATGAAACTGGGATCAGCTCGACCGTGCGACGTCAGCGACGTTCCACACCTTCATCATGTCCCGCCCTCCTCCTTTTTTTTACGCGGATGGAAAAGGTCGCTCACATTGATTTAGGGCCATGACTGGCAGCCACTTTCACCGATCGGCTTGTGTTTTTCAGCCTCGGTCAGCCCAAAGCCCTCCAGCTAAAAATTGGCTAAAGGGCGGTCGATTGTGGTTTAAGCATGTTGAAACAAAAATGGCCAGCTCACTTTGACCTCCTTTGGCTGTGTACTTTGCTGAGAGGGGGGGGGGGGGGCTCAACTGACCATCCAGCTGGTTTTATTCAGGGAGTATGTCTTTGGTAAAAAAAACGCTTGCAAATCATGGAAGGCAAACGGAACAATGGAGAAAGGTAAAGTAAAAAAAAAATCTAATCAAATGCAGGGAGAAATAAAAATCAATGAGGACGGCGGGACGGAGAGGCGGCTGTAAGTGGGCGAGAATTTGTACTGCCGTTGGAGGACGTGCGCCGGACAGATGGGGTCCATTGCTGCTGGTTTGAGCGTGAGGGCTGCCAAAGATGGGAAGCAGTGGTGGCGCGGGTCGTACGATCCGAGCCAGACTGCCTTAGCGAAGCTGCAGGAGGGTCATGCTGGGCAGAGGACGCAGCCCGGGTCGGATGGTGTGATGAAGGGGACTGGGTTTGAGCAGAGTGGTAGCGCATCATTCGAGGTCTTGTGGATGAGGTTGAGTAGGTGGGTGCAAGCTGAGGGGAGAAATAATGCCCGGCATGCCGAGAGGAGAGTCCAGGGTCGGGATAGTAACCCGTGGATCGAGGTCGGGGTGCGGAAAAGGCGTCGTCATCGTCACCTTCGGCTTGCTCTTCCTGACCGTCCGACCAATCATCCTCCTGTGGGTCCGTTTCCGGCTCTTCGTCACCATAGGTATAGTAGTCGGTGGCTTCTGAGGGGTTGCGGTGGCGCTGGTACGTCTCATGGCGTTGGTCGTCGTCGTCATAGTCATAGTCATAGTCATTGTCGGCAACGGATCGGCTGGACCAGTAAAGCTGATCTGAGTCGTCCTGGCGGTGGTAAGCAGAGGCGTAATGGGGCGAATCAGACCAAGTGGAGGAGGAGGGATGGAGGCGGCGGGATCGATAGGCGTGAGAGGAAGGCAGCGGCCGCTGATGGTACATGGGAGGCAGCTGCTGGTGATGATGATAGTATTGATCCAGATAATAGCGCTGCTCATAATCCGATTCATCATAGCGATCATAGGCCGTGCCGTGTTGGAGGTAGTCGTCAATGTCTTCGTCGTAATAGTCTTCGTCATCGTAATAGTCGCCATCGACTTGTTGGTGGAGCGAGGGACGGCGACGGTCATCACAGTACACTAGGCTGTCGTCGTCAAGGTAATAACCGTCCTGGTCGTCTTCGTTCTCGTCCTCTTTCCAATAGCTGTCGGGGTCAAACTCGTAGACCATGTCGGTGCTTTTGAATTGGACGCGGCGCTTTGGCTTGGCAGGAGGAGGCTTTGGGCTCGGCTGGGCTTTGCGGCGTTCCATGGACTGGGAGGCAGAGGTGGGCGCAGGGCCGGCAACAGAGGGATTGGACAGATGGGTGTTGTTCAGCAATGGCACCAGTGCATTGACCGGTTTGCGCTGGGTGTAGGAGCTGGCCGACACCGGCGTGGCGGAAGGCGAAGGCGCAGCGATGGCAGACGAGACGGGCATGAATGGAGGAGGCGACATGATGGGTGGGGTGGGGGTCGGCAAGGGGAGCGGGCCGGCTTGCTGGAGCATGGCTTGTTGCTGGAGCTGTTGTTGGTATAAAAGCAGTTGCTGCTGCTGCTGTAGATGGGAGAGGCTGCTCCAGTTGTTCATGGCTAGCATTTGGGGATTGGGGCCCATCATCATGGCAGGATTGAGGCCATTATTGTACATGGATGGGAACATGCTGTTGGGCGCCATCATGCCCAGCATGGCTGGATTAATGGGGGGCATGGGGCTGACGCCCGGTATGGGTGGAGGCATGGCGGGAGGTAGAGCGGAGGATCGGCTGGGAGGCGCTTCGGGATCAAATGCAATACTGCGGATGAGATGGATCCAGTTCTTAGCGACATCGGGAGGGAAGGGAAGTTGATAGGTACCTGCCTTGACAAAGTAGGGAGACAGCCAGGTGGGAGGCTCGCCAGACACATTGCGCCGATCTAATTTCACAATGGGAAGAGATGTGTCTCGTCGAACGTCCTTGATGATGGGTTCAAGCGTGCTGTGAAGCGGACCAGTGACTAGTTTGGCAAGGATGGATTAAAACAGAGACAAAGAATGAACAAGGACTTACTCAGGACGACGGGAGGGAAGCCAGTGGATGTGGTTTCTCGCTTAATGGCGACTTGATGGCGCGGTTGGTTGGGCTGACATACCAGATGGAGAAGGACGGGAACGTTTTTGTCAAAGCGATCGCTGCTGTAGGCGTCGTTGGTGGCCAGTTTGATAAAATAAAAGGGAACAAAAGCGAGAAGGTGGGAGGTGCTGGCAAGCAAATAATAAAAGAGGAGCCCGAGAAGGGAGCGAATAAAGAAGAACAAATAAAATTAAAACAGTGGTATCAGTGTAATGGATAACGAGATTAGGATATAAAAGAACCGATCAAGCTAAAGAGAGGTATAGCAAAAGGGGGTAAGAATGAAGAAGAACGAAAAAGAAACGCCAACCTTTTTTTTTTTTTTTTTTTTTTGTGGTGTGCCCTTTGAATTTCCTTTTTGATCACACCAACGACGTTTTTGGGTGAATGTGTACATTTCATCTGCCAAGAGACAAGCCCTACTTATTAATAGTCAGAGGTTCCTCTCTTTTTTTAGCCCAATGCATTTTGGACCTTGGTTGTTTTGATGGACATGGCATACTAGTGGTTTTTACGCCCTGATCGCTTCCTATTTGATTGGCTGGAGCTTTCCGTCGTATTTGTGACTTTTCCAAACAGCGCGGCTGGCAGTAAATCCCCCTCTCTTTTTTTTTTTTTGACAGCTTCATCTCTTTCATCTTTTTTTTTTGAAAATCCTTTTTTTTGAAAACGCATCTTCGTCATGGTAAATTAGAGACATTGTCCTTGATCTCGAACGATCATCCATAGACTGACACGGTTGCTTGCTTATTTCATCTAGTCGCTTGCCCCTGTTCAAATCTTCCAAGATCAAGCCTCAGAAGAAAGAGCTGAAAACGCCCGTTTGGTAATCATGCAACCGCTTAGAAATTAGCACTCACTTCTTCCGTAGTCTTCTTTTATCGGCGCTATTGCCGTGGGTGATCTTGTGAAAAGCACCCTTGGCCCCAAGGGCATGGTAAGTGGAGTGGATCTAAACATGGCAGTCAAAGCTCATTC
This sequence comes from Hesseltinella vesiculosa, assembly GCA_002104935.1. Taxonomy (NCBI): domain Eukaryota; kingdom Fungi; phylum Mucoromycota; class Mucoromycetes; order Mucorales; family Cunninghamellaceae; genus Hesseltinella; species Hesseltinella vesiculosa. The sequence continues at coordinate 176,690 of MCGT01000027.1, read as the reverse complement.
TCATCACGGGCCACGTTTTTTTCATTTTTTAGGACAAAATCCTTCAATCTGCCTCCACTGGCGAAATCTTGGTGACCAATGATGGTGCTACGATTCTTAAATCTATTGCCTTGGACAATGCTGCCGCCAAGGTGCTTGTGAACATCTCCAAGGTGCAAGATGATGAAGTGGGTGATGGCACCACGTCGGTGTGTGTGCTCGCTGCCGAATTGTTGCGCCAGGCCGAACTCCTTGTCAACCAACGTATCCACCCTCAGACCATCATCGAAGGCTACCGCATTGCCTCCAAGGCAGCCTATGAAGTGTTGGAAGCCAGTGCCGTGGACCACAGCACGGACGAAGCCCTGTTCCGTGAAGATCTGATCAACATTGCTAAAACAACCCTCAGCTCCAAGGTGCTGTCACAAGACAAAGAATACTTTTCCACACTGGCTGTCGATGCTGTCCTCCGCCTCAAGGGTTCGACCAACTTGGAAAACATTCAAATCATCAAGAAGCCTGGTGGCAAATTGCGCGACTCCTATTTGGATGAAGGTAAACAAAAAAAAAAAAAATAAAGGCCGACACTGATTTCCTCTCACCATAGGGTTCATTTTGGACAAAAAGATCGGTGTCAACTGTCCCAAACGTGTCGAAAATGCCACCATCTTGATTGCCAATACCCGTAATTTGAAAAACCCAAAAAAAAAAAAAAAAATGTAGTGGGTGCTCATGTTTTTTATCTTTTAGCCATGGACACGGACAAGATTAAGATTTTTGGCGCCCGTGTGCGTGTTGACTCCACTGGCAAGTTGGCTGAACTGGAACGTGCTGAACGCAACAAGATGAAGGACAAGGTCGAAAAGATCAAGGGACACGGTATCAACTGCTTTGTAAACCGACAGCTTATTTATAACTGGCCCGAACAACTGTTTGCCGATGCCGGCATCACCAGCATCGAGCATGCTGACTTTGAAGGTGTGGAACGTTTGGCTTTGGTCACTGGCGGTGAAATTGCCTCGACCTTTGATCACCCCGAATTGGTCAAGTTGGGTCACTGTGACCTGATTGAAGAAATCATTATTGGTGAAGACAAGGTAGGAAGGCAGACGAGTGCGAGAGAGCCGTTGCTGATGCTTTTTTTTTTTTACAGTTGATTAAATTCTCTGGCGTTGCTGCCGGTGAAGCTTGTACAGTTGTGTTGCGTGGTGCCACCCAACAAATCCTCGACGAAGCCGAACGATCGCTACACGATGCTCTGTCTGTCTTGTCACAAACCGTCAAGGAGCCCCGAACTGTCTTGGGCGGCGGCTGCTCAGAAATGTTGATGTCCAAGGCTGTGGACGATGCCGCCACCAAGATTGCTGGCAAACAAGCCATTGCTGCCGAAGCCTTTGCCAAAGCCTTGCGACAAATGCCCACCATCCTTGCCGACAATGCCGGCTTCGATTCGTCAGAACTGGTGTCTCAATTGCGTGCTGCTCACTACAAGGATGTCAAGGATGCTGGCTTGGACATGGTCAACGGTGCTGTTGCCAACGTGCGCGAACTCGGCATCACCGAATCCTTCAAGCTCAAAAAGCAAGTGCTCCTCTCCGCCTCTGAAGCTGCCGAAATGATTCTCCGTGTCGATGACATTATTCGCTGCGCACCAAGGTAACTGAAAAAAAAAAAAAAAAAATGTGGGTACCAGGCGCTCACCGCTTTTCGTCTTCTAGACAACGTCAAGGTTAAAAGCAACAACTATGTAATTATTTTATTCTCTTGGGTGATTCTTTTTTTTTTGCATCGATGGATATCAAAATAAAATTAAAAAATGTAATGGTGAATGGTCGCTGGTGGTGATTGCGTCAGGGTCCGCAAATCAAAGCGTTGCGCCCCCTCAAAAATGACTCACTCCATCAGTTTTTTTTTTTTTTTCTTGTCTCACGCATTTTTTCTTTTTGTTTCTCTACCTCCCACATGCCTTTGGTTCCTACCCCACCTATTGAAGTGGGCTCAGCTATCCCTGCCCATACCCCTCATGCAGTGTCAGTGACGCTTCCTACATGGGAAGCCAACATTGGCTACGAAGAAGGCGACACCAAGGTCACTTCGAAAATGGAATGCGGCTATCCCCGATTCTTTATTCATCCCCATATTCAAAAGGTAAGCTTTGACAACACGCATGGCAGAGAATGTAGCTATGCACGCACAAATGTAGCAATGTGGCAATGCCATGGGGAAAGCTGGATGAACAATGCACTCACGCTAGTTTTTTTTTTTTTTTCTTTCTCAGCTCTGCGCCCGTCTGCTGCAAAAGTTTGGCAAGCCTAGCGAAAAAGGCATGCTGTTCCCGTCACGCAACATTGCTGAAAAGTGCCGTGTGTTTATGAAGAAATATTACACGCCAGCTCACGAACGAACCGGCCTTGTGCGCATTGCTGAGTGCGAAGTGGCGCCCGTCGACACCGCCTCCTGCGAGCTACAGCCTGTGTCGGTCTACCTGGTCTTGTTCCCAGCCGACGCTTTTCCAGTGGCGAAGCAATACTGGCAGCATGCTGGTGACATTGTGTCGTCGCGCCTGGCTGAGTACTGCCTGCGGATCTTGGATCAGAACGACGCGGCTACCAACAACTCGGCCGACGCCGCTCCCACCGCCATGCTTGGTCCCAAAAAGCAAGGTCGTTACGGCCGCCCTACAGCTTCGGGCACCGCCACCACCGCCAAGCCCTCTGCGTCGAATCAAGAAGACGTTGATCAGCAATTCTTTCTCGAAGAACGCTATGGCCGCAACCTGCCGGTGGCCTTTGCCGGCCAAGCCAAACGTGCCCTCCGGCGCCGCATTGCCGGTGTGCTGACCGAGGCCGAGGAGATCCACAAAGCTCTGACCAGCGAGCAAACCACCGACGCCGACCTGGAAAAACAACGGGGACGGACTGGACAGCGAGGGATCAAGGGACTCTCGGAAAACGACGTGTATCTGTATCCAACCGGGATGAGCGCCATCTACCATGCACATCAGATCGCGATGAAGGTGGGTGATGCATCAAGACACAGCGTTTGCTTTGGGTAAGACGGCGAGAATGGGGCCAGGAAAGAAAGCTGACGCAGAATGTTAGGTTCCCTTATACGGATACCCTCAAGATCCTGCAAAAGTTCGGCCCGGGTTGCCACTTTTATGGTTTAGGCGATGATGCTAGTCTGGATGAGCTGGAGCTGTTGTTGGCCTCCGGTGAATCCATCCTCAGCCTGTTTTGCGAAATTCCCTCCAATCCTCTGCTCAAGACCCCGGACATCCACCGGCTACGCACGCTGGCCGACAAGCATGGCTTCCTGCTGGTCGTGGACGAAACCATTGGCAACTTTTGCAACGTCAATGTGCTGGAGTGGGCCGACATCGCTGTCAGCAGCCTGACCAAGGTGTTTTCTGGCGACAGTAATGTGATGGGTGGAAGGTAATCGATGACCAGCCTTTAGAAAGACCCTAACGCCTCTTTTTTTTGTGAAGTTTGGTGCTGAACCCCAATCGACGCTTCTATACTGCCCTGGTCGAGGCTCTGAAGTCCGACTATGAAGATGTCATGTGGAATGAAGATGCTGTCTTTTTGGAGCGTAACTCGAGAGATTTCCGATCTCGGTCCAAGCGGATCAATGAAAACACCGAAGCTCTTTGTGAAATGCTGGTGAAGCATCCCAAGGGTAAAAAAAAAGACGGGATGTGCCCGCGCCAAAATCTTTGACGTCATCGGGCTAAAAAAAAACATTTTTTTTTTTTTTCATCCAGTCGTCGGTGTCTACTATCCAAAGTACACGTGCACCGAACACTACCACAAAGTCAAGAACATCCAAGGCGGCTATGGCGGTCTGTTCTCGGTGATGCTGAAGAATGAACAACAAGCAAGTCAATTCTTTGACAACCTGAACTGTGCCAAAGGTCCTTCACTCGGCACTAACTTTACCTTGGCAAGCCCCTATACCATTTTGGCTCATTACACAGAATTGGATTGGGCAAAACAATTTGGCGTGGAGCGTCATTTAGTTCGAGTCAGCGTTGGGCTCGAAGAACACGACCGCCTATTGGCCATGTTCGAATCTGCCTTAAACTCTGTACAAGACAATGAATAAAAAAAAAATGGGTCACGCATGTTTAAATAAACCCTCTTCAAAAAGTAGACATTGTCAACGGCGTTGCGTTATTTTAAGTTTGACAGGCCTGGGAAGGAGCCTTCTGCTGCCTCGGCTTCTCTTTTCTTTCCAACGGTTGAATTGGCTGATGACAAGGACTTTTTTTTTATTTTATCTCCAGATAGGCCCTGATTAAAAAAAATGGAGCAGTGACGTTGTTAATCGATGTTGGGTTTGAAGTGGATGGCCAACCATGGACGGCAGCCATATCAATGGCTGGCACAATCAGCAAGAAAATTTCCAAACTCAGCCTGGCTAAAAAAAAAAAAAAAAAAACCGCTGTTCCTGCTTGCCGCTTCTTTTGTTTCTTTTTTTTTTTTTTACTATTGTTGAACATGGACGACATTACGAATGGTGTAGCAGCATTAACAACACGTGAACATGAAGCCACACCTCCTCTCACCCGTTGTCCAAGTACGTCAAGTAGCGTGCATACAGACGATGGTAACACAGCTTTTTTTTTATCGCCCTTGAGCCACTGACCTTTTTTTTTTTTTTTTTAGCATTGTCAAATAACTTTATGACCATGACACCCATGCCAGCAAAGGTCATCGAAACCACTCGACCCATTAGTATACCCACAACCGAATCGACACCGTGCTCTATACCCTTTCGATCCAAACCAGCGGGTGCTGCCAATCTGCCGATGCTGGCCGATCTGCCATCACCGCCTGTGCTCAAAGATCTCCCCATGACCACCCCACCCATCTATGCCCTCCTGGGCTCGTCGCTCGATTTAAATCCGCTTTCACCTCTGCCCAGCTATCTGCTCAAAAGCAAAGCCAACAAGGGCCAGCCCCATTCACTTGCCAGCGATGTGCAAGCACTGGACGAACAAAGCAGCCCAGGCGAGGCTGGTCTGGATTACTTTTCACCTCAGCATGAGCTTCTCAAAACCACCACCCACGACCCTCACACCGACAGTTATGTGCCATCCACCCCAACGACAGACTCTCCACGAACGTCCTTGCCTCCTATTATCAAAAAAGCGCATCAATTCACCGTCGGCATGTCCAAACGCCGCCTTGTCTCGTTCTTCTCCCCTGGCCGCAGAGCCAACAAAAGCAAAGAACAGCGCCGCAAGAAGCATCGCAAGCTACGACTCAGCGACTTTGTTCTCAAACGCACCGTCGGCGTCGGTGCTTGTGGACGTGTGCATCTTGCCCAGAGCAAATACAACAAAAAGCACTATGCCATCAAAGCCGTGGACAAGGGCCACGTCGTGCGCAAGAACCAAGTCAAACACATCAACAATGAATTCTCCATTCTCCACAACATCTCCCACCCATTTTTGGTCAACCTTTGGGACGCTTTTCAAGACAGCAAGCACCTGTACATGGTCATGGACTATGTACCTGGAGGCGAACTGTTTCGTATCTTGCGCAAGAAAAAGGTAAAGCAAAAAAAAAAAAAGAAAAGAAAAATAAAGCGATGTCTTATATATCCAACGTAGCACTTTTCCGAGGCCGACACTCGATTTTATGCTTGTGAAGTCATCCTGGCTCTGGAATACTTGCATCAGCATGACATTGTCTACCGCGACCTGAAGCCTGAAAACATCTTGCTGGATGCCAAGGGTCATATCAAGCTGGCCGATTTTGGCTTTGCAAAGCACGTCGAGTCCCGTACCTTTACTGTGGTAGGCACCCCCGATTACATTGCCCCAGAAATCATCCATGGCAAGGGCTACACAAAGGCAGTGGATTGGTGGTCGCTTGGCGTGCTGATCTATGAGCTCTATGTGGGCAAGGCTCCTTTTGCTGACGAGAATCCCGTCAAGCTCTACGAAAAAATCCTCACTTGCGACGTGCCTTGGCCCTCGGACATGAACCCTGTGCTGAAAGATTTGCTGCTGGGCCTGCTGAACCCAGACCCTGGGGCCCGGTTTGGGCTTCAACGAGACATCAAGGACCACCCTTGGTTTGCGTCGGTTGACTTTGATTTGATTTACCAGCGTCAATACTCGCCTCCTTACACACCCACTCTCAAGAACGACGGTGATGCAACCAATTTTGCCACATACAAGGAACCCGAGCATCCGTATGGTAAAAGCTACGTAGCTACCGACCCCTATCGATCCATGTTTCCCGCATTTTAGGCCCCTCCTCCCGTTTTTTTTTTTTTTTTTTTTTTTTTTTGGAATTAAAAAATAAAACATCCCGTTTATTTTTTTTTAACCGTCATGCATGAAGGAGGCATCTGCCTAAAAAGCACTGATCCGTCAGCCTCGGAACAATTGTATCTACAAAATAAGTCACCTGCTCTACTTCAGAACCGTTGCAAAGCTAGGGCTCTCGTTTTTTAATTTTGGAATGTTTCACTCGGCGGGAAACTTTGGGAACGGTGCTGAGGTGAAACACTCGTGTGTCACCGATCAAACGTCATTTTTTTTTCAACCATACTGCTTTATTGTGCTCAAGCGCAATGGATGTAAGAACAAGCACACCTTGTCGTTCTATGTCATGACACAGGGATTCTCCTGCGAAGGATGGTCACACAAAGGGTCCCTGCAAAGAGGGTCTTTTTTTTTTTTTTTTTTTGGATTCAGGCAAGGTCTCAGGGCCGGAGTTTTAGGGCATTCCTTCCGAGCCCTGCAGCATAAAAAAATATGCTAAAGTATCGGGTACTTTTTTTTTTTTGTTTCTTCTTTTTCCACCTTTTTTTTTTTAGACCATCCTTTTTTACTTTTTGTGATTTAGTTGTACTTTTTTCTTTTTACACAGTTTGTATTCCCTCATTCTTCTCTCGAAATATGGATTCTCGAGAAAGCGGTTTGAAATTCACGGTCTTGTTTGGGGCCATTATTGCTTCACTAGGTGCCATGAATAGCGGCTTCAACACCTCTGCTCTGAATATTCCTGGTAACAACGTTCGCTACTGCCCCGATGCGCCCAAAGGCACCATGACCTATTATCCCAATTCATCCTTGCCCCAATGTCTGCCCATGACAGATTGGATTTGGTAAGTCCGTGCTGTCGGCTGCAATCAGTGGCGTAGCCCTTTCTCACTCTATTATTTTTGTTTTTGGTCACTGTTAGGGGTGTGGCTACGGGCATGTAAGTGAAAAGGACTTGAGAAGAACAACAGCTCACGCATTTTTAAAAAAAGGTTTGCTGTCGGGGGGCTTATTGGCGCTCTTCTGTGTGGACCGATGTCAAATTACTTTGGCCGTCGCGACTCCATGATGATTATTGATGTGACCTTCTTCATTGGTGCGATTCTGCTAGCGCTGGCCACGACCAGCGCTCAATTTGCCATCGGCCGTATCTTTGTCGGCATTGGCTCGGGGTTCATGACGACGGTGATCAGCATGTACATTGCTGAAACAACCCCTCCAAAATACCGTGGCACTCTGGGCTCGCTGCTACAACTGTTCATGACCATCGGCATTTTCATCATCCAGCTGATCGGCCTGGGCACGTCCAGTGCGATCGGCTGGCGCATCGTGGTCGTCATCACCATCATTCCCACCATCGTCCAAATGATCTGTCTGCCCATGTGTGTGCGGTCTCCTCGTTGGTTGGTCACCAAAGGCCGCATTGACGAAGCCCGTGAAGCCCTGCTGCGTCTCCGCAACGGGGACATCGAAGAAGAATTCGCTGACATGGTGATCTCCGTGACCAAGGGTGGCCAGCAAGACGCGAAAGGGGACCAGCCTGGCGACCGCGACTCGGCTGCTGGCTTCCAAAACGAAAACGGCGGCGTCACCGAAAACACGGACTTCACCCTCAACTTTTTCCAAATCATGCGCATCCCTGTCCTGGCCAAGCTCACCATGAAGGTCATGGTCATCCATGCCGTGTCCCAATTCACCGGTATCAACGCCATCATGTACTACTCCACCAACATCTTCGAATTCTCCTTTGGCGAGAATGCCCGCTATGCTACCATCGGTGTCGGCGCCTTGAACATGGCCATGACCTTTGTCGCTCTGGCCTTGGTCGACCGCCTTGGCCGCCGCCTGCTGATGATCATGTCTGCCGCTGGCATGTGTATTTTTGGTGTGCTGGAAATGATCGGCTTGCTCTTCAACATCGGCGGTCTGCAGGTCGTGTGCGTGTTGCTCTTTGTCGCCTCCTTTGCCATTGGACTCGGTATCATCCCCTTCATTTACACTGCTGAAGTTTACCCCAGCTATGCCGTCAGCGGTGCCTCCTCCGCTGCCTTGACGGTCAACTGGACCTGTAACTTCATCATCGGTCTGATCTTCCCCACCCTCCAAGCCGTCTGTGGGCCCTATGTCTTTTTGATCTTCGCTGGCATCGCTTTCTTCACCTTTTTCTTCCTCATCGCCTTTGTCACCGAAACCAAACAAAAGTCCATCGAAGACATTGGTCGTATTGAAGGCTGGTACGATATCGATCCTCGCTCCGTCATGTCCAAAAAACAGAAACAGGACCTTGGCAACCACTTGTAATTTTTTTTTCTCTCGCCACCTTTCTTCATTTTCCTTGTTTTATAATAAATTCCCATCTTAATTTTTTAAATTTCTCCAGTCAACCATACCATTGAAAAAAGCTTCTTGTCATCCAGTTTGGCCTAGTCTTCCACTTGCTCCTTCTCTGAATAACGCAACATGATTGGCCCATGGACAGGCCAGGTGGACCTTTATGCATGTCAGCCTTGTCAAGGGCAGCAGGAATGCAGGGGAGGAAAATCGCAGCTCTTGTTTTCCCTGTTTCAAAGCATCAGAGACAAATGGAGGTGCGGAGGTAAAAGGAGAGAGGTGAGGATAAACGATTGAGCTGGAGAAGAATGGAGTGGCTGGGGGAACACCTATCCAAAAATCCACTGGCCGTACCAACGGCTCTTCTATCCTGCCCATTTTTTTTTTCAGCAGGACAATCTGACCTCCACCGATTTACCTCAAACTATTCAGTGGTTACATGGTGAGCAATGCTTATAGTCAGTATCACATGCTTTCAGCAAGGGGAACGAACCATGAGATAGCAGGGTCCGCTAGTTTTACGCAAAGAAAGGTGTAGGTAGGTTTTTATTTTCTAAATGCTTGGAAGGACCGAAAGCCGTCTAGGCTGAGAGTTTAGCAAGAACGTTTTTGGTCTTGGTGGCGATCCAGGTCTTGAGAGGATACAGACTCGCAGGATGCTTGAGGGGGCCTTGGATGGCATTTTTCAGAGGCACCTTCCTGTTGACGCGGACAATGAAGCTGGCCGCCACCAAGTAATCGGTGGTGATGGGATGGGTGATGGGAGCATTGGTAGCATTGTTGCCAAACCAATTATCAATGTTGTTGGGGCCTATGGGAATGAAGCTTTGGCCAGCACGCACATGAGGCAGTTGAAGGTCCCAAGCCGCGTCGTCTTGGATAAATTGGGCCAGCGAGTCGATGACAGGGAATGTGACGTTGGGTGAAAAGAGATCATGGACGATGGTGAGCAGGGTCTTTTCAAAGGCTGGGCGTAGCGCAGCGTCCTTCATCACCGACGCCAAGGTCAGAGGACGCAGATCGATGCCAGGAAAAGAACGGTAGTCGCCTGTGATCAGCTTTTTCATGTTCACCGGCCCGCTACCCATCACCATGTCCATATCCCAGCTAACAAACACAAACTGATCCTTGACTGGGTCCTTGTACAAAAAGTAGTTGTTGGTGTTCTGCAAGTAGGTATCAAAACTGCCACCCAAGAATTCCAGGGCCAAGCTATCAGCAAGTAAAAAAAAAAAAAAAAAGGTGGGTCATTGGCGGAGAAACAAGCGCCAGGTCTTACTTGATGAAGTAACCTTGGATGTCGAATTGATGTTTCCAGGCAGCGAGGGTGGTGGTCAAGGTAGCATTGCCGGTGGCGTTCGTACCAAGCGTCTTCATACGGTCATCCAAAAATTTGGTCAGGTTGACCAAGGGACCAAGGCCATTGGCACCGACCTTGGGCTTTTCTTCCACAGTGTAGGAGGTCTGTTCATAAGGGGCTAGCTCCGGCCCATGATAACTCAGGTCGGCCTTGTACTTTCGGTTCTTGATGGTAGCATCGCCCTTGTAAAGAATGCCATACTTGTATTTTTTGTTGCCTGCGCCAAATTCGTTGGCCATCCAATGATCATCGAAGCGTTCAATCAGCAAAAATAAACCAATAGGGCGATCGTTGATGATCAGTCTAAAAAAAAAAAAAAGTGAGAAAATGGATCTCAGAAAAAAAAAACCCCCCTACCTCACATAGCTTGCACGAGAGCCAGGGCGGCCGGCGGACGAGAGCATGTCGTAGGCTAGCTTTTCCCGCATGTAGGAAGGGTCGGCGCCACAGGCTCGGAGCTTGAGTTTCTTGTAACCATCCAATTTACCACCCTTGGGGAGATTAATGTTGTAGGACAACTTGGTGAAATACCGGGTAGACCGGCCCGACAGTTCAAGGCCGAGATTCTGAAATTCGTATTGGTTTTTTGCCCTGCAGATGAAATGAAAAAAAGTTGAATGATGCTCTTCCCGGTCATTGTCCGGGTCCTTTACGTAAAATAGGTGCCATTGGCCTTCATTTTGATATCTTGGAGATAGTGGTTGTGCAGATTGTCGATGTCCTTTTGAGGGGCTTGCAGGTGCAGCGTTGGGATTTCATTTTGAGGGTGTAGGTGCTTGGCATCCGAGCGGTGGTAGCCTCGGGGAAAGTTGGCAAGGGTGGGCAGCTGCTTGACATGGCGGTAGTTCCAGGCACGACCAAACACTTCATTCAAGCCAGCCTGATGGCGATTGCGCTGGAAAGACTCGGCCGTTTCGATCTTGTGTGTGCCCAAGTTCACCCGAGCATAGTGGTAGCCTTTGGAGGCACTGGGCGCTTGTACTTGGTAGAGCACACTGCCGTTGGTTTGGGGGGCCATGAGATGCACGTGTTTGTCATCAAGAACGAGAGCCACGCCGGTGTTACCGACGGGGGTGGCAATCACCTTGTAATGGACGAGGTCTGGGGCATCTTGATCTGTCTTTTTTCCATGACACTGAGCCATCAGAGAAAGACACGCTCCTAAGGAAAGAACCAAAAGGGTGAGCCGCCATCCACTGCCATTGACCGAACCTTACCGAGCGTGATAATAGACAATCGCATGTTTGAAGAGAGAAGACTGAAAGAAAAATAAAACGAGGAGGAAAACGTTTTTAAAGGACGAGGCAAGGGGGGCACACGACACCACGTTGTGAAGCGTTTTTTATTTTGGTTAGGCCATTCACGCCATCGACCCATTTTTGGAGGTGACAAAGGGGTGGCTTTTCAGATTTCATCTCTGTGTTTGAATATGCATTGACGCCTCTTTTCTGTTTTGGCATCGGTTACCAGGGACACGCTAAAAAGAATAGAAAAGTGAGGAGAAAGGTCCTAGGAGAGCTCATCCAAGTGTTTACTTTGCCTTCCTTTGCCTCGGCCCACCCTTGCTTCCACCTCGTCTTTTGTGTTCATGGCTCTTCCCTGTCACAATGTAGTAAGTCAGAGGTGACTTGATCAAAAGGTAAAAAGAAAAAGCATCCAAAATTAGTAAAAAAAAAAAATTCATCTTCCGGATTTCTGTTTGACCAAACCTGGATGAAGGAGTACCCAGGAAAAAGGTTGTTGGTATCGTTCTTTTTTATTAGATTCTAAAAAGAGCCTTTTGACTGCTGTCCTACGATGCACCGCCTTTCAAGCACCAGAGATCTGTAGCACCACCCAATCCAATCCCTCAAACAAACTAGAAAGAGAAAATGATAACGTGAGCCTACAGCACCCTTGTCAAATTCAAGGTCCCCGTTTTTTTCTGCACTAACCCATCGCCGGCTAAAGCAGAGCATGCCTAATTTTGAAGCAAAAACGTTAAAAAATCTGACTAAGGGGAGGCCATGAACGAACGGTCCATACCTGGATATGCCATTGCCGATCCTTCAAACTGGTTAAGCTCAAGGTATCGGATATCTTGGCCGCCGAGAGTGCCCCCTTGACGTCTTGTTTGTTGGCAAACACCAATAAGCTGGCGTTTTGCAATTGCTACAAATGATGGGCATAAGCATCGCCTTTTTTTTTTTTTTCACAAAAACGTAAGAATAAACAGCCTACATCGCTTTCCATCATTTGGTGCAATTCCTTCTTGGCAATGTGTAACCGGTTGACGTCGGTGCTGTCAATGACCATGATCACAGCCTAATAAAATTAAAAAATTGGAGTATGAAAAAGGTGAACCTTTTTTTTCCTTTTTCTTTTTCTTTTTTTACCTTTGTATCTACATAGTATGTTTTCCAAGACGTTCGTAATGATTCTTGGCCACCAATATCCTAAAGTTACCGTAGAAAAAGGAGGGATGAGTTTCCGATGGGTAAAAAGTTGATCTTTGATCAGCACTTGCCCACATGACAAATTTGATGTTTTTATATTCCACTTGCTCGACATTACTTCCAATCGTTGGCGTCGTTGTCACTACCTGATCCATTAAGCTATTCATATCAAAGCAGAGACGTGAGCAAGAGAGAATGGGAGCGGGGGAAAAGGATGGTCGAAGCAAAATGTTCTTACAGTTTGTACAAGATGGTCGTTTTCCCAGCATTATCCAAGCCAACAATGATGATTTTCACTTCAGCCTTGGAGAACAACTTGTTCCATAGTGAGCTAAATAAAACACCCATGATGAAGATGCAAGTAACAAAAACAGGAGAAAAAGGAAAAAAAAAAAAAAAAAGGCCATGGCGGACTTTTCCCCCATGCGTTCAAAAATGGCTGTGGAGCAGGGCTTGTGGATTTGGTGATAACGACGACCATGTCCCATTAGAACATCAAAGAGACTGGCGATGGCATACTAATGTGACAGTAGCTTGTGAATAGTTACAACATGACACTTCAAAGTGAAACAGTGGAGAAACGCAAGGTTGCATGAAAAATCTGCAGTGCGTTTCTGGAACCCGCAAAACGGACGATTTTTTTTCCAAGGCTCTTTTCTTCTCTTCTCCTTTTCTTGCAGTTCACCTACAGTTTCTTTATTTCTATCTATCCTAGCCGGTTATTTGTACTTTTCTCCTTCAACTCAATCTCATGGCACACGTAGAATCAGCACACCAGGAAACGTTCAGTCCATCACTTGGTTTGCGTTGGTGGATGAACCGCATCAGGCGAAACAAGAAACAGATACCAAACCAGCAAGACAACGGCTTGGACAGCGATAACACATACCTCAAACATGCCGACTCTTCCATCGACTATGATGACCAACACTTGAATGTCATTCGCATTGGCCAGCAGACCGATACGGTCAGCTACGTCAGTGTTTCGGATAAAACCAGTTTGCAGTCCGGGCAAGCCGGCACACTCCAACATGACATGGCCTCCTCCCTACGAGTCCTTTATCCTTCCTGTGCGTCGTCCGAGAATTCCAGTCGCATCTCTGAAGATATCAAATCCAATGCCTCCATCAAAAGTAAGCCTTGGGTATCGCAGCCCGTCACGACAATCTCGCCGGATCCTGCCCAATCTGATGACCTGCCTTCCCCTCAATCAGCGGATGACTCTACCCCAGCACAACGCCTTGTCAAATTAAAGGTAACTCTCTCCCTGGCTTCCGGTGAAAAAAAAAACCATGGCCGATCTCATGCCTTTTCCTTTTCGTAGTCTGGCATTGGTAAACTGATTGGTTCTTAATCGTCTCATCGCTATTTATTCGTAATTTCTATATTCCCTTTTGGCTGCTCTCACCCACTAGTCAAATGAAGTAATAAAAAAAACCTTATTTTGCTACGCCTTCTTTATTCAAGATCCATGATTTCAGTTGTCCACACCACAGGACTGTCGGTTTCCACCTGGATCAAATCCGAATCAAACACATTACAAGTACTGACCATCCCTCCAAAGAAGCATTTGTGATTTTCTGGTATCAAGGGAAAAAAAAAAGGACAACGTGAGAACCCCCTCCAAAAAAAAATCTCAGCTTTCTTACCCAAATTCCACTTTAAACCTTTTGTGGTCATCGTTGCAGGAGCACCAATAGGCATGATGCCACAATGTGGTCCTTCCACATTTTTCAAACAATGAATATGATGCTGACCCTAAATAACCCAGGAAAACGAGTTAGCCCCCAGTGATGTCTTTCAGCTTCTTTTACCTTGTCCAGCAAAATTGTCAAATTTTGGTCACTGACCAAAATCACACGTCTTTCTATTTGATCCTTCAATTCATACAGAATGTTGATATTAGCAATGGTATGATCAAATCGGCCTCCCAGCGCTGGGAACGCTACAATGTCCAGCTAGACATTAAAAAAAGAGAGAATGAGCTTGCTTGGCTCTTTTTTTTTTCCTCTTTCTTTTTACTTTGGGATGCGTCTTGCTCATTTCCTTGTCATCCAATATAATCACACATTTCATCAAGTCGGTCGTCATCTGCTCGCTGACTTTTGTCACCGGTACGCCCTGTTACAAAGAAAAAAAAATCGGTCAAGTCAAACTCCTTGTCGGCAACCTGCTTACCTTTGATTCATAGTAATCCTTTGTATCGTCTCGAAGAGAGTCCATATCACCAGCAATTTCATCTGGTACATATCTATTGCGACAAGAGGAGAGGCGTCAGCGAAGAGTCAACGTCTCTTTTGTCGTGTACTTTTCAAGCAGAGTGGGTGTATCCTTGAATGCATCATAGAGACGATTGGCGCCCCCATCGGCAGCAAACTTGAAAGTGGCTACATTCAATAGCAAACTGGATCAGCTACTGATGATCGATCCAACGTCCTCCATCTGGCGCGCGCAAAAAAAAAAAAAAAAGATTTATTTACCTCGGTCCCATAATCGTTCAAACAGTTTTACATGCGTCAGTGGTTGGTCCAAGATAATCAAACAAAAAGGGTTGGGTTTGGCATTAGGATCGAGGATATTACCAGGGCACCAATGTGTAATGATGTTCATTTTGCTTTTTCTTTTTTTTGATGCGATGAACAGAAGAAGAAAGAAAAAAAAAAGAAAGTGCGGGAAGGCGGCGGTGGAAAAATGGCCCGCCTATTTTTTCCAAAACGCCAGCCTTTTAAAAAAAAAAAAAAGGTCATCGAAGGCTATGGAGTGTTTGTATGAAGTGTAGGAAATCCGAGAGTGCGTGTGTCATCACCTCCAGAGCGGCATGCTGCTAATCTTTTTTTATCATTCCGCGTGTCCATTGATTGGCTGGTCTGTGCCTGGCGGGTTGACAGCAATGACTTGATGGCTGTCGGTGTCTGTGGGGGGTGAATTGATTTTCGATGATTTTGCACGGATGTGACCCGGCCAAAAAAATAAAGTCCAGGTGCCGAGGTTTTGCTGTTTGGACAAAGTCATCCTTTGAACTGATTGGATCGATTTGCAAGTCTTTGACATGAAAAGATCGCCCGTGCAAGTTTTAGGTTGGGCCAATCAGCTGTGAAAAAGGATCCAGAAAGTCGGCCAGGTTGGGATGGTGATGCTCAAGCCTGCCTCTTGAAAATGGATCAAAGCTGCCTTTGGTGGTCACTCTGCAAAATATGCCGCTCGTTACTGCAAGGGCGGGGTGTCAATAGCACATGCCTCTTGGACGGCGATGCATGGGCAGCGTCCCCTGTTCTGAGCGAAATGCAAGGCCGCTCCTACCAGCCTCTCTCTCCTTGCGTCGTCTTTTATTGCGACTTCTTTTTCGGACCTCCACCATCGCATTTGCGCGCCAATGAATTTGTTGGGCAGAGCCAGAACGGTTGAGCTTATTTTCTGTAACCCCCTTTTTTGTGTGAAAAAAAGGCCGGATGGGAACATTCACGTTTTTGGCTACGGTTTGATCGGATTGACAGGCATGTGAGCAGGTGGGACGTGTGCCTCATGTGGTAGGACAACAGCTAAAAGGGAAAATCTGGATACTTTTGACTGAAGAGAATGGAGCACGTTTGTCTTGGCACCACCTCCATTTCAAATAAAAACAGAGGAATCATGGCCGAGGACCATTCAAAAAGGACGAATAAGATCACTCACCCTTTTCTCCCAAACATGGCAGGCCAGCCCAGATATCTGGGTCATTTCGGGCTAATTTTTTTCTCACGTTGCCCAGGCATCAAGATCAAGGCACGGATGTCGGGCTGGAGCGAAAGAAAGCCAGAAGGCGGCATCCTCAGGCGAACGTGAGGTCTTTGGTCACCGGCTCAGCATGGCATTCTTTCTGAAAGTCATTGGAGTGAGAACAACGTTTCACTTGGCGGATGAACGAGTGCCTGGGAGGCAGTTCCATTCCCAATCGAAATATCCTTTTCAGTACATGCGCCCGAATGGTCGCCCAACAACGACAAAATAAGCCAAAAAAATGTTTGCCCGATGCAGATCTAGATGATACACCTAGGCCATGCCATATCCAGAGCTCCGCTTTGACAATAGTCTTGTGCTAGGGTCCACGTCAAGGATCCGAGTCTGAGGTTTTTTATTGGTAGCAAAAATTTCATAAGCAATTTTGAAAGCCACCCCTCTTCCATTTTTCCAAAAGCAAAGGCGTCTAAATAAAATGAATCGCTCTCTCTTTTTTTTTCTATCCAAATCCTGAAGGAGGAGGCTCCCAAGCAGAAAAAAGGCGCGTCGACAATGGACTCTCCAGAGCTTTTTCCTTTTTTTTCTGCTTCTTTATTAAAAAATAAATAAAGCGGAGACGAAAATGGGGCTCGGGCGGCCGAGTGTCCTCGACATTTGTTTGGATGTCAAAAATTTCTTGCCAGATCAATGATAGAGGCAACCAATCAGCAATCATCTTTCAATCAATATCCACCTGAACAGACCCTGTTTGGAATTCTTCATTGATCATTTTCAATTGCTAGAATTTAGGCACCAGCTTGGACAACTTAAAAAAGATTTTCTGAGATTCTTTTTTTTTTTTTTGTTCACAGGATCTTTCTTGCGCTTGTCGCCTCTTTTGGGCATGTTTGATCAATGGCCGTTTTATCCCAAACATCAGAGATGGTTTGAAGTCTTTGGCAGGGTTGCCATGAAAGGCAACATTTTAGATGTTTTTTTTTCTTCTTGGTCTGAGTCCTGGGAAGGATGGTTCCATGACCAACCAAATCACATGAACCATTGAAAAAGGATAGACTTCGTGTGGTTAACAAGATGTTTCCTTTTTTCCATTTTTTTGTGGGGAATCGTCCAGTCAACCTTAATTCCCATCAACACTTCAAACCCAGCTGATGAAACAAAAAAAGAGAAAGGTGCCTCCCACAGCGAAGACTCGGAACCAGCGACGCCACCTTGAGCAAATCAATAGACGACATGGAAAGAATCGCTTGACCACCTGTAGAGCATCAAGACTGGGTCATTGGGAATGAAAAAAAACGGGACGACCAAAGACACCTTTTTTTTCTTGACGTTAGAAAAAGCAAACCAACGTGAGAACGCAAGCGAGAAAAAGAAGGTTGAAAGTCAGCCATTGTACCATGTACAAATTGTTCCGCCTTTTTTCTTTTTTGGCTCTTTCTTCTTTTCCTTTCATTCACCTTTGTGGGGTTCTTTTGCTGCAGCTTTTCCTTTTTTTTTTTCTTTTTTACTTCTTTATGAAATATACAAGGTATTTTCAACTTTATTGTTGTTAACCTCTTCCTGCTTCCCCCTCCCCTTTATTATTAGAATCGTTTTGCATTTATCCATGATGGATGCCAACGAATCATCCACCTGTTTACAACAATTAACGTCACAATCCCGTTTGTTCCAACCTCAAGCTGAAGACATTCTGACCGATGAAGATCTTTTAGACCTCTTTCGCATCGTCAAGCAAGTCATCCGAAAGAAACCCGATGCCGACAAGCTTGCCAAATTGCTGTTCTGCGTGTCGTATGCTCTTGGTGATCATGTGAAGTTTTACAAACCTTTACATGACGACCGTATTATTTTCAAGGATGACTTTTCGGGAAACAACAACGCCGTGCGTCTGCCTTCCACCAGTTCATGCTGTGTCATGTCTTTGGAAAACCCTGCCCTTCCTCAAAAGGATGCCTTGATGGTTTCCTCCCCCTCTACCGTCTCCTCCGTCCATTCCAACACCACAAACAATGGCCACCCTTCGCCCATGACAAGATTGCTGAACGTTCCACTTGTCAGCTGCACCGCTCCGGCCACACCACCGACCCAGCTGTCCACGCAGCCTCTCTCCCATCCACCCTCCATGCCGCCTCATCCACTGCTCGCCAACACCCCACCACCCATCGCACCTACTCACCCCGCCACTCTCCATCAGCCTTCCGCAGATATGATGGTCTCCACCGACTCCTCAGCCGATCCCTTTGCCGTTCGACCCTACACGAATTTCCGGCCTTTGTATCCCTCCATACCCACGCACCCCACCTCGTTTGAAAGAAACGATGCCAACCATCTACAACGATACCCCACTCCTGATCATGCCAGCCCAACCACCACCGCCAGCACCGTGTCGCCCCGACTGAACCAACAAGATCCACCCCGAGCCACCACTCTACCGCAGACCGAAATCCTCATGGAACCCAAACAGCGTGGCTTTTACTACCAAGACGGCCGGATCTCGCGTGAACCCGTGCTGCTCCAGCGCTATGCCGAACAAGGTATCCTCACCCAAGCCTCACTGATGCGCAAACGAAAACGCCAATCCACCGATGCCAATGTCCTCTTCGACACCAATCAGCCTCCTGCTACGACAAAGAAACCCAAAATCCCCCATCGTCATGGTGAATTCGAACAACGACGTAAGTGGAATAAGAGGCAGAGGAGGAAGAGGCAAAACCTGATTTTTTTTTTGCTCTAGGGGATGACATCCTCAACCGACTACGGACGCTGACTTTTCAAGATTTGGAACAAAAAGCGCAACGGGTCGACTTTGCTCTGGTCATCGAACAGTCCCCCATCATGCACGACATGCCCATGGACCTACCAAAGGAGGAAGCTGCCAAATACCTAGAACCATCGCTGCGGATCCTCACCAGCCACTCCAACATGAAACCACATTTGGACAACGGCATGAATCAGAATGGCATCTATTACAACAGTGACTATTACCGACTGTTCATGGCCTTTGAGCAGTTCCAAAAGACTTTTGCACGCTTGTTTCCCAACGAAGTCATCAAGATTCCAGAGGATGACCTGAACGGTGATCTTGCCATCAACCCCGCCGCCAACGACCGCGACAAGGACCGCGAACGTAACGCCAACATGAAAGCCTACCGCGGCTGGATCGAGCCCCTCCTAACCGAGACCAACTGGGCTGCCTTCCGACGCAACATTGTCGTGGGGGAACGCATCATGCAATTGACCAAGGTCGTGGGCCAGGGCGTGCTGCTGATGACCAAGGAACTCTCTGGCTCCAAACTGCATCTGACCTTTACCAACAACGAATGGGACGAATTCATCACTGGCCTGAGCTCTGGCCGATGGGACGCCACCATCAACTGGGACCAGGTCCCCGATGCCCCACCCCCCGACGGCAAGAAATCACGACTCGTGCTAGAGCTGCGCCAGAAGTATTTCTCGGCTTACTGGTTCAACCCCAACGGCTCCATGGTGCAGCCCAAGGAACGCAAGCTTCTCTACCGCACCCACCACGCCAACGTCCCTTCCACTTGCACAACCCCAACTCTACCTAACCACCACCTCCTACCAAATGTCCCCATGCCCAAAATCAATGTTCCCATTGATAATATCCATCTCCTCGGTGACATGATGAGATGAACCCCCCTCTTGTACTTTTTTTCATTTTTTTACCGCCTATTGCATTCTCCTTCTCCTCCTTCGCCCTACTTTCTTCATCGTTTTTATTCATGTAATATAGTTTTATCAATTTATAAACAGAAAACATTCCTCCACTGATGAAAACCACGTCATCGAGGTGTTCGAGCCTGGCCGTCCTTTGATCGAAAGGCTTCATGTCTCCTCAGCTATCCGCACTGGCTTGGTCTGCCACATCTGCTGACCAGATTTTTCTGAGCTGGGAGACATTTCAGTCATTTCATCGCCGACAAATCCGGCAGAGGTGCATCAATGAGATATGCTGATGCTGGAAAAAGCAAGTCCAATGGGTGATGGGCTACGTCTGCAAAACTCGGTCCAATATGTCAGGGCACCCTTCTCGCCAGCTTTGTCAAAATGAGGAACAGACATGAATGCGGCACCGTCAAGCGCATCAGCTCGTAGAGACAGTGTTTCCCACGCCTCTCAAAAAAGGGCAAAAAAGAAAGAAAACTGGCTGCTGCTGAAGTGCAGTCCTGTCTGGCCACTAGCACATGAAGCCCCACAAGACCCCATTTACTGTAGAATGAAGATGAGGTGTCCATTCGAAGCCCGTCTGAGCAAGACGACAAGCTCGATAGGTCTGAAGGGTTCATGCCTGGCATTGACCAAGCTTCCCCATGGATGACCTCTCTGCTTTTTTTTTTTTTTACTTGCTGCAGTAATGAAAACTTACCAAAAATAGAAAAGAAAAAAAAGATAAGAGCTCGATCGTGCACCTGGTTACTTTTTCTTTTATTTTTAGCAGTTTTTGATCAGTCGGATCAAAAGATCACGGGGCAATCTCGGTACTCGGTCTGATTTTTTCACTGTCCTTCATAAGCAAAAAAGATACTGTAGGTCTATTGATTTTACTCTGAAATTCCTCAACTAATCGATCATCGTCCTGGATGGCTGATCGTGCGCTTCGGAAAGTGCCAAAAAAAAAAAAAAAAGGCTGGAAGAGCGTGGGTTTTGAGGAACTACAAGAGTCAAGACATTGGGTAACCATCACCAACCAGCTTTTTGTTTTTTCAGCATCAACACGTTTCATAAGAAATTGCTCACATGTAGAATTTCATGTTGGCTCGTTTGCTCAAAAATGGTTTATGACAACCTCTTTTTTTCTTTTTCCAAAGGGCTATGTTGACTAGGCCACCCATCGAAAATCCGACTTGGACCAATTCGCCTCAAATTTGGCACACTTGTCATATGTAATGAACAATGACTATGGTGAACATGACCGACCTTGTAGATGATGCAGTGAAGATAGAAGGCCATTCCACCAAAATTTCTCAAGGCGCAAAAGCGAGAAAGGTGCCGTTTTCATGCGTCGACGACGTCACAGAGGAGCCACAATGTGCTGGGGGGTTCCTGCATGATCAAACAAGCCAGACTCTGTTTTCATTTTTATCGACTCTTTTTTTTTTTCCATCGCTCGCCAGTCACTATGGCCCTTCATTCTCGCCTCTGGCCAAAAAAAGGCTGGCAGTCGGATGTTTAAATTTTATTTTCTTATCAAAAAAAAGGTATACACTGAGATTCAAATGGTATCAAAAAAAAAAAATAAAAAAAATGGCGGGACACCTAAGCATCCAATAAAAAGGCGATAGAGGATGCATGATTTGCCGATTTTTCAAAGGCAGTTGATGATAGCATTGATAAGTTGGATAAGCTAGAGGTGGGCAGATGGAAGGATTGGAGGTCGTAATCATGTCTGGGAATGGGCAGCACAAGCTGATCGGCCGGGGGTTCGTCGCTCTGACCGATGGACAGGCACATCAGAGGCGGCAGCGAGATGATGTCCTCGTCGGAATCGTGAGGGCTGTTGGCAGCACTGGTCAAGCCGGGGCTGTCCAGGGCGACGAGTCGAGGGGAGGAGTTGGTGGACATGGGCATGAGTGGCTGCAGCCGAGGTAGCGAGGGGCTTGTGGGGCAGCTACGTGAATGGTAGCGTCGTGCCTTGGCAGCAGACTTCCCAGGGTGGGTGTGGATGCGGCTGTGTCTGGTCAGCTCATCTGAGCGAGAGAATCGCTTTTCACAGCCGGGGAAGGTGCAGGCATGCGGTTTTTCACCGGTGTGGGTGCGGATGTGACGGTTGCGATGCTCCAGTCGGATAAAGGCCTTGGTGCACATGTGGCATTCAAAAGGACGATGAGGGTCAGTAGGTTTAGCCATGGTGGGTGTGAAAAGAAAGGGAAAGGAAAGGGGGACAAAATGGACTGGGGGGGTTTTTAATCAAAAAAGGGACGCTTGGAAAAATTCGGGAAAAGCTGGAGAACAAAAAAAAATTTCGTCCATCTACACCAGACCCCGTAGCCATGCTCTGGTTGGCTCCCAGAAAAGGAAAACAGTGGTGCCTTTCCCCCACTTTTTGACTCTCCCGCAACCTGCAGTAATCGACCTGATCTAATCGTTTCACCGGACCTTTTCTCCGTCGGGATGCTATCATTACCCAATCGCAACGCCTTGCTTGATTTTTAGTCCTTTGTACCCACTCCGTTGGCCAATGGTCGTATGCCAAACTGTTTGACCCTCCCCTTGGTGAATGCCTCCAAGCGGCCATTCATTTTTGCCCCTAAAAGCAACAGTGGGGAGGCAAAAAAAAAAAAAAAAAAAAAAAGGGCGCAGTTTTTGTCATATCCTGGGAACCAAAAAAAAAAAAAAAGCGGCCAGCTTGCTTTTTTTTTTTCCCTTCAAAAATCAATCTCCATGGAATCTGATAATGACGACTCACTGATATCAACAGTTCAAGACTTGCAGCAGCAATGTCATACCATTCTGGCCGACTGTGATCGACGGGAATCAAACCAACCCGTCGAAGGCATGTATCGTCTCAAACAGGCGCTGCTGGCCGAATCCCACTTTTTTGATCGCGTAGGGCCTTTGAAAAAGCCATGGCAGGCTCTTATAGATCTGACACATCCCATCTGTTTGTTTCTTTTGTTGCTAGTTGCTGGAACGCCCTGAAAAGATCAAACCTAATGCCATCAAGAGTACGAATCTGAGCTACTTGGTGGCGGTGCATGATGCCTTGTCGCAACTGGATAATCTGGACGAAGTGATGCGCCCGGTTGGTCTGCCTCCAAAGGACGGTCAGTGGATGGCCCAAGAAACCATGCTGCGAAGCCACAGTGTCAAGGTCGACCTGGTGACGCAAGACGAACGCGTGTGGATCAAGGTGATTGCCCGCAACACAAAAGCCTTTCGACACGAAATGGCCGGTCTAGAATGGGGCGGCGACTCGGACAGCGACGACAATGAGGAGGCACCATCCAGCCTCTTGTTAAGGTCTTCGTCCAACAGCGACACCTCCAATGACAGCGACGACGACGTCGGCGACGACAGCGGTAAACGCAGACTTACCCAGCCATCTGGCTTCAAAGACCTGCCCATCTTCAAAAAAGCCGGCCAGTTCCTGAAAGCTGCCCAAGCCCACCGACAGCAATTCAAAGCTCCCGTCGTGGTCTTTGCCTTTATGCGGATCGACATGCAAGCCAACGACCCTTTCATGCAATGGATCCTCGATCACCTTCAGGACATGGGCATTGGCGTGTACCTGCTTGACCAACCCGGTGGCCTCCGTGGCTGCTACCAGCCCCTGGTGGAACGAGTGTTTGGCCCCGATCTGGAAAATATCACCACCGCCAGTATCAATTTGGACGTCAGCACCGTGCTGGCGATGGTATCTGAGCTAGCACACCATGTGTGTGCCCCTGAAGACGTCGAGGGCGAGCCGCTACAGAAGCAGGCTGTTATCGAAGCCGCCGACCCGATCCTGCCCCGTCTCCGCCGCCTCCTTCAAGGCAAACGCCTCTTCATGGTCCAGAGCGCCATGGACCGCCTCCGCGACATCATGAGTGTCGTGGCCGGCCCGCGCGAACGCCTACGATACCAGCAACTATTCCCCGACCGCTCTGACCTGTTCTTGGAGGCGCCCGTGGCCCGGTCGCCACTTTCCTTGGACGATCTGACCATCGACGACGATCCTGACCGGCTCTGGACTTCGCTGGGCCGGCCTCCTGCCATCGAGATCTTACCCGACCACCCGTCTGACCGATTCTTGCGGCTGCTCAAGGGCGGCGGCGTCTCTCACCTCATCAACAACGGCCGCAAGATCCGCACCCGCTTCACCGATTTCCACGCCACCATCTTTGGCACCGCCGATCGCCATCAAATGTCCAGCCTCACTGGCATCCAATGGGTCAACCACGCTCTGACCAAAGCTGGCATCACCGACACGTCGATCCTCATCCATGAACCCCGGTCGCTTGCTGAACAAAAGATGCACACCAACTCAGCTTAATTTAGATCACCCTGCAGTATAAGTTATTAAAAGTTTCGCTTTGTAGAAAAAAAAGGTACCAATTTGTTCCCATGACGACCCAGGCCAGGAGGGCGGCTCTGGCTTATCGGGGCAAGAGGTTTTTGAAAAAGAACGCAACTCCGGTCGTTCTTCGAGGATGGGTTGGCTCTGGCATGAAGAATGTCATGCACCCAGCCATGCATGCACCGGCATCCAAACAAGCAAAGAAAGATGCGAAAAAAGGAGAGAGAAAAAAAAGTTTTCAAAGAAATGAGCAGACCCATTGTGTAGCACCGAGGATCCAAAACAGGGAGGCCTCGATTTTTTTTTATTCTTTTTTTTTTTTTCATTTCATTTCTTAACTTGAACAATGTCACTTATTTATGGTCTTGTCGCCCATGGATCCACCATCCTTGCTGAACACACCAACAGCTCGGGAAACTTTGCCACTGGTAAGGAAAAAAAAAAAAGACAAACGATCCAACCATCACATGCTGACACATGCCTTCATTTGTAGTGACCCAAGCCATTCTCGAAAAGATACCGCCCAACAATTCAAAACTGACCTATGTTTACGATCGGTAAGTGTAGATGCCAGTGAAAAGAGCGTATGGATAACAGGATCCTGGAGAAAAATATCATGACCGAACCGTTATCATTGAACCCTTGGCTCACTGCCTTTTTCTAAAAAAGATATCTATTCCATTATATCTGTGAAGATGGCGTGACGTATATGTGCATGGCTGATGATGCTTTTGGTCGCCGAGTGCCATTTGCCTTTTTGCAAGACTTGAAGGAAAAGTTTTTAGCCACCTATGGCAAGGATCGGGCCCTGCAATCACCGCCGTACGGACTGAACGAATTCTCTCGGGTGATTGCCAAGCAAATGGTATAGCCGGAGCAACCCTGGACTGTCACAAAATATGCATGTCCCCAGAACGCTAACCTCCAAATGGTTTATTCTTTAGGAATACTTCTCTTCAAACCCAGGCTCGGATCGTTTGAAGCAAGTCCACGGCGAAATTGAACAGGTCAAGGATGTCATGGTGCACAACATTGGTAAAGAACAGGGTGCCGTCCTGTAACAAAAAAAAAAAAAACAAACCTTTTTTGTTTCTCATAGAACGTGTCTTGGAACGAGGCGAACGGATTGAATTGTTGGTGGATAAGACGGATAATTTGAATCAGCAGGCCTTTGCCTTCAAAAAGCGCAGCACTCAGCTCAAGGTAAGGAAGAGGGCCAAGAAAGTAGGATCCTTGCAGGATTTATCCTTCTTTTTCAGCGAGCCATGTGGTGGAAGAACACAAAGCTGATGTGCATGATTGCCTTGGCTTGTTTCGTAAGTTGGTTGACGGTTTCCATGACATGCCGCTGATGACGTGACTGACGTCCTTTCGCTTTAGCTGATTACTTACTTTATTGCTGGCTCGGTCTGTGGATTCCCAAGTAAGTTGCCCCCGCCGGACATTTCGCACAGAACGCACGACTCACCTGTTTTCGTAGCCTTTGGTGATTGTCGAGCTTGATCGATTCATCTGATAACCTTTCTCACATATCCGCTTTTTATTCTCTTTAACTCTATCCATTCCACTGCATCGTTTTATTTTCCAAAGCGCAAATAAATGACTATAAAAATGAACGCTAGTGGTCGTCCAGAGGCATGGCATCAAAGGCCATTTTCAATTCCTTGATTTTCATGCCGACTTTGGTTTCCACTTCGTTACGGAGCTCATCCGTGGGGAGGTCGGTCAAAAATGTATCGTATGCAGCCAAACAATCCTTGACCGCTTTGTGAGCCGTGGCATGGTCGTCTTGATAATAGGTTGATCCGTGCGACTCCTCAGCATACTCCATCTTTCCCAACAAGAAAAAAAAAACCAGGTTAGATTCCGTTTTTTTTTTTTACATGGCTTTCCAGGGAAATCACCTCGTCCTTGGCAATGGCAAAGAGATCTTCAATGGTATTCATGGCCATCTCCATGTCTTCTTTGGAGTCCAGGGATTGGCCTCGGCAGGGTAGACCAGAACTGATCCATCGAGGCCGGATCGTGGCTAGAAACAGATGTGTAAGTCAGACCTCCATGATACGATGGCTCTGGTTTTGGCATGATTAATTACGAGCGACAACATGTGGTAATAGATATAATCGAGGTTGGCATGGACGCACTGCCAGGGCGGGACGTGCGCGAAACAAGGTGGCAAAGGGTGACATGAGGAATGAAAAAAAAAAAAAGAGCTTTTTTGGGGAGAGCAGGGAAAGAGCCTAAACCAAGACCATCATTGGATCTCCGATAAGAAGAAAATGGAAAGGACCAAAGCTCCCTTTTTTTCTTTTTTCTTCACTTTCTTTTTAAAAAAATAGCATGGTTCGAGCCAAAGCCAAGGGCAAAGCTCGGAATGGTCAATTAAAGCAAGATCGATTTGATCATATCCAACCCCAAGGCAGCTGGGAAATACCAAGAAAATTATATCACTATTCCATAGGTAAAGCGGCTTGATGTCAAAGGATCAGGCATGCCAAGGCTTCGGCAATGATCAACTCATCATTTCTGTATGATCGGATGGTAGGTTTTCTGGTGCTTTATTTGTTTGTGCAAGGGTTTGATACAAACGTGATCTATCCTCCGTTGATGGCGTTTTTATGCGTGGTTTTGACAGGTGAATGGCTGCGATTCCGAGTCGAATGGTTCAATGTGCTCTACTGCAAGATCTTGGGCCCTTTGATGCGCAAGAGTGAGGTCCATGCACGTTACAATGGTGTTGTCTATTACCTTGGAGGTAAACTGAACTGGGCGAGAGAAAAAAAAAGCAGCTAGGCACAAAGCGGGACCTGACACTTTTTTTTTGATAGGTTGCATTTTTGTGCTCTATGTGTTCCCTCGAGACATTGCGGCCTTGTCCATTATCTATCTCTCATGGACGGACCCGACCGCCAGCATCTGTGGACGGTTGCTAGGTCGTTATACACCATTGTTGATGGGAACTAAGAAGTCTGTGGCCGGCTCGACGGGGGCCATGGTGGTGGGCGGCTTGGTGACTTTTGCCTATTTCGGCTCTTGGCAGTTCACTGGGCCATGGGTCACCAGCAGTTCTGTCCTGCCTCGTGAACTGATCCAGCCCTCGATCCCTACCCTGTTTCCGCGATCTTATGACCCCACGGTGTCGTCGTTACCACTCTGGATGGTGTCTCTTTTTGGTGGTCTGGTGGCAGCCTTTTCAGAATTCATTGGTGACAGTCTCGGCTTGGATGACAACCTCACCATCCCGGTGGTCAGTGCCTCTTTACTCTGGTTGGGCCTACGCCTCGGCAATGCATGGCTTGCATAAGAAAATAACCAGCTAGGTTTCCTGTATAACATTAGATCTCCCCCCCCTCTTTCGTCATGACCTCTATTCCCCATTTTGCCCATTGGCCATTTTTTTTTTTTCATTTAGAATTTCTTTTTTTTTTTTTATCATTGTATCACAAAATAAAAACATGAATGGACGCTTGGACAAGGGGTGGCTAGCTTGCTTTTTTTTTTTTGTAGCTATTACTAAAGAACTGGGGTAAGAATAAAGGGAGAACTTTTTTTTTTTTTTTGGTGAAGAGATGGTTCGGAAACAGGAGGGGAAAGTACATTGGGTTTTGGTTTGTGTAGGTGCCATGGCTAATTAGGACGAACAAGAGACGAATAGAAGCCAAGGTTGGGGCCAAGGTCTTGTTGGGGTGGCAGACTGGCAGGATCTTCCATGAAAAATGGATCCTCCTGCTCATCCAAGGAGGGGGGGGTCAGGCCAGGCACATGGAATTTGGTGGTCAGGAGGGCGGTGTGAGAGGAGGGAGTGGTGGTTGGCGAACCAAAGGCTTCGTGATACAGTGAGGCTGGATCCAGGTGGAAGGGGGGCTCGGGCATACCGTCATCGAGGTCCAGGGTGAAATCCTGTCGGCGGGAAGTTGCAGGAGGAGGAGGAGGGGGGTGCGTCATGCGCGTCCAAGAGTCTGTCCAGATGGGGCTTTCGGTGGCAGGAAACGGCGAGGGAGCGGCAGCGGCTGAGAAGGATGGGTGAGGCAAAGAGGAGGTGTGAGACTGGAGAGAATAAGGTGACGAGGCCAGGGTGGGACGGTTGGGGTTGGGGATGTTGATGGCGCGTGAAGAAGTCAAGGCGTTGGGACGAAAGGGGGACGAGGACCAAATGTCGTTTTCCAGGTACGAGGGGGTGGTGGGGGTGGCAAAGGAAGAGGGCTGGTCGACGTAGGAGTGGGCCCGAGCATGTGACAAGGATGACGAGGAGGAAGCAAGGGAAGGGGGTGGAGGCCGAGGTGGAAAGGGCTGCGGCTGGTGATGGAAAGGGTATGGGCTGGGTCGATCATCAGCAGAAGCCGCGTGGGGAGCTGTGCGCTGGAAAATCTCGGCAATGCTGGTCAGTTTCTGCTGGGAAGGTGAGCCGAGCATGGTGGGGGACGGCTCGTGCTGGGCCGAGCCCAGGCTAGAGCTATAGCGAAAAGGCACCTGCTGTTGGAATGAGCTTTGCTGGGAGGCGAGACGATGGTGCGACTGCGGCAGTGGACGGAGGCGGGGATCCAGCTCATATTCCATGGTGGAAGAATAGCCGAGGGACGAGCACCACATGTTCGAGGAGGGTGAGCCCTGGGCAGGAGGATACATCATTGAGGTGGGGGAAGTCGAAGAAGACGGGTGGTGGAGGAGCTTGCGGACGTCAGAGGGAACCATGGTATGGAGTAAAGCGCATTTGCTACCAAACTTGCAGTTGCCTTTTAAAAAGTATTTGCAGACAGTCTCAGTGCTGGGCGTCAGGTTATGGGAGAAGATGCAGTTGGCACCGGCTGTGCAGGTGCCTTGTTTGAAGAACTTGCAAGGCACATGTGACAAATTGGAGGCTAGTCAAACCGGATGAGGGGGGAGATTTCATGATGGTTTGGTCAAAGACTTACGTTTGGATTGGCTTTTGGAGGGCAGTGGAGGAGTGTCGTGGCCAAAGCTGGTGTGTTGGCTTTTGGACCGTTGCAGGTGGACCATGGGGCTTCTAGAGGGAGTACTTTTGGAAAGCATGCTGACATACATGTTGTCCATGCTGTCTATCAGGTCACTTGGTATCGAGTGGTCGGTCATTGATGTGGACAACGGTAGGTTCAGGATGAGAGAAGGCAGTGTAGAAAAGGGCGTAGTCAATGTGCACGATGAAAGCCGCCCAGGGAACGTAATAAAAAAAAACCAGCGAGGAGATGAGACAAAAGATAAAGATGGCAATGAGCGAATGACTACTGCTACAGGGATGCTTTGATGAAGGACAATCGATAGGCTAGGTTATATGTGTATAAGAAAAAAAGGGGGGAAGAGGTGGGGACACGCAAAAAGAAGAGAGAGACAAAAAAAAAAAAAAAAAAGGAGAACGCCATTTTTAAACAACGGGCAAGTCCCTTTTTACCGTAGCAGCTCCTACTGGCAAAAAAAAATAAAATAAAATACTGCTCAAGGAAAATCACAGTGCTCCTGTGACATTTGGGTTTCTTCTTTTGATTTGCGTTCTCGTTTCATCCGAGAATAAAACGATGAACACTGCACAAGATCTGGTCAGGTGGCACCAACCCAAAAATCCCGCCAAACGCCCCCTTTTTTTCGCGTGAAAAAAGCATTGATTTTGAAAGTACGGGGGAGGGTTTTTTATGGTTGTTTTTTTTTTTTCTGTTCTTGGGATATCACCAAGTCAAAAAGAGGATGCAAACTGAAATAATAAAGTGTGATACCAACAGGATTTCCGCGACAGGATAGATTTCGAGAAATAAGAAAAGTGGCAGGGTTTAACGAGACCAGGATCGGCTACGGCTGCGTCTGCGGCGACGAGGAGGAGATCGTGAACGGCTGTAACGACGACGTCTGTCGTATCGGCGACGGTCATCACGATCGCTGCGACGACGTTCACCCATGTATTCACCAGGAGTAGGGCTGTGGGCACGATGGGTGATCGAGTAATCCACACGCACGCTACGGCCATCAATCACCTACAGAGAAAATCGAGTCAGCCGATGGATTGGGTAAGTTATCATACCTACTCGTCCGTTCATTTCAGTGCGAGCAGCCGTGGCAGATTCTTCGTTTTCAAAATTGATGAAACCAAAACCTCTGGATCGGCGCATCTGGCAAATTAAAAAAAAAACATTCAGCGAGGGCCAGTCATGCAAAGGCGGTTTTTACCTGGTGGTCATACACAACAGTGACCTTTTGGATACGGCCATACTTGGCAAACACTTCTTCCAGGTCTTCAGAGCGAGTATGGCGGTTCAGACCAAACACACCAATGATGTTGGAGGCTTCGGGGCTGTCACGGGTGCCATGGAGATCCTTCTTACCGCCTCCAGCTTGGCTGTCGCTAATAAAAACGGCCTGAGTGAACGGTTGTGAAGGGACGAATGGTTACCTTCTGCGCACAGGAGAGCGAGAGTAACGGCGAGGGGAGCGGCGGCGGCGGCGGGGAGAGATGCTGGGAAGAAGAGAATAAAAAGTGAGTACTTCAAAAAAAGGCTTACGATGGCTTGTTTGTTTGGGCCAAAAGGTTATGGATGGGCTTTTTTTTTGCGGCAGCTTGGAGTATGTAATAAAATAGGGGACGGCCTTGGACTTGCGCTCTCTCTTCTCTTTTTTTTCTTCAGCTCTTGCTAAACAGCCTTGTCAATCTTGTCCAACTGGAAAGCTTGTCACTCGGCTTGCCACGCTTGACACTTTTTTTTACTTTTTTTTTTCTTTTTTTTTTTTTTCTTTTCACCTTGCCAAAGGGAATATATCAATACTAATAAATAGCAGAGACAAACCAACACATGTGCACCTTTTTTTTTGCCACAAGTCATGCCAAGTTTTTTTTTTTCCCTCAAAAAAAAAAAAGCCCACCCAAACCATTCAAACAAACAAGTTATTTTACAAGTGCTTACCTTCGGCTACGGGATCGAGAATACGATGGCGAACGACGGCGACGACGAGGGGGTGAACGAGAGCGGGAGCGGGAACGAGAAGGAGAACGAGAGCGAGAGCGGGAACGAGGAGGTGAACGAGAACGGCTCATGGAGCGAGCAGGAGATCGAGAGGGTGAACGGGATCGAGAACGAGAACCATTCATAGGTTCATCACGTGATGACTAGGTTATCAAAAATAAAACGGTGAGACCAACCATCAGCCTTGCTCTTTGATCCTACGATCTTTTGTTTTTTTTTATTCATCCCCAGTCCTGATGACCCACAAGCTCCCGATCACACGCACACACACTCACGTATGTCTATATACACTGCCACTCTTGTTCAAAACAAAAACAAAAATGATTACTTACTTCGACTTTGATATCTTCGGCTTTCAAATCTTCCATGATGGCAACCTTGATAAAAATAAAAAAAAAAGAAAGAAAAGGAAAGAAAATTTTTCTTGCCTGTGAAAAAAATAGACCGAGAAAATTCCGCTGAAGGGCTTTTTCTTTTTCCGGGGGAGTCATGGAAGACAAGGAATTTCACTTTTTTGCAGATGTTTTAAATAAATATGTACAGAGGGGACGTGGTTGTTTATTACGGGGGGGATAAATGCGGAAAAGAAGGGAAAGGTGTTTATTGACGGGCAGCGACTTCACGAGCAGCAATGGCAGCACGCTTGGCCAAACGGGCGTTGGACTTGGGACCGTTGATGCCACCACCCCAGTGACGGCGGGATTCTTCCCACTTGTCATTGGATTGGACGGCAGAGACCAAGTTGGCCAATTCAGCCTTGTCGGCATCATTGACTTCGGTAAAGGCCAAGGCAGTGGCGGTCTTCTTGTGGACCAAAGCCCCCAAGCGAGCCTTCCCCTTGACAATGCAGTAGGGCACACCCATCTTGCGGCAAAGAGCGGGCAAGAAAATGACCAATTCAATAGGGTCGACATCGTCAGCAATGACAACCAATTGAGCCTTCTTGGCTTCGATCAAGGCAGTGATGTGGTTGATACCATACTTAATGACAACAGGCTTGTCCGTCTTGGCCACTTCCTTCTTTTCGGCCTTGGCAGCAGCGATGGTGCGAAGACGGTCCTTCTTTTCAGCCTTGGTTTCAGGGCGGTACTTGTGGGCCAACTTGAACAACTGGGTGGCAGTGTTCTTGTCAAGCACTTCGGTGAATTGGTTGATGGCAGGAGGCACCTTCAAGCGTTGGTACAAGATCTTCTTTTGGCGTTGAAGACGGACATACTTGGGCCACTTGACGAAGCGGGACAAGTCACGCTTGGGCTGGACATCTTGGCCGATACCGAAGTTCTTGGGGGTGGCTTCCAACAGAGGGTTGGTGACCTTTTTGGTTTGTTGGGTCTTCTTGATGGGATAGGGGGCGGGAGCCACACGCTTGGAGCTAGATTTGGAAGCAGGCTGTCATGGAGTTGACAAAAAATTGATCAGATTCAAATTTGATATTTCAAAATTCACAATTCTGATACAACGTCACTCTAACAGTTGGTTCATCCTCGAAGAGGGAGAAGCACAACTCAGCCTTATGTTGTTCAAGCCAGTCGTACGTTCATACGCAGACAGCATTGAAATCAAACATACATAGCCATCAAAAGATGGGCTAGAAAGATCATGAATCAGGTTTTGTTGCAGAACTTACCATGATGACCAGATGGATGGATGGATGGATGGGAAGAAAGAAGGAGACAACTGAAAAAAAAAAACGGGCCTCCTTTTGATGCTCTGGTGGCTTTGAGTTTTGAATCGGCGACGATATTTTTCATTCACTCCCACCAGCAGCTGCAGCTCTCCTTGGCATGGGTGGCAACCTAGTTGAAAAAGCCAGTGAAAGGCCATGAGGGAATAAACAAATTTATTGGAAGGAACTATGAAAGAGAAGGGGCCATGAGAGTGCCTAAAACTCCCTTTTCTACGTCAATGTCTTGATCTCCCAACGCCTGATCTAAACCTACGGAGAAAGGAAGAAGAGAAAGGAACTAGGATCAATGTTTTCTTTTTATGAGAACGTCAGCACTTGCCAAGGATGGTCGAGGATGTAGGAGGCTCAACAAACGACGTAGGAGTGGCCAGACCTAAAGTGGAAAATGAAAAGGACCTAGGATCACATCATTTCCTAATTTTGTGAAGTTTCCACTCGCCTAGAACATCTGTCCACGCTTCGTCTATTGAAGGCAGGAACTCCTGCGGTTCTGGAGAAGACAGCATTTCTATGGACGGTGATGATGATAAGCAAGAGTCAGGGCTTGCCGAAGATGTGGCTAAAAAAAAAAAAAAAAAAAGTAAGCGGCCATGTCACATGCCCATCTGCCTGGTTTACCCAAGGAACCAGACATATCTGGCAGCAGATACTGCAGGGCCCGGCTGGCTGAGAGATAGGCAGCTTGCAACGCCATGCATCGTTTTTCCGAATGCTCAGCTCGGCGGATAGCCTCTAGTGCTGTTTGCTCCAGCACAGCTTGCTGCTGCTTCAGGTCTTGGATGGTGGATTCCAACGTTTTTTTATGTTCATTCCGTCGATGACGAAATGCTGCTTGAGCTTGACGGTTGCGCACCTTGCGCTGCTCATTGGTGAAGACCCGATGTCGGCCTCCAGATGATTTCTTGATGATTTTGGCCGATTCCATTCTCTTTGATAAAAATAAATAAAAAAAAAATGTCAACGAAAAAAAAAAGTGTCCTTTCGATCTTGCGCCAATTAAAAACGATTCCTTCGCTGGAATACGCCAGATGCTTCTTAGAGTCCCACCCTTGCTTCTTAGCTTCTCCCGGGGAGATTTCGGGCGTGTTGGTTTGCTAATGGGTCGTCCATGTTTTCTGTCAAAGCTCTTGGCGGGTGCTGCATTGTTTAGATAGAAGGCTGCCTAAAAGGATGATCGGCCCCCGCCTCTGCAGGAACCAAAAGCAGCCGGGGAGACGGCACAAAAAAGGATATCACCCAGAAGATCTCGATCACAGTTAAATCAAGTATTGCGTCAAGGCAAACACTACTCGAGGATAAAAAAGGTGATCGTATTGAATGGCAGCTCTCTGTTGCCTCCCCCTAACTCCCTCTTCCAAGACCAGTCTTTATCCTTGTCAACAAAGGAAATCGATAAGAACGAAAAGGAGACCTCGCCCCATTCCTGTACAGCCACCATCCCTTTCGTCTCTCTAAATCACTTCACCCTTTATTCGTCCCCTTTTTTTTTAAATGGAAAAAAAAGAGGTCTCCTCTTTCTCCACCGGTGACAAGCTCCTTTTTTTATTTTTTTCCTTCATGACAATGAGTGGCCAGGTTCACATTTTTTCCCTTTTCATTTCATTCTTTCTCACTACAACAAGACGTTTATTTGAATGCCAGTACAGGATCAATTTATTCAGAGTGAGGCCAACAAATGCATCGAATGGTTCGGTTTGGATCAATTCCAGCCCGAAAAAGCCGTGACGTCGCATTTTCTACCCTCTTCGGGCCTGCTGTTCTTACGTCTGATCTTTGTGTTGTATTCGGGGGCAGTCCAATGGGCCAGTGTCTATTGGATGGCCAGTCATTTTGAATTCAGGCATTATTTTGGCTACTTCACCTACCTGACCTTCATCGGTCTTCATGCCTATTTTGTTGTAATGTCGCAGGCCACTTGGCTGTTCCTTTCTGACGCTTTTTTTTTGTAGGTTACTTTTTACCATCATGTTCGCTATTTATTATCATCACGTCGCCCAATCTCCTTTTTATGCCAATGGCCAATGCTCAACTATCTTTACGTGTACCTTTACCACACCGTCATCACATTCAAGTAGGACTAGAAAGACGCTGCAGCCACTTTTATGCAAAAACTTTTTTTTTCCACAGCCTCGTCACACCCATTGTCTACTGGGGCTTATTGTCGTCTGACTTTCTTAGCAAGGGTAAAGAAACACGGCCACTCCTTAACAAAGGAAGATGAGGCTCGGTCAAGGACCTCTCCTTTTTTCCAAGACAGGCAGGCCTGCATTCTGAACTCCTTTTTTTTTTTACGCTTTCATTTTAGGATCCGATAATGATAGGATGGAATGGTGGCTCACGCCTTCAGTGCATGGTGCCTCGATGGTCATGATGCTAGTGGATGTTTTTTTTAATCGCATGGTCGTCATGACCAGGATGCTTCTCCTGGTGCTTCTGACCGTCATTATTTACTTGTGTTTGGCCCTGGTCTATTACGAAACGTAAGTGGACTACACATAAAAAGCGGGAGACCTTTGGATGCAGGGACAGGCTTAACCTTTTTTTTTTTTTTTTTGCTTTCATTTTTCCCGTCTTGTCAACTAGGGAAGGATGGCTAGTGTATTCATTCATGGATCTGAGCCAGCCAATACGCGCCGTCATGTACTATAGTGGCGTCTTCTTTTTATTTGTGGCCTGCTTCTTTTTCCAAAAGGCGATCCACCTACTACGCGACTTTTTGTTCCAGGTCAAAGCTCACCGAGGCAAGAACAAGGTCATGGACGAATCCATGCTGTACGGTCAAAAAGGCCTTGTTACTCCCATGATGGACAGTGGCATTGCTTCTCAAATCACCTTTGTCAACTCCTCCTCCCATCATTTACCTGTCTAGCATCCACGTCGCCCTACGTTTTTTTTCTTCTATCCACCCCCTGCCTGTTTACTTACCTTCATCCCCAACACTTTTTCATATTTATAATATTAAATCACTACATGTTAGTTTTGCTTCAATAGATCTCACCACCACAATAATAAATGAGTCATTACATAAAAAAAAAGTCTAGGCTTGTGTTTATTCATCTTCCAACTGATTTTCTTGGATCCAGAGATGAATGAGCGAATCAAGGGAATCACAGAGGTCGGGGCTGACTTGAAGCATACGGCTGAGCAAGAGTTGGAACGAAGCATCGGCCTGGCCGGCAGAGGCAACGAGGCCATCAACGTGGCCTTGCAACGTCTGACGCTCGCCAGAGTTTTGGTACTGGTACATGCTTTCAAAGGGCTTCTCGCCGGTCACCAGGGTGTAAAGGCACAAGCCAAGAGACCAGATATCGATCGAGGGGCTGACCAACGCAGAGGGTGGTAAGGTTGGGCTGGACGGCCGTTCGGGCGCCAGAAAGATGTGATATGGCAGTGAGGTGGTTGTTGGGCGTGTAGACGGCATGGTCAAGAAAATAACGTAGATTGTCACAAAAAAAGAAGATGCTCAGAATTTCACCCTAGCCCTGGACACTTGCAGGTAAAAGAAAAAATTGGTAACCATTTTGCGGGGTCCCCCTGGCGAAAATGGTTTTTAGCTGAGGAATCGGAGGAGTTGAAACGAAGCTGATCAAAGTTGGCAGAGTAATCTTCACCAATTGACAAGATTTTTTCAATATCATCATCATCCATCATTTTGTGCATTTTGCATAATTTCACATCGATCGGATCGAAAAAAAAGGAAGGCGAGCATCAGAGATGAAAAAATGTAAGGCGACCACTGCGGACTGATCTCCCTTTTTACTCCAACATTAACCGTGATAGTGGAAAATCATCTTTCGATTATCAAATTCAGAAATGGATTAATAGAAAAGTAAAAATGTAAGGCGAGAAAAAAATGTAAGGCGAGCATCGGAAATGAAAAAATGTAAGGCGAGAGAAAAAAATGTAAGGCGACCACTGTGAACTGAACTCCCTTTTTACTCCAACATTAACCGTGATAGTGGAAATTCATGGATCGATTATCAAATTCAGAAATGGATTAATAGAAAAGTAAAAATGTAAGGCGAGAAAACAAAATGTAAGGCGAGAAAAAAAAATGTAAGGCGAGCATCGGAGATGAAAAAATGTAAGGCGAGAGAAAAAAAATGTAAGGCGACCACTGTGAACTGAACTCCCTTTTTACTCCAACATTAACCGTGATAGTGGAAAATCATCTTTCGATTATCAAATTCAGAAATGGATTAATAGAAAAGTAAAAATGTAAGGCGAGAAAAAAATGTAAGGCGAGCATCGGAGATGAAAAAATGTAAGGCGAGAGAAAAAAATGTAAGGCGACCACTGTGAACTGAACTCCCTTTTTACTCCAACATTAACCGTGATAGTGGAAATTCATGGATCGATTATCAAATTCAGAAATGGATTAATAGAAAAGTAAAAATGTAAGGCGAGAAAACAAAATGTAAGGCGAGAAAACAAAATGTAAGGCGAGAAAAAAAAATGTAAGGCGAGCATCGGAGATGAAAAAATGTAAGGCGAGAGAAAAAAATGTAAGGCGACCACTGTGAACTGAACTCCCTTTTTACTCCAACATTAACCGTGATAGTGGAAATTCATGGATCGATTATCAAATTCAGAAATGGATTAATAGAAAAGTAAAAATGTAAGGCGAGAAAACAAAATGTAAGGCGAGAAAAAAAAATGTAAGGCGAGCATCGGAGATGAAAAAATGTAAGGCGAGAGAAAAAAAATGTAAGGCGACCACTGTGAACTGAACTCCCTTTTTACTCCAACATTAACCGTGATAGTGGAAATTCATGGATCGATTATCAAATTCAGAAATGGATTAATAGAAAAGTAAAAATGTAAGGCGAGAAAACAAAATGTAAGGCGAGAAAACAAAATGTAAGGCGAGAAAAAAAAATGTAAGGCGAGCATCGGAGATGAAAAAATGTAAGGCGAGAGAAAAAAAATGTAAGGCGACCACTGTGAACTGAACTCCCTTTTTACTCCAACATTAACCGTGATAGTGGAAATTCATGGATCGATTATCAAATTCAGAAATGGATTAATAGAAAAGTAAAAATGTAAGGCGAGAAAACAAAATGTAAGGCGAGAAAACAAAATGTAAGGCGAGAAAAAAAATGTAAGGCGAGAAAAAAAATGTAAGGCGAGCATCGGAGATGAAAAAATGTAAGGCGAGAGAAAAAAATGTAAGGCGACCACTGTGAACTGATCTCCCTTTTTACTCCAACATTAACCGTGATAGTGGAAATTCATGGATCGATTATCAAATTCAGAAATGGGATTAAACTCGCACGAATGTCTGTGAGAATGGGCAACAATAGAAAAGTGAAAATGTAAGGCGAGAAAAAAAATGTAAGGCGAGCATCGGAAATGAAAAAATGTAAGGCGAGAGAAAAAAATGTAAGGCGACCATTGTGAACTGAACTCCCTTTTTACTCCAACATTAACCATAGGAGTCGAAATTCATGGCAAATTCAGAAATGGATTAAACTCGCACGAGTGGCTGTGAGAATGGGAAACAATAGAAAAGTAAAAATATAAGGCGAGAAAAAAAATGTAAGGCGAGCGTCGGAGATGAAAAAATGTAAGGCGAGAGAAAAAAATGTAAGGCGACCACTGTGAACTGAACTCCCTTTTTACTCCAACATTAACCGTGGGAGTCGAAATTCATGGATCGATTATCAAATTCAGAAATGGATTAAACTCGCACGAATGTCTGTGAGAATGGGAAACAATAGAAAAGTAACAATGTAAGGCGAGAAAAAAAATGTAAGGCGAGCATCGGAGATGAAAAAATGTAAGGCGAGAGAAAAAAATGTAAGGCGACCACTGTGAACTGAACTCCCTTTTTACTCCAACATTAACCATGGGAGTCGAAATTCATGGATCGATTAAGAAATGGATTAAACTCGCACGAATGGCTGTGAGAATGGGAAACAATAGAAAAGTGAAAATGTAAGGCGAGAAAAAAAATGTAAGGCGAGTGAAAAAAATGTAAGGCGACCACTGTGAACTGAACTCCTTTTTTACTCCAACATTAACAGCGATAGTGGAAATTCATCGTTCGATTATCAAATTCAGAAATGGATTAAACTCGCACGGATGGCTGTGAGAATGGGAAACATAGTAAAACGAAAAAAGTAGGGCGAGAAAAAAAATATAAGGTGACCATCGGGGGGGGGGAGGGTAAAAAAAAAAAACTGGAGAGAGTTACGGGCTCTTGGCCCAAGATAAAAATGAATTACACAAACGAAGAAAGGCAGTGAGTATCGGGTATTGAACACCATTCATGATTTTAACGAATGGTTGACAGTGACGGTTTTTGTTTCAGAGGCAGTGATCTTTTAGATCCAAGATCAACTGGGAGGATGGGGGCATACAAGACTTGATCCGTTGATTGGCTTCGCTTGATGTTGCGATGAATTCGGGAAACAGTTGCCATTGTATCAAGATAAGTGATAATGTTTGACAAATCGGGTTTTCGAGTGGGTATAACGATTGTTCCTACTTCGACGACGAAGTAAATTGATACTCGGTAGTAAGCAAAGTAAAACGTCACTTCATTTCCTACGAGGAGAGTGAATAAAAGATGAATGAAGTTTTTTTATACTGGTTATACCTTGAGCTTGAAAAAAGAGGAAATGAGTGAGACCTTTCATGGCCTCGGCAGACAAGATGCACAACTTGTAGAAATCAACGACCTTTGATGCATAGGTGGCATGCTTTGTCTTAACTTCACCCAAACAAGTAGTGTAATCGTGGGTATAGTTTTGGTACATGTCAACTGAGTAATCCGGTCGCTTTTGACCATCGTCGCTTGTAGTGGTGTTAGAGCTAGTAAAGGGAACGTAAGTTAATTTAAGTTAATTTGATTTAATTTAAGTTAATTCAAGTATGCATATTGTTTTTTTTCTGGCTGGATTTACCACTTTGCAATAACATTTTCATGACCCATGGCTAACAGAGCTTGGATAAATGGGTGAATAAACGACGAGGTCAATTCACTCTCTGCCATATGATCAACATTGAGGTCCTTCATTGGTGGCAGTCTGCCCCCACCCCGCAAAGAAAAAAAAAGAGAGTCAATATTTTTTTTTCAAAGGTCCAATGACTTACAAAGACTCGACAGCAAAAGCTACGCTCTTTTCATCGCTCTCGAGTAACGTGGACAAGGATATCAGATCCAATATCGTGTCTTCCAGCGTCTTCTTTTTTTCAACTAGAAGCTTTGAGCAGGGTCAGTATGAGGAGCCTTTTTTGAGTGAGGGGGGTCTACCTACTTTCAAAACCTTCATAATTTTCAGAGTAAGACCTTCATCAAAGTTACTCTCTAACCCTTCTTCCTGGACGATGTGATCTCGTATGGCTTCTAGTTGTCCAGAGTCAAAATATGACGTTGGTATATGATGGTAATTTGTTCGTTTTTGTAAAACGAAAATGGATGAAATGCACCTATTTCAAAAAAAAAGTAGTCGGTCGAGCAGTCTACGTTACCGCAGCACTTTTCTTACAGAAGTTGGAAAAAACTCGAGTCAATGTGCATGTACTCATCAGCATGTTCCCGACAGTACTTCTGATAAGAATGGAAGGTTTTATGGACATCGAATTGTTCAAATGTCCATTTGCCAGATTCCGGGTAAGGACTAGTAAAATTAAAAAAAATGAAGTTACCGAAACGTGTCTTCAAAGCAGATTATTTCTTACTCATCAAATGCATGTTCTTTTTCGAGGTGGACTAAAAGATCAGCTTTTGATTTTTCGTAATGCACACAACAAGGGCAAGCGTATAGGATTGAATTCGGTTGCTGTGGTGCCTTGCTTTCCATTAATTTCATGTCAGGGAGATCGTGATCATTTGACATACGGCTTGGCAGTACCATCCGATGACTACTAAAATAATGTCGACGTAGTGCATGGTATTGGGTAAAACATTTGTGCACTTTGCACTTAGGGCATACGATCTGGAAGTAGGTGATTGTCATGTTGAAAAAAAAACAAGAAAAAAAAACTGAAGAGGAAGGTTTTTTTTTTTGAGATCAAGTTTATCAGTAGAGAAATTAACTTGCCGATCGCGTGCGCGAGCGAAATGTGAAACAAAAGGCGATCCACCTACTACGCGACTTTTTGTTCCAGGTCAAAGCTCACCGAGGAAAGAACAAGGCCATGGACGAATCCATGCTGTACGGTCAAAAAGGCCTTGTCACTCCCATGATGGACAGTGGCATTGCTTCTCAAATCACCTTTGTCAACTCCTCCTCCCATCATTTACCTGTCTAGCATCCACGTCGCCCTACGTTTTTTTTCTTCTATCCACCCCCTGCCTGTTTACTTACCTTCATCCCCAACACTTTTTCATATTTATAATATTAAATCACTGCATGTTAGTTTTGCTTCAATAGATCTCACCACCACAATAATAAATGAGTCATTACATAAAAAAAAAAGTCTAGGCTTGTGTTTATTCATCTTCCAACTGATTTTCTTGGATCCAGAGATGAATGAGCGAATCAAGGGAATCACGGAGGTCAGGATTGACTTGAAGCATACGGCTGAGCAAGAGCTGGAACGAAGCATCGGCCTGGCCGGCAGAGGCAACGAGGCCTTCAACGTGGCCTTGCAAGGTCTGACGCTCGACAAAGTTTTGGTACTGGTACATACTTTCAAACGGCTTTTCACCGGTCGCCAGCGTGTACAGACACAGACCAAGCGACCAGACATCGATCGAGGGGCTGACAAACGCAGAGGGCAGCCAGGTTGGGTTGGACAGCCGCTCAGGTGCCATAAAGATGTGATGCGGCAGCGAATGGGTGTCATCCCGGTGGTTGCTGGGCGTGTAGACGGCATGGTCGAATCCTTGGATGGCCCAGTCAGTCGCTTGGACAGAGTAGAACAGATGCATTGGCTGGAGGTCGCGGTGGATCCAGTTATGGGTGTGCATGAACTTGGTGGCACGCAGCAACGACAGCGTGGCCCAGGCTTTGAAAGAATGATCGCGTGGATCAAAGGGTAGCTGTGCACGTCGAGCAATAGGGGAGTCACCGTCCTGGCCATCCAAAAAGATGCGTTGCAAGGTGTGGTCAGGGTCAAAGTGGCTGGTGATCCAGATATATTGGAAACCTTGAGCGGTCGGGCGCGGTAAAGCCAAGGCACCCAGGGTCACCAACACAGCCGAGTCAACCGTCAGGTCTTGAGGGTGGATCATCGACCCGCTGGCTTCGACATTGCGGGCAAATGTGTGCGATTGTAAGGGGGTCATGTAGTGAACGGTGCAGTCCTGGCCATCGGAGCGTCGCTTGGCAGACCGGAGCACATAGCCTGACCGGTGAGGATGCGTTGTCATGCCTGGCTCCAAATCAAAGACATCTAACACGGTTAAAAAAAATGGAATGAGCAATCTCACTCGTTTTTTTTAAGAGATCGCCTACCTTGAGTGCTTGCCAGAGTGGGAATGCCATGCATAGGATCAAAGCTGTTGACGTCGACGGCATGTATATCGACAAGGTGGATTTGGCCAGACTGGACAAGGCCAGCCAGCAGGGCTTTGGTGACGGCGGTGGCAGGATCCGTCTCCACATCATCATGTCGGGCAAGGGAGCAATAGTTGGCTTGGCCGTTGTTGCCTTGGATTTCCTTGTTCTTGACGTCCTCTCTTTCCACGAGCTGGTGGTGGCTCTGCGAGTGGGTCATGGCTCGACGGTGACGACGACGGGACAGGAACATCACCGCTCCAATCACCACCGCCACAAACACCACAATGCCAACAACAATACCAGCGATCGCGCCACTGGACAGGCTGGCGCCTTGGTGGTTGCCGTTGGGTTGATCAGGGCCGGCTGCCGTGGTGGAGGAGGGCGTTGAGGAGCCGCCGGTGATGGACGACCAAGGGGAAGACTTCAACGTTTGGCTGGAAGGGCCGCCGGGTAAATAGACAACGCCACCAGGGTTGGTTTGCAGCCAAGCCTGCACAGGAGGGTTGAGTGTGCCAGGTGCAGGCAGGACGTTGAGCACGTTGGCTTTGTTACTGAGTGAAATCGACTCGATCTTGGTGCCGTCCACGGAGGCGACCACGATGGTCTTTTCGGCGGCATTGTACACAGCCGAGCCCAGCGATTGCAGAGGTGGATTCAAGCTGAAGATATTGCTGGCCAAGACAGGTGCCTGGCGTCGCTGAAATGTAGCATGGCCAAAACCCCCAGACGCGACAGGACCATTGTCCGAGGTGGACCCATTGTCTGTGGACGAAGCTGTGACTGTGGCTCCGCTGCTGGAGGTTGTGCTTGGGGTGCCATCCGGTCCAGAGGATGACGAAGGCGAACCAAAGGGCAGCCACATCACATGCGTGGTGTTGACGATATAAGCATTGCTGACGCCGTCATACACAAGTTGCAGGCCGGCTGAAGCAAGTCCATTGGGAGCAGATAAGCCCGGGATTGTCTGTGAAAAGATGGCGGACGGCGACGTGACGAGCTGGAAAGAGGCGGTGGAACTGGAGCTGGAGCTGGTGGCCAGCGACATGTAGCAGTTTCCTTGCACAATGCAGGGGGCTACAATACCATCACTGACAGAAATCGAACTGGACGACTGAGGTTGCCATTGATTACTAGCAAAGTTGTATTTGACCACTTGACCAAGAAAAAGAAAAAAAGAAGTCAGGTCAACTGACGGAAAC
Source organism: Hesseltinella vesiculosa (assembly GCA_002104935.1). NCBI lineage: Eukaryota > Fungi > Mucoromycota > Mucoromycetes > Mucorales > Cunninghamellaceae > Hesseltinella > Hesseltinella vesiculosa. The sequence goes on along the minus strand of MCGT01000027.1, from coordinate 133,265 downwards.
GCCTCTTTTCACCACGGGAGGACCTACGGCTAGTTGATTTGCTGTACTGGCCAATCACAATCAACTGGTCGGAGATGGCGCAGGATTTAATCGACGTGGGTGGATTGGAGGGGAAGGCGATCGAGATGGGTTGCTCGTTCGCTGTCGTGGATGTGAATTCGAACCCACTGGATTGGGGCGTGGATTGGGAAGTTCCCGTGTAATTATTTAAAAAGATCGCAGTGCCGTTGATATACCCGGCGCAGTTCATGGTGCTCATTATTGGTATAATATCTTTTTATCAGCTCTTTTTATATACTCTTCGATCCACGAAACGTCCAAAAATACCGGGGAGACAGAGGCTGCGGGAAAAAGAAGGTGAACTGAAAAAAGCTGCTGGTGCCGTTGAAGAACAAACAGAAAGGGAGAAAAGGAAGAAGGTGAGAGCGCTTGTCCCTAAATTAAGGTATTACACTGGGGCTTAGGCTACTTGCATCCATGTAACATTGTCTCCAAATTTGGCAAGGCTCTACTGCAAAAAAAAAAAAAAAAAAAGAAAAAACTCAAGACATGCATCCACGATCTCACCTAAAAAAAGATCATCTAAGCTTAGAACCCCCCCCCCCCTCCAATGTTTTACGTGATTCTCTGACAACAACTTGAAGTGAGGCGAGAAGTCATTGCCTGCAAAAGAAGCGGATCGGGCCGTTGCAGTGACTCGGATCAGAAACATGTTGACGTGACACGCAGTCTCCAAAAGGAAATATGCCCTTTTTTCGTACGAGCCATCCTTTCATATAAAAAGAGCAAGGAGAGAATGGGATACTTATTTAAAATATCATCACCGAGCACAGTTTCTGGACGTACGGCGGCCCTTCAAAAATAAGCGCTGTTTCTTATGACAAAAAAGAATTCAGTTGCCAAGCAACGCCATGCAAAGAAGTGCTGGATCAAAGCACCGCGTACCGGCTAAAAGGGCTAGACGCATGCTTGCTGGATCAGGTGGTTAAAAACCTCAGGGCTAGAACGGCTGGATGATGGCGACGCGCATAAAAGGCCCCACAGCGTTTCTTGAGGTGCAAGCAGTGCCGGTCGCCTTTGTGCCATTCATGACAGGGCTCTTGGCACACAAGAGAAGCACTGGAGAAAAAAAAAAGAATGCATGCATGCAGCGGAGATTCAACTCGTTGCCAATGCTGGTGTGAATGTGCGCCAATCACATCCCTTGACTTGTCCAAACGGTTCATTTGGAAGGAAGTTGATTACCAAAGGGGATCAAGGTAATCATTGGCTAAGACGAGTTTCCTATAGAATCAAGCCTGGCTTGATGAGCCATAGCATGGCTTTTCTTCTTTGCCAACGTACCGTATCAGCATCGCTCTATGTTTTCCAACAGCACCATCATCGTTGGTCGGTGGCTGATATTGATCCCACCTTCCTTACCTCCCGTCATACCATGGCATCCATAAGATCACCACGTCCTTGTCCTGCGAATCTGCCTTCCTATTGCTTTCGTGTGATGATGTCGGCAAATGAATTTTAGAGTCATACCCCTCTCCAAAAAAAATAAAAATCGGCGTTTCTCACTCTTTCGCTTTTCCTCCGCAATTGCCACACATTCAATGTCATTACAAAGTAAGTTTTTAGATATAATTGCGCCGTGACCATGCAGCCATTAAAACTCTCTTCTTCTTCTTCTTCTTCTTTTTTTTTTTTTTTTTGCTTGGCATTATTAGATCTACGAAATCTCTGTGACAATTTGCAGACCAGCCCAGTCGTCTCCATCGACTCACCGCCTAGTTACCCACGACGGGCAGCGGTCGTTGCCATTGTACGCTGGCATCCAGAACAAGACACATTGTCGCTAGAACCCGCAGACACCTCCATGGCCCTCTTGCAACAATGGCAAGACATTCCTGGCCACCTAGAAATGCTGTACATTCAACGGGCCAAGCGACCAGGCGATGTGTGGTCTGGTCAAGCAAGTGACACACTGTTTTCCCCACACTTTTTTTTGCATGTGATAGGCTGACCAATTTTTTTTCAGGTTGCTTTCCCCGGTGGTAAAAGTGAACCGCAGGACACAACGGACGTTGAAACCGCAGCAAGAGAAGTCCTTGAAGAAATCGGCCTCGACTTGAATGACAAGCAGCAGTTTCTCTACCTGGGCAAGCTGGATGATCACCAAATACTCACCGCCAAACAGCAGATGGTTGTGGTACCTTTTGGTAAGCTCCCAAGCATAAGAGGAACCACCTCATCACTGACCATCTTCCCATCTCTTATTGAATAACGCAGTGTTTCTGCAGCGTACGCCTGTCACCCCACCTTTGGCTTTGCAAGCTTCCGAAGTGGCTAATGTGTTTTGTAAGAGAGTAATCGTGGGTAAGTCATAAGCAGCTGACTTTTTATTCAAAGGGGTCAATGTCGAGTACTTGCTGACGGTAGAACGCGAATGGTTTGATCCATGGTCTATTCGAGATTCAGAGCGTGGCAAGCGAAGGCCTGTACCTGCGAATGACGGACAAATCCAAGTACCAACGATAGTACTGCCAGTAGTAGAGGATGGTGAGATGCCTGTGATGTTATGGGGACTGACTTTGCGCATGTCACAGCAGCTGTTCTCGTTTGCCGCCACACAGCCATCCTCCAATCAATCCAGACTGTAAATCTCCCCTTCTTTTCCCCATACCCTGTACGAATAAACCCTCGCTCTATTTCTGGAGAAATTGTTTAATGAAATGATATATGTTTAAAAGCTATACAGAGAATGAATCATGAAAAAAAAAATGCCCAAAAAAAAGTTTCTAATTGATATGCGTCACGGCCCTGGCCATTCTTTGCTGCTTCATGGATCGAAGTTGCTTATTTTCTTCACTCTTGAAGGCCTCCTTGGTAGACTTCTTTTCAGTACGACGATTCTGTATTGCATATTATAAAAAAAAGGTCAGAGCTGTTCACTCCTGCTCCCCCCCTCTTTGATTTTACCTTTTTAGCATCCTTGACAGCTTGTTTGCGGAGCTTCTTTTCTTCTTTGGTTTCAAGCTTGGACCGCTTGACGCCGAGGTTTTCTGGATCTTCTTCGCCTTCGCTGGATAGATCTTCATTGGCGTCATCTCGATCGGCGTCATGATCGTCTTCGACCCGTTGCTTTCGTTGCTTTTCCACAAGCACAGGCATGCCGGTCTTGGGGTCGATGGTGATCTTTTTCTGACGTGCATTGTCCTTGATGAGTTGGGGGTGGTTTTCCAAGTTGGAGTACGTGGAGATGATGGACTGACAGTCCCAGGTTTGGTGGTGCTTGGGCTCGACAGGCATGATCAGCTTGTTTAGCTCGGGATCGTGTTTGCGTGTAGGTTTGGTCTCGTCGTCATTATAAGCTTCAGAAATGGCGAGGGTATCAAGGGCATGACGGATCGTGTCGAGCTTGGCCACCGATGTGTCGCCTTCCAACCGGGGAGCCATCTTGCGACCGACCACTTCATATTTTTCCAAGAATTCATCTAAAATGGCATCAAAATCGGCACGTTCTTCCAGCGTCTGGCCTTCTTCTTCCTCTTCCTCTTCGTCGTCATCCTTCATGTACATTTCTTCGATCTACAATTGGCATTCTAGTGATCAGTCATCAGCTACCTCCACCCGACCAAATCTTACCTTTTCAAATCGGTCATCCAGGATTTGTAATTGGGAATTTCGCACCATGGCAGAGGAAGACACAGAGAAGCCAGTGCCCTTGGAGCGGATATCATCACGGTCATCATCGAACTCGTCATCCGAATCGGCAGATCGTCGCTGATCCCGCTTGAATCTAATGGAGGGGAAAAGAATGAGATTGGGACACTTCGCCATTGCCTATTTGATGAAAACCGACACTTACTTGTTAAAGGCGGTCTGCCAGTCATAGTTTTCCGGATCCACTGAGCCATCCTCAAAGTATTCTTCGACTTCTTCCTCTTCTTCACCTTGGCTGTCGTAGTAATCGTCGCTGTCATATTCATCTTCATATGGGTCGTATTCTTCTGCTTCGAGGTCATTGAGGTCATCAAAGAAAGATTCAGCAAGGTCGTCCTCCACATATTCTTCGTCTTCCAAGGCTTCCAAGACTTCACGCAGACGAGGGTCCATGTCTGGCTGAAGTCCACCGTCCAGGCCAGTGGATTGGTTGGCACCCGACACTTCAACACCTGATGGCAAAACATCCATAGGCAGCTCGACCAAGTTGGGATTCTTTTGGCGTTCGACTTTGTTGAATAAATCGGCGGTGGAGGTGTCTTCGTCACGGAACTGCAGGCCACCACTCTTCTGTTTGTCCTTCTTTTGGTTTGTGGCTAACGGAGCTTCCAAGAACACAGCATCCGTGTTGGATCCCATAGGCTTCAAATGCTGCATGTAATCATATTCGCCATCGTCAAAGTAGATCCCGTGCAAAGCGGCTTGGCCAACCCGACTACGCAAAAGGAAAAGAAAGGTGAGATACGATCATTGGTAATGAACGCTTGCCTGTCGATTTCGTCTTGGGTCAATTTCTTTGGCTTAGCACCAAGACGTTGCATTTCAGCAGCAGATTTGTGCTAGGCAAGAAAAATAGAGAATGAGCCATGGAAAATTAGCTAAGGGGTAGGGATCTACCTTGATCAAGTTGGAAGGAACAACTTCTTGAAGCACTCGAGAGGACGCATCGGTGTCATTAATTAAAGGATCCCGCTGCGATCGATGCACCACATTAAAGTGCTTGGCAGTTTTCCGATCAATAAATGTCTTCTTGGGCATGATTAATCAAGAGTTGCAAAAAGGAGGGGGTGAAAAAGAAAAAGGGTGAAAAAAAAGAGTTTCAAAAAAAAAAAAAAAAGAGTCACAGATCAAAGCCCGCTTCCTGCGGCAGCCCTGACATTGGCATTGCTGGCATTGGTCTCTTTTAAAGTTGATTTCTGCAAAGCAGCAACTGATTTACTGTACTGTACTCGCATGCGAAATACGGTTGGATAGGTTATCGTTGAAGTTTGCACGACATTTTTTTTATTGGTCGCCTGGGGTTCCCTTGAGGAAAATGGGCAATTTTGGCTGGGGAAGCTTCACTGATCGACATGGTTTTTTTTGGTATCACCATCCATCATTATTTTTTGCATGTTGCCAATGAACTGATGGCTTTTTTTTTTTTTTTCATCCGCACTTTTCATAACAGCTTGCACCTGCGCCAAATGCCACTTTGACCTGTGAGCTAAAAAAATGATTTGCAATTTGGAGTGATTTTTTATCAGATCGTCTGAGGGTAACTGCCTGGCGAAAATGACCGATACAGTATTTCATTTTTTTTAGCTGGGGAGCCGGAGGCGTCAAAACGATACGGATCAAAGGTTGGCTGGGCGATCTTCACCAATCGACCCGATTTTTGCAGCACCATCGCCACTCTTGCATTTGGGAGCAGTGTAGCATTTGCTTCTTTTTTTTTTCCAAAACGAAAAGGAATATGGCGAGTCAATTCAATCTCCGCGACACGCTTTTTATGGCTGGGCGATGCAGGCAGGCTGATGATACAGTATTCTGTGAAAACAGTAAAAAGCAATGATATTTAATATTAATCCACATGTCCAAAATTTGCCCTCTTTGATTTAAGATGATCCCAAACATTTTGACCAGGTCATCAGGGTTCCCCTGGGAAAAAAAAGGACCATCCTGAAAGAAAATGGGCGTGCTTCAGAGCACTTTTGAGCAAGTGAATGGATGTGACATTTTGTGTGGACACAGTAGCCTGGGAATAACGATGGTGTTGAATAAATCAAGTTGATTGGTGAAAAACACCCAGCCAATTTGTTGCAGGACCCTTCCAACGCCCAGCAAAAAAAAAAAAAAAAAAAAAAAAGAGAAATTTTGAAAGGCGGAAGTTCAGAAAAGGTTATAGCAGGTACTCTCGTGGGATTGACAATGGGTATCCTCAAGTGAGGAGGGCGATCAGAGAGAACCGGCTGGCGGAAACATGCATTCTAACAACGCACCCCAGTGTTAGCTTAGCGTAGAGGCTTGTAATGTGTGCACCGGGGAGCGGTCCGAGGCACTTTATTTTTTTTTATCTTACGCGGGTAACTTTTGAAGAGTGGTGGTCTCACTGGAGGTCAGATATTTGCCACATGAGCAGTCATTGTCATTCATGATGGCCAGAGAAAATGGTTTGAATGGTAGCTTATGAACGGGTGCTCTTCCGGGTGCAAGGGCTTTTTTTTTTTTTTTTTTTTGGTGTCACGTCTGCTGACACCAACTAAAAAGGCAGTTGGTTTTTTTTCTCTTCTTTTGCCCTTCCCCCTTTCTCTCACTCTTTTTTTTTCTCTCTCGCATATCGCTTCTCCATTCTTGTTTTATTAATGACTGTCAAGGTGAGCCTCAGTTCGCCGCCCGTGCCATTGCTGAACCTTGAGGATGGCATGGACGATTTTGAACTTGACCCAACCAAAAAGTCGCAGGACGAAGCCGGCTATTTCGCCATGCATCCGTCATCACCACCTCCTCCTGGCAAAACAAGACCTGCCAACTCTTCTTGGAAAATGACCAGTCGGTCCTCGACCCAGCATTCCTATCAGGCGCCTGCGCCTACTTCCCGGCCGGCGGCCGCTGCTGTTGCTGCTGCTGCGACAGCTGCACCGTCGATGCACCCGTCCACCCACCTCACGTCTGCGTCCGCCGAAGATAAACCTGCATCCAAGAAAAGACCTAGCAGCAAGAAGCATGCCAGGCACAAGTCGCTGGCCGGCGACGCTTCCTCACCTACAGCCCGTCATCGCCAGGCTCACCATCATGCCTATGTGCCCGACGACGAAGACGTGTTGGACATGGATGTCATTCTCTATCAGCATCAGCAAGAGATCGTGCTCCTGCAAGAAGCTCTGCAGCACATCAAAATGGAGCGTGACTGCCTTGGCAAGGAAGCCCATCGCCTGCAGTTTGCACTGCAGCAGATGGAGCAACAGGCACAGCAACGGGAAGCCATGTGGCAAGGCGTCTATGACACCTTTTGCGACCAATTTGCCCATTTCACCATGCAACAGCAAGAATACGAAGACCATCGCGCCAAACCCGCCACCAAAAAGAAGAAGAAGCGGTCAAGAACCCCACATCGGCACTCTTGGAACGGCGGTCGAATGGACGGCGATTACCCGACAGACGCCATGCCTCCACCTGGTCGCTCCGCTTTTGGTCCCGACTACTTTTTGCCTCCGTTTTATCCACCTCCTTACCCGACGCGCTCAAGCATCGGAGGAGAACGGTACGATGACTCTTCCGACTATGAATGGTCTCGGCAAGAGCGTCGCCGCCGACCCCGGTCACGCCACCAACACCACCGCCGCAGTCGAAGTCTGCCTCAACGTATCCGTGACCAAGACGATTACTATCCTGTGGAACCAAAACAACCCTCGTCGATGTTTCATCCTCGTCGTGGCTTTGTGCCCAACCCCCCTTTCTTTTACGACGGGCCTCGCGATGAAGACGACGACGACGATGATGACGATACAACCAGTGAAGGGATGGACGATGACCTGATGGCGCACAATGGAAGAATGATGATGGCCGACGACGATGTCGACGATGACGACATGAATGACAATGAGCTGGACGGCTCCATGGACTCGCCACTGATGCCAACCACATACCGACCGTCTGTACGCCGCCACCCTATGATGGAGCGGCACCGACGACCTTCCGGCAATCCTCCTCCACCTCGCCTGCGTGGGTTGATGCAGCCGCCGCCACCCCCGCCTCTGCTCTACAATCATCAGCACCATCGTGCAGGGTTGCCGCCCAGCCTTGGGTCACAGCAACCACCCCCTCACCACCATCACCAATCCATGTTGCCTCGTCCGGTCTATATGCCCATGATGGGCCCTGGCGGCATGGCTGGCAATCCTTCCGGTGGCCCGCCTTCCCTCTCTTTTTACAACCTTCGCCAGCAACCGCAGCAAGGCCCACCCTTGCCTCTTGGACCGCAGCATCCCCCTCTGATGGCGCATCATCAACAACAGGCACAACCTCCATCGCGTCCTTCCACTTCCAGCTTCACCTTGGATACCCCATCCCAGCCGTCCTTGTCCCAGCCTAGCATGAATGACCTTGCACCTGCCGGCCCAGACATGTACATGGGCAACCGCGCCTCCAAGCCATTGGCTCCAGAGCTGTTCCAGCAACAGCAAATTCCCCTTGGCACATGACCTCTTTTTATTTTTTTCATGATAAAGGAAGCATCCTTGTTCTTTATTGATCGAGACAATCGTGGGTATCCGTCTACTTGCTATAGAGTAAAAGAGCTGGGAAAATTAGAAATCCAGCATCAATTGGGGCAGCACCTTTTCCAGGTGGCTCACAGTGATGGTGGTCTTGTTTTCTGAGGACGCCTGTTCTGCGGCACGGGCAACAGCTTCTGAAGAAAAAGTCAGCAACGATTCTGTGCTTTCAAATGGACCCTACCCTTGGTAAACAGACGCATATACTCGGATGCTGTTTGTAATGCAGCATTATTGGCTATCGGTTTGATTAAAAACAAGCAACAGCCATGAATGAAGGCTGACTGATTGATCAGGCTCATTTGGTTACCTTTGGTGCGTTCGTCCTTCCACTTTGTTTTCATGATGCTATTCATTGTTTCCTGGTCAATTGACATAAGGATCAATCAAGTGTGCATGACGTTACAACGATTGGCTTACAGGTGCAATCGTGGCTGACGTGTCATCGTCCATCTTGAGTCGAAAAAAAAAAGAAACGGGACAAAAAATATCGGGGAGTTGAGAAAAGAAAAAAAAACGAAAACCTGTTTTTATTTGCTAAGGAATGAGGTACCGAGGCTTCGATTCGATAACTATATAAAAAAAAGAAGGGAAGGGGGTATGAAATAAAAATAAAAGGGGAGAATACCAAATGAGTTGTTAAAAGAAAGTGAGCGAAAAAAAAAAAGAATTAGCAAGAGCAGGAGGAGCTGGCGGTGGGGTTGGCAGGTTGAGACAATTCCACACGACCCGGGCCCCCTTGGCGGCTGCCTCCATTGCGGTTAGATAAAATGTACTCCAAAGGAATCTTTTCAGCTATTAACGATAGCAAAAAAAAAAAAAAAGCTGGTAAGCATGTGCAAAAAAAAAAAAAAAAAAAAGACAGAAAAATTGGGCTTACCAATGCCAGCAAACACTTGATCCACATTCTCGCCAGATTTGGCACTGGTTTCGAAGAATAACAAATCAGCCTCTTCTGCATATGCTTTTGCATCCTCGGTAGCGACTTGGCGTTCGGACTCGTCTTCAAGCACCAAATCCTGCTTGTTGCCAACAAGAGCAATCACAATGTCTTGGTTGGCTTGACGTTGCAATTCTTTGACCCAGGATTTGGCCTTATCCAAGGTAGCCTGATAGATGGATTTAAAAGGTCAATATCGCTTTCTCGTCCCTGATATCAACCCCTTTTGGAGTCATCCCTTACAGATTTGGTGATATCGTAGACTACAACAGCTGCTTGAGCGCAACGATAATACATTGGAGCTAGGGAATGGAATCGTTCTTGACCAGCCGTGTCCCAGATTTCAAATTTAATAGTACGGTCGTTCAAGTGACATTTTTGTGTCAAAAATGCAGCTATTCAAACAAGGTTGAGCAACGAACAAGGTCTCCTTTGGCGTGCAGCTGTTATTTTTATTGGGCTTACCTCCAATGGTAGGTTCACGATTTTCAGCAAATTCTCGGTTGACAAATCGCAATACAAGACTGGATTTACCAACAGCCGATTCACCTAGTTTAGATGATGAAAAAATGTAAGCATTAACCGAGAAAGCGTTATCGAAAATGACAAGACCGATGAAAAAAAAATGCCAAGACTTGGGTGACGTTTTTATCATTTACCTAACAATACAAGTTTGACATTGGTAGGCTTTCCATTAGCTGGAATAGTAGGTGATGTAGTGGCAGTAGATTGTTCAGCCATGATGCAAGCAATAAATAAGAAAATGTATCAATAAAGAAAAGTATTAAAAAAGCGATGAAACAAAAAAAAAAAAAAGAGAGAGAAGAGAAAAAAGGTCCCATGCTCTGAGCGGGTCAAACCCAGGCATGGCGAGAGCGTCGGGGTATGAAACTCACCGTTGTTTGTGCGTGGTCGTGTGGTGTTTTCATTTTTCTTCTCTTCCTCGTTTTCGTTATTTTCCTTGTAACACTTGTTTTTTTTAACATTCCCTCTTCTCTTCATTTATTTAGTAATATTATTCTCCTTTGACTTTATTGCCTTTTATTTCGTTACTAGTGATAGAAAAGAATAATCCTACTCCGTTCCCATCCATTCCGGTCACACACACACACACACACTTTTTTTTTTTTTTTTTTACATGGTTGATGTGCCCAGCATGGAAGATCAAACCACAGTATACAAAGCCACTTATTCCAATGTACCAGTATACGAACTCAATTGCAAGTCTGTGTCGGTGATGCGTCGACGAGAAGACGATTACATCAATGCCACACAAATCCTCAAAGTCGCTGAATTCGGAAAAGCTCAACGCACTCGTATCTTGGAAAGAGAAGTTCAAACCGGCACCCATGAAAAGATTCAAGGTGGTTATGGCAAATACCAAGGTAAGAAAAAACAAGAAAAAGAAAAAGAAAATGCTACAAGAGATGAGATACAGTTTTTTTATATATCTTTTCCTGCTCATAATCAAACCATGGCTCCTCACCGCTTTCTTCTTTTCTAATACAGGCACATGGATCCCAATAGAACGAGCCAAAGAATTAGCACGAAGGTACGATGTGTTTGAATTACTGTCGCCTCTGCTCCTGTTCCAAGCAGGTGGTGAAAGCCCTCCGCTAGCTCCCAAGCACACCATTCAGCACCACACCCGACCCAAAGCCCAAAAAGCCAAAATCGCTAAACTTCAACAGGTGCCGCCACCCATGGGTATGCCTATGCAGCCGCCCATGGCCATGCCAGTGCCTCCACATCATCACATCCCCCATGGCTACGTTCACCCATACCATTATGCTCCCTATGCCATGGCATCTTCGTCCGCTTCGTCACAGCCGCAAACCAATGGTCGCTCCATGGTCGGCTATAAACAACCGCCGCCAGCCTACGGTTACCCTTACCCACCGCCCCAGCAGCACCAGCCACCACCTCCTGGCCATCACCCTTCTCACCACCATGGCTACGGATCCGACGATGAGGACGGTAGCCATACCATGGCCTCGGAACAATATGAGAACGACAGCAGTTATGAATCTGATGAACCGTACGAGGCACAGCTGCTACGCCATTTTATATCAGGTGACCCCCGCGTACCCAGCCTGCTAATGCACCCTCCACCCGACCTAGACTTCAATATCATCATTGACGATGAAGGCCACACCAGCTTGCACTGGGCCGCCGCCATGGGTCATCTCAAGATCGTCAAGCTGCTGCTTCACCATGGTGCCGATGTCTATCGGGTAAACTACAAAGGCCAGACCGCCCTGATCCGAGCCGTCCTCTTCACCAACAACTTTGAGCGCCGGTGCTTCCCCCACATGCTGGAATTGCTGCGCAAAACCATCTTCAACATCGACAAGAAGGACCAGACAGTCTTTCACCACATTGCCTCGACCGCCGGCTGGAAAGGCAAGGTGCACGCGTCGCGCTATTACATGGACTGCCTCATGGAGCGCATCCGCGCTACCAACAAGGATGATCTCGTCCAGATCCTGAACGTGCAGGACGTCTATGGCGATACCGCCCTCACCATCGCCTCCCGGATCGGCAACAAGAAGCTTGTGCGCCTACTCGTCGACGCCGGCGCCAACCCACAGCTGGTCAATGAAGAAGGCAAGACCTCCCAGGACTACATTCTGGAAATGGACGGCTACTACGCGAACCTACCACATCAAGCCGGGCCTGATGAAGAACAACGCAAGCGCGCACGCCAACGCGTCGATGACGCCTTGAAAAACGACCCTTTGCAGCTCGAGCCTCCAGCCCCAACTGCCCCAGCCACCGCTGGCACGCCCCTCACCACCGCCACCAACAGCCATGCCCTTGCTGCCTCCGCCGCTGCCGCGATCGATGTTTCGCCGTCCCCCTTGTCGCCTTCCTCCGCGCTTCACAACCCTGCGCCTTCCTGGTCGTCCACGCCTGTGCTGCGGGATCCGCACAAGATCATTGACGATTTCATCGGCAGTTTCGAGCGCGACCACAGCCATAAGGACCAGGTTCTACGAGAAATGACGGCCGAGGTCCAAATGGTCAAGAAACGGCTCGACATCACCCTCAGTACCCTCAACCGCCTATCCTACGACAAACGGTCCATGGACGATATCACCCAACAAGCCGATGCCTTGCAGCTCCAGCTGCACCGGCTCTTGGAATTCACCCAACAAAAACAACTGGTCCACCTTGTTCAACGCGAGCTCGATGCCTTCCAAAAGCCTCTAGATACCGGCGCCGGCCCCTCCACCTGCTCCATCCAACATTTGCTGTCATCCTCCCCACCCTCCACCGAGCCTTCGTCCCCCGCCCAGACCCAGGAAAAGTCGCCCTCGCTGACCACCAAGCCCTCTGCCTCTCTCCTTGTGCCCGACACTCCCTCGTCACCTCTGCTCAAGCGTCGACTGCATGAGATCACCAAAACATCCAGTACCTACGATCTCTCACAACAATGGCATCAATTACGGCAGGATCGGCAGGCCATGGTAAAGCAGATAGTCCAACTCCAGAGGCAGATGCCCAACAAGCGCTATCAAGACTACAAACGCCTGATTTCCATGTGTTGCAATGTCAATTATGAAAACGTAGACATCATGCTCTCGCCCTTACTGGCCTCCTTTGAACAAAGTGAAGTAGAAGAGCAACAACGCCAGCAATTTGCCTCCATCCCCTAAGCACTGAAAAAAAAATTGTATTGCCCATTTTTGTCCCTCTCCCCGGTCGATCGTCTCATTCCCTGCTACCCTACTTGACGGCCAATTCCATACAACTCATGTTTTTTATATTTTCATCCAATCCAATAAACCTTTGATGCAATGTTAATTAAATGAAGAAAACAACAGGCTGACGGTGAGCATAGAAAATAATGATACAGGCTTTGGGTAGGGGTTGTTTTAATGGCGGAGGGCCGTTGCAGGATGGATGTCTGCCCAGCCGACCATGCGCTAGGATAAAAAACAAACGTGTTAGAGGAAATACCGCTTAGGTCTTTTGTCGCTTACGCCAATTTCTTCGATGGTCTTCATCCTTGTTTCAGGGATAAAAACCAAGACGAAGAAGAACACGGCCAAGGTGAGGCAGGCAAAAATCAAAAACACATAGGCACCACACGCCGATTGCAAGGTGGGGAAGATCAGGCCAATGATAAAGTTGCACAGCTACAGATAACGTCAGAGGCCATGGAGAAAAATCATTTCTTTCTTTCTTACCCAGTTGGTGGTCAGAGCCATAGAGCTGGCGGCCGACACAGCATACGTGGGATAGACCTGACGAAGGAAAAAAAAAAAAAAAGGTCAGCGACGTCTTCCTTGGCGGTTGGTTAGAGGTTACCTCGGAAGTGAGGGCAAAAGGAATGGCACCAAGACCAACGGCAAAGGAGGCTACGAAAAGCATGACACACACGACTTGCAACGGTGCAACGTCATAGCGGAGACCGATGGTGATCAGCACGCTGAACACGCACATGCAGGAGGACGAAATCAGCAGCAGCTTCTTACGACCCAGGCGATCGATCAGACCCAGCGCAATCACCGTCATCACCACATTCAGGACTGATACGCCAATGGCCACATACACTGCCTGGTCTCCGAATGAGCCTTGGAATATGCTTGTCGAGTAATACATGCTGGGGGGTGGTTAAAAAAAGGAATGAACTTCTTTTTCTCAGAAACGCCACCTGCTCTATTGTTCTTACATGGCATTGATACCCGTGAGCTGGCAGGCCATGTGCACAATCATTATCTTGATGCTAAGTTTAGCCAGGACAGGAATGGACATTATTTGGCGGATGGACAAGGTTTGGTCTTGGGAGGTCGCTTCAGCTAGCGCGTCCAGACCCGTGAATGAGTCCAGGTCGCCTTTTTCATTGTCAGAAGCGGCTCCTCGGGTGGCGCCGTGGGTGAAGTGTGAGAGCATGTCGTTGAATTCATTGTCAATGTCGCCGTTGCGCAGGCGCAGCAACTCGGCTCGAGCCTCATGCACCCGATTTTGGGACAGCAGCCAGCGTGGGGACCGAGGTAGCAATGGCAGACAGGCCATTTGGAGGATGGCTGGTCCGACCGTGATGACGCAGATCACGCGCCAGCCCCAGGATGACCTCAGGCCCAGACCGATGCACTGGATAAGCAGGATGCCTACGGTGATCAGTAGCTGGAAACAGGTGCACAGCGCGCCGCGGAAGTTGGGAGGGGCGATTTCAGCAATGTATGGCGGTGCTGTCGCAGTCATAAAGCCGGCACCGATGCCCACAAACACACGGCCAAAGGCAAATTGAGCGCTTGCTGTTGAGGTGGCCAGGAGGACAGCGCCGATAAAGAAGGTCACATTCATCAGTATCATGCTATCTCTTCGACCGAATCGTTTGGAGATTGGTGCCGACACAACAGCACCCACAAGCCCGCCCAACGCATAGGCGCCACTAGCCACTCCCCTACAATGTGAATGGTGTCGTTGGTGACAAGGTCTCTTTTTTTTTTCCTTGTTATACGCCATCTTGCATACAGAGGCTCTTTACCATATCCAGGAGCTCATGGGGATGCATTCTGGCAGGCCGGAGTTGGGATAAAAAGTAACAACGCCAGGGGCTACTGCGGGACAGTTTCTGATCTGGTCGGCAGGGATATTGAGAGCACTGGTATTTATGCCATTGTTCAAGGCTCCGAGCGAGGCCACACAGGCACACAAAACCACAAAAGGTCGTAAAGAAGCTGTTTGAGTATCTGCCATCTTTCCAGTTGAAATAGAAAAAAAAATTAAAAAATAAAAAACAAAAAAAGGAAGAAAAGGAGTCCCAAAACGAACACCGCTTTTATCCTCGCCGAGATCGGAAAGTGGATGTTTTGAGCACAAGAAATGAAATCGTCATTCAGCATCTAAGCGTCGATGTCCCGGGATTTGCTCATCATTTAGATACAAACCAGCTATCCAATAAAATCGCCATCACAGCATGATGAGAACCATGCAAAAAAAAAAAAAAAAAAAAAAAAAAAACGATCTAGAAGCTGTGCCGGATCGACGGATATGCGGGCATTGGTAGGATCTCTCCGGGGAACTCCCCACGAACTTTTTTTATACTATTTTTTTTTTTTACATTGTATGACCTTTTACGAATGGGGATAGTTCACAAAAAAAAAAAAAGCCACGTGAGCCGTTTTTCTTTATCGGCCGTCGGGGATCTCCCCGCAAGATACTATGCTTTACTTTCCATTGCAACGGCCGTTCTCAGAGCCATCGATGTCACCCTCGGAGCTCTTTTACTAATCCACCAATGAGAACGAGGCAAGAAGAAGAAGCACGACAAAAAGGAAATTTTAGAAAAAGGCGACAATGATGACGATTTGCACGGTGCTTATCGCTCTTTTTTCACCTCTATCAATGCCTTGGAACCATCCAACTCTACAATCATTTTTTCCTTGCTTTGGTTAATATGTGGCAGGTCCACGAATCACAAGCTAAGTTAAAAGAAGGCTGACAGTGATGAAAAGAAAAAAAAAAAAAGGACATCCCTCGGCTGCATGAAAAAAAGAGCAAGCACGTGGGAAAACTGAGTTTGACTTTTTCAGGCACGCCCAAAAAGTACCAAAAAGATTCATGGCAGCAGGAGGAGGGTGGTATCGTTTACTGTAATCGGCTCGGTAAAAAAAAGGAGAAATCTATATCTAGAAATCAGCAAATGGGTCGTTGATGATGGGTGGCCTTGGCGACGATTCCCAGTCGTCCGTTTCATCGTCTGTGCCTTGGATTGAGCCATAGGGGGTATTGGGTTCCGAATAGGTGATGAAATAAGAGCTGTCGTTGGGCGACTTGATGTCAGGTATATAAGGCGGTTTGACTTGACCAGCCAGAACCTTGTCGAAATTCAGTCGCTGGAACCACGGGTGCTGTTTGATATCATTGGCGCCATTGCGGAGATTGCCATAGCGTTCAGCAGGATCGCCTTGGAGGAGATGTTTCAACAGGTCAACGAGTTCCTCGGATTGGTACAGTTGGTAGCGCACCTCACCCTTGAGGATCTTTTCGTACATGTCTACAGGATTGTCGGCATGGAATGGCGTCTTGCCCACCGTCAATTCAAAAATCAAGACACCAAAGGACCACCAATCCACAGCAGTGCCGTAGCCTTTGGATCGAATGATTTCAGGTGCCACATAATCCGGCGTACCTGCAGAAAACAAAGGGGCAATGAGCCAAGATGATCAGCAGGTGGGCAGTACTTACCACACACCGTCATGCATTTCGCATCAGGGCTAACACGCTTTGCAAAGCCAAAGTCGGCCAGTTTGACATGACCACCAGCATCCAATAGAATATTCTCGGGCTTGATGTCACGGTATACCACGTTGTGCTGATGCAGGTAGTCGATCGCCAACAAGGTTTCGGCGGCATAAAAACGGGCAGCGGGTTCAGTGAAACGCTATCAAAAAAAGAGAACGCACAAAAAAATGAGTTGTTTGATTGCGTCGTTTCGGGTTTGTTACCTTATTGCGTCGTAAAAGTCGGAACAGTTCGCCACCAGGCACATAGTCCATGACAAAAAAGACGGAAGTTTCATCTTGGAATGTATCCCAGAGCTTGACAACAAAAGGGTGGTCGATGGAGCGCAAGATATCACGTTCATTGTGGGCCGAGACCACTTGGCGTTTAGTGACCAATCTGCGTTTCACAAGGGCTTTGATAGCATAAAACCGGCCGTCCAGGTGACTTTGAGCAAGATGCACTTGACCAAACATGCCTTTACCCACCGTCTTTTCAAAGCTGAAGTCGCTCAGGCACAGCTTGCCGTCCTTCTTGGTGGTGCTGTAAGTGGCTGGTGTCATTGTCATTTCCTTGAGTTTCTTTCGGATATCACGGCTGGAGACGGCCGATGTGTGGCGGGTGGCGGAGCCATGGGTGATCAATGGCGGTGAGCTGATGGAAGGCACGCTGTTCAGACTCGATCCTGAAGACACTGAACCTTTTTAGACAATCAGAGAAATGCGTCAATACTTCAATAGCCTCATTACCACAGGCTCTAGGAGGAGGTTATCTTACTTTTTGGCGAATCAAGATCTGAATTGAAACTACAAGGACTGCAGGACGAAGGCGTATGGCTTGTGAGAGTGACTGGTGAGATGCTTGGTGAAGGAATGGGGGCAGGTATATCCGGACATGTATGTGCTGAAGTCATCAGATGAGGTTATGATATATCAATGATCAATGAGAAAAAATAATAAAAAAGAAAGGCTTGCAGAGAAAGAAAAAAAAAGGGGGAGAGAAAAATTTGGGCAGCGGCGCTGGCCGTCATTGGCCCCGTCTGGCATCGTTAAAAACCAAGCAGCGTCTTGCCACTTCTTGGACCTTTTTTGAAACTTCTGGTATTGCTCTGAAACATAGCCCCTCCAACTTCATAATGTAAAAAACCACTGTCACAGCCTTTTTGGCCAAACACGTTCTTTTGCTGTCAATCTCGTGCCATCTGGCGGAGCCGATCAAAATCAGAGACCCATGCACGGCGCGTTTCTTTTTTTTGCTCACCATGAAACAACACAAAACGTTCCCTGAGGATTGGGAAGTAACCCTAGAAACAAAGTGGGACACCGTGGAAAAATAAAAAGAAGGCTATTGTTTTTTTTTTATGCTTAATTAATTTTGAATTAGATCAGCCGACTTGCCCACAATGATTTTCTCTACTTGAGAATCATCTGCCACAGCAAATTGGCGATCAGTTTTCTTGGGAGGAGCTTGTTGATTCAGTACAAGAGTACGCTTGAAAGTCGTAGGCAAGCCTTTCTTCTGCACTACATGCTTGAAGAAGCAATTGGGCCGAGAGCAGGCACCATCAAATTTACACTATGACGCCATATGAATATGAGGTAAAGGGATTTCTCTCTTTTTTTACTCTTACCACGACTTCCGCAGGATTATCATTGTCCTTGGGATGCAAAAAGTGACAGCCAGGCCGTAAACATTTATCACCGTAGTTGCAAGGAATCGGCAACCGTTTTGGGCCAGGATTGGTGGGCATTTCATTTTCAAAGCTGGGAGTGACAGGGGGGTGGAAGAAGGGACAGAGGTCATTATTGCAGTTGGGGAAGTAGCGACAGGGTGTTGCGCGTTCAGTCACATTGGGGTTACTGGTCGTAGGTTGAGAAGCACGGTGATTTGGTCGGATGGCTGGATGGATATACAGGCATTCCTCGGTCTTATTGGGGCAATTAGGGAAATCACTAGGTCGAGGAAGGTCAGCACGGTCTTTTTTTTTTTTTTTTTTTGATTCGCAGCTTACGGGCACAATGAGGAGGGATGGATGTAAGTGCAATCATCACCATGGCTGCAGGTAGGCCAGTATTTGCATCGTTGCGTGGCCACCGGTTGCACGGGGGCTTCAGGCTTTTGAATACCAAGACGATCAAAGACAGAGTCGCTGTTAGGCTGTGTATCAGCCAGGCGAGAAAATACAGAGGGCCGACCAGGGCTTTCGTCGAATGATTCGCGTTGAGGCCGAGATGGAGAGTGGGAATGCCGGTGGTGGTGATGACTGTGATGGCTTTCACCACGGTCTCTATGGGGAGATCTCGATCGAGAGCGGGAGGGGCGTCTAGGTGAATAGGGTGCGCGGGAAAGGCCTTGGCCCATACTTCCCAGGGCTTGAGCGAACATGCGATTACGGCGGTCAGGAGCGCTGCGTCTTACCGGCTCTGGCTGAGACGATTGGTATTGTTGTGGTAGCTCGCTTTGAGAAGGTTGTTGAGCTGGTTCTACCTGATCAGGTACAGCATGCGTGGTCATGTTCGTCACTGGGGCGGCCGGCTGCTGCAATTCGTCCATGCGACCAAAAATCCAAGAAGTCAAGTTTTGATCTGAAAATAGACATGCATTGAATGTGAGCTATGGACGACAAGACATCTCTTTGCTTACCATAATCATCGCCGATCACTGTTTATGGGGAATGGGGAAAATGGAGAACAGCGATGAGTAAAAGCCGTGTTAATAGCGATGTTTAAACGTACTACTTGCAAGCTCATTGCTGACATCTTGCGCAGATGTGCCGAATTTGATCAGATTGATAATAAATAAACTCAAGGTGTCATCTAAAAACACAGTGGAGGAAATAAGTATGAGAGATCGATGGCCATTGGCGGCAAGACGTACCGTTTTGATCAATGTACTCATAGGCAACACATTTTTCTTGAATATCGTTCTATTTCATCATAATCAGATCAGTACATGCAATGATATACTCTCTATGAGCTAGTTTACCTTTAATTGATCCCACAATTGATCGTCCATGATAAGTTATTGATGAGAGAACAAAAGGAAAGAAAACAACAGCGGTGTCTGCCTTAAAAAAAAATAAATAAATTTGCCAGTTTTTTGTTTCTTTTTCTTCTTTTTCCACCACTCGTCATGCCACAATACGATGCACAGTCAATAGATGCCGATTCACCCAATTCAAATACCCAGGATAGCACTTCAAGACAACAAATTGAAGATCAACTCAATGACCTGCTGCAAGTGTTATTTGAACTGAGCGTGATGGTCTACGATTTCCAGCCTGAGGCAAACGAACATATTAGGAACAAAGTGTAAGTTCTCTTTTATACGCGGGATGCATTGGCTAACTTGGTATTGTGATGCAAAGGAACACCATCTTGGGTCACTTTAAATCAATGGATGATCTAAAAGATCAGCTTACCGAATTTGTCCCTGAGGAAGTGATCAAGTAAGCCTGCCTCGCACTTCTGTCCAGACCATGACAGACCATTGTACCGGTCCTTACATTTTTTTTGCTTAGCTTTGTCGAGAATGGCAAAAATCCAGAACTGTTTACCCAAGCCTTTCTCAGTCGAGCAGCAAGCGAAAACCAGTTTACAAACGGCAAAATCCAGGCTGTTGACGTAAGAACCGCCTTTCCTTTTCCCCCCTTGTTCATAGGAGAGCTTACCAAAGGTGAATCTGTAGGATTTCCGATCTCTACTCTCGGCTGAATTTGCAAAATCATTCCCGGATCTGTACACCAACACCTACTCTTTAGACGACGACAAACCTGAGGAAAACAGCACGGACCACACCATTTAAAAAAAACGATATCCCCTCACTCCTTCTTTCTTTTTTCATTCCCTCTTCATCATAAATAAACCACTTTTTATATTATTGTTACAAAGCACAACTATTTGTTGAGAGCTCGTTGCACCAAAGCGTCCAATCCTTGGTTGTCCTTGAGCGCGCCTTCCAAGCTTTTGAGGGCATACTTGGCCAACATGTCGGCCTCCACATTGACTCGGTCACCGACTTGCTTGAGGGGCATAATCACGTGGTTTTGGGTATGGGCGATCATCATGATGGAGAAACTGCGGGTATTGTCGTCCACATCACACACCGTCAGCGAGGTCCCATCCAAAGCAATGAACCCCTTTGGAATAATGAAGCGCATGATATCCTTGGCATCCTCATCCACTTGGAAATGGAACCAGATCGAGTTTGCTTCAGGTTCGATCTTGATAATACTGACCGTTGTATCCACGTGGCCTTGCACCATATGACCACCAAATCGCTTCTGGGCATCCATGGCTCGTTCCAAATTCACCTTGCTACCAACCTTTAGCTGGCCTACGAACATGCCATTGAAATACGATGGGGGTAAGAAAGTGGAGGGACGTTGTCAGCTTTCGTCTACATACCCAAGTTTGTGCGTCGTAAACTTTCAGGAGCCACGCCTACTTTGAAGCTGTCGCTGTCAAATTCAGTCACTGTCAGACATGTGCCTAAAGGAATGGAACACACGAATGAGTCATTGGACTTGGGTTCTAGGCTCCTTCCTTACCATTGATGGCAATACTGTCGCCGAGATGACAATCGCCTAGGATGGCGCCTGCTTCGCTAATGGTGATAGTCCATCCATTGCCACCGCTTTGGGATTGATCCATTTCACTGACGGCACTGACTGTGCCCATGCATTCAACAAGACCAGTAAACATGATTGAAAGACGACAAGGAGTAAGGTGAGAAAAAAAAAAGGTTGTCAAGGGAAACAAACAAAAAAAAAAAAGGCCGCCCCTCCGCTTCAAGCGGTTTTTTTTGTCAGGCTATGTCAAGGCTGACAAATGTGACCTCCTTCCGCTTTTGGTCCGAGGCCGGTTTGGTGTTGACCGTCCATGCAAAACTGGCAGACAATAAATTCATGCAAGAAAAAGTAGGATCATGATCCCGACTAGTGAGCCGTGTGTACTCTGTTCTCGGTATCCACAATATCCCCTCTGACCTCTTTTTTTTTTTTTTTTCCTAGAAAAACAATCGGATTTGCACGCATTTGTGACACATGATCCAAATCAGTGCTTTTGCTTTCCCCACAAATATCAACGAGACAAATCAGCAAAAAGCACAAAAAAAAGGAGGCCTATTGCCAAGGCTCTCTTTTGTGCTTATTGATGATTATTGGTTACGGTCCAATTATTTAGTGTTGGGTGACATGACGCATGAACGCATAGAAAGCATTTCGCGGACTAGGCCGAGATGGGAAAAAAAGGAGTGAAATAAATACGGACGATTCTCTTTTTCTCGTTTCTTTTTTTTTCCACTTTCAACGTATTTTTTTTTTTTTTTTGGTCACATCTCTCCTAGACGGCCATAGATGGATCGCCTTTCACAGCTTCCTTCAGAGACACTCTGGCAAGTGTTTTCCTCTATTCCCGCCAGCAGCCTTGCCCACCTTCGTTTTGTTAGCAGGAAGATGCGACTGTTTGCTGACCATCCCATGTATTGGCGCCATGTGATACTGGCCCGGCCGTCTTGCCATGAAGAAGATCCGCTGGCATCCTCGACCTCCATGGCTAGTCGACGTCTGGATTTATGGACTCTGCGAGAACTCGATTTCATCCTACGACCTCACTGCCAGGTGATCCGGTCCATCAAAGTGTGCGGCGTGCGGGATGACATTGTGCGCTTTATTCTGACCCACTGCCACGAGCTCCAGTCACTGACCCTCTGCGGCTGGACGACCCTCTCAAACCATGCCTTCAAACAGCTGCATCCAAGACTCAAATTGCAGCGGCTGCAACTCGTCGGCGCCAAGGACCAGCCCAACTACACCGCCATGGACGCCACCACCCTTGCCCAATTACTACTCAGCTGCCCTCTCCAAGACCTGACCATCGGCTGCCAGATCCACATCCATGCCGCCACCCTACTAATGGAACTGACCGCGAAAAAGAAAACCGAGCCACGCTCCGCCTTTTTACCTCCTCCCCAGCTCCAGCGTCTGAGCCTGGGTACCAGGAGGACCTGGTCACTTCACCACATCCGACACTTATTCGACATTTGCCCTGCCTTGATCAGTGTGGCTCTTTGCCCGACCTCTGCTGATGGCACCCATTTCCAGCCTAACGCCTTCATTCCCTCTCACCAAGACTCCCATCCCACAAATACCATTGTCTATCGTTCTCATGCTTAAACTTGCATTTAAAAAAAATGTACCAGCATAATTTTCACCCTTTTCACTTTCCTTCCTCGTCCACAAAGAAAAAATTAGCTCTCATCATCTATTTTAACCCTAGCCATTGCCTATGAGCCAAAGGCGTACAGCGCTCGAGATCCATGTTAATTTTAGTATAATGACGTACAAAAAAAAACGTTGGGGGTGATTTATCAAAATGTGAACACAGTGGGAATACACTGCAACTCTTTCCTTTTTTTATCATTTTATTTGGCAGTGACGTAGCTGAGTGAGGGAATATAAAGAGCCATGATACTGTATCAACACTTCATTCAAGCCTCAGCAACAAACCCATCATGACAGCTGCACAGTCTATCTGCAGAGACTGCGAAGCCAAAGTAGCGCGTACAGTATATGTCAAGCAGGTAAGTTGACGAAGCAATGTTTACTGTGTTTGTGCATGTCCGAAATCCCCATGCTCAATTATTTTTCTAGATACATGATCACAAAGGGAAAGTGTGGAATTACTTGCTCTGAATGTGACAAGCTCTTGAATGACACGCGCATATTTAGAATCCACCGCTCAAAGTTTTGGATGAGCAATGGCAATCTCCCACGGTGACGACAATAATCAGTCACCTGACCAGGATGATTCCTCTGTTTGACTTCCAACCATGGGCTACAAGATGCTTTGGGACAACCCACAACGAGGAATCTGGCATAAGCCTTTACCCCGCACCAATGACACTGACACCTACCAACGTCGCGTGGAATGCCTGGACTGGGAAGGTATGCCTTCATTGTGTTTTTTTTTTGACACAACCCATTGTGGTATAGGAGCTCACGACCTCATCTTTTTTTTTTTTTTTTTTTTTTTTTTTGAATCTTAGGCTCAGGCGTCCTGATTGAGGGCGAACGTGTTGCTATGCACGGCGTTGCTTGGGTTCGTCAGATGTTGTCTTGGAGGAGCCGCTGCTGTTATCTCACGCTTCTATGCCGGTGTGGCTCCTCCTATGCCCATTGCGCCTGCTTCTACCACTGATCGTCCATCATCCATGGTGGGAAGAGGATACAGCGGTAGTGGAATTGTCCTCGCCGGTGTCTAATTACCATCGTTACTGTTGGAGTTTGTCAATACCCTTCCGCAAGCTTTTGAATGGTGAAGTCTAAAGTCCGGCTGTCAGACATATTGGCGATGGCAGTCTACAGCTTCGGCATTTTCCCTCGCAGGTGTTCTCTGGAGCAATTCTGTTTGACGGACAAACTTCACTGATGATCAACACGGTTGAGCCATACGGACGCGATGTACACGATGATGCTCACTTTGAACGTCGCAGCGATGACCAGCCGCCGTCATACCCTGCAAACCGTGGCCCGTATGGCCACATCCAAGTGATCACCCTGAACACGGCAGATTGCAAAAAACTAGTCATTGGTACTCGGACATGCCACTTGCTTGTGGCCTGTAGCATGCGACTGGACTTGAATTCTGTGAATGTTGGCCCTCGCACGACACATTTCATCCCTGGCGTAGGAACAAAAATCTTCCTCTGTGACGAGGCCATCCGCTCAGCAAAGGACATTCTGGGAAATGATCAAACGATCCGTAGCCAAACCATGCCAGCAATGTATCAGTTGAAGCAAGTCAGATCGAAGTTTAACCGACTGTCAACCTACAGCATGCCGTGCCTCATCCATGTTTTGCTGTCGAATGGAAATGCAACCCGTCACGATTTGGACACTGTGCGATCAGGATACGAACAACAAACGGCTCACCATGGAAAAAAAGGCGTCGAAGCTCTTCCGTGACATTGCGATTGAAGTGATCAAGGATGGCAACAATGCTACTTTGAAAAGTGTTCAAGTTGCCAATTTTGGGTTCATCATCCCGAGCCTTGCACCCTTTTTTTTTCACCGCACCTTTTTTGATCGCCGCCTGTCCTTACTTTTCTTCCTTTTTTTTTAACTTCTTTTTTTTTACGTTATTCTACTGCTTTTTTTTTTTTTGACAAGGTTAAGCACCGAACGGATTCGGTAGGTTGCTTGTTTAATATCAATTCATTTTGTCCCAAATAACTCATTCTTATCTTTACCATGAATAAAGGTGCCATTTTTACGTTTAGCAGTCAGACATACAACAAAAGTATACATTTTAATGGGCTGCAAATGTCAAACGCCACATCCAATATTGGCAAGTTAATGCGCGAAATGTCATCAATGGTTGAGCATGGTCCACAGAAGATTATTGGGAACGATGACCTTGATCAAAAACTCGTCAACCTGGCAATCAATCTTGGTAACGCTCTGTACACAGCAAACAAAAGTAAGGTCGAGCTTATCGAAAGAAAAGCCTACTGCTGAAGCAAGAAAAAGAAACCAAGATGATGACGCGTGTGTATCTGAACCGAGCCACATTGGACCCTCCCTCTCATTTCCCTTCCCTCTCACTCCCTTCCCCTTTTTCCACTTTACCCTCACTCCCCCAATACCCTCATCACCACCTCTCAAAACGAAAGCCTTCCCTTACTTCTTTTACCAATGATGACATTAAAAATGCAAAGCTTGTCGTGCCGAAACAACCAACTCATTTTCGAGAACCTTCATTTTCCAGAGCCGAGGGAAACCTCCCCCCACATGGAATGCGAGACTGCATATCTTTATTTTCTGATTTCGTCAGCTCCACAAGTTCTGGTGCCACTCATCCAAAGCCTTCCTTTGAAATACTTGAAAGCCCGCCCTCTCGCTTGGGTACAAATCACGGCTGGCGCGTTCCAAAGTGGGCGGCCCTGACAAATTTACTTTGAAAAAGCAAATCAATGCAAGTTGATAAAATAATAAATAATCGAGGTACAACAACATGAAATATATAAAAAAAAATACATGAAGGAATGGAGGAAAGGGAATCAAAATACTAAGTAGGAGAAAAAAAAAAGGCTATGAATCTCCAGAGGGCTTCTGGGCAGATGGGTCATACATGGGCGTATGGGCAGCCTGGTATTCGACACCAAACGGTTTGACATGTGTAGGATTATCGGATGAACCCGAGGTATCCTTGCCAATGGATTTCATGGGGTGCTCTTGAAGTGTGGGAGATGTCAGCGTCGTTGACTCGTCCTGGCTGAAGGTGCGGAAGTTGTTCTTGCCATGGTCGTCGAGGCTGCCCATCAGCTCTTGATCGCTCCGGTGCCCGGTTGGGAAGATCGGTTCACTGAAACCTGTGGGTGGTTGCCCTGGATGAAACAGAATGCCACGTCGGTATTGTCTATAAATCCAAACACCAGCGCTGGCCACCAAGATAGCCTAGGAATCAATATGAATACCTCGTCATGTATCATTTTTTTTCTGCAGCACGTCACTTACAGCAGCAACACAACCCACAATTATACCGACGAGCGCGCCAGTGCTGAGGCCAGAAGACGGTGATCCGGTGGTTGAACCAGGAGGTCCAGTGCCTGAGGTGGTGCCGTTTGTATAAAAACTGGTGGCCCAGTACATGCTCTGAGTGTCTTGAATGTTGGCAAAATAAATGTCGTTCAGCGGATTGTTCGTCGAGTCGGAGCCAAAGGCGATGATCATGTAAGTGTCATTGTAATTAACCGCCTGAATTAAAAAAAAAATATGAGTTGGACATCACACGATCTATTTTTCTCATCACTTACGGTGTGGATCGCCCTTGGTCCAGCCCCATTGGATCCAGAAATATCGGATGATCGCCACGCTTTTTGGTTCAAGTCGAGGACAGCGACGTAACCCCATTTGACATAGCCTTGCAAATTGTTACCGCCATACATAATGATTTCGTTTGTTCGGTTAACTGAGCAAGGAAAATAAAGTGAGTGACACGAGGGGTGGGAAAAAAAAAAGAAATCGCACGATTTACCATAGATGCACGTGTGGCCGCTCCGAACGGGAGGTAAGTTGGCAGTGGAGATGTTCATGGGCGCCCAAGCGGAGGTGGTCGTGTCAAAGGTGAAGATGTTGCCCATCGAGGCAAAGTTGGAGCAATCCATGGTGGAAGCATCCGTGGTATAAAAACAATCTCGGCCGCCAATATAGTATATGACTCCAGCGCTGGAAATCACCGAGGCCATGTAATTTCGTTTGATCCACTGGTTTTCATTCACCATGGTGAAACTCTGCGTGCCTGCCCACGCACTCGGATTTGCCTGAAAATAAAAATAGAGTTGGTTTGTGTAAGCTTGGCAATTTCCAAGTGCCAGCCTTCCATTTTCTTACCAAAGAATTCAACACATCAAACGTTGCTGTGGCCATTGTTGCACCAGGTGAAATGGAAGTCGATCCATCCCAAACCCAAACATTGCCCTTATCATCTTTGGATCCAACAACAGTTAGGCGGGTGAAATTTGCGTTTAGCCTATATTTTCGTGTAACCAAAAAAGACTTGTGAGGTGCAACGCTTTTCAAACCAAGGGGTGCAATGATGCTATGCATGCATGCGATTTTTTTTTAGCTTAGGAGGATGTTCGGCACCTTACCCATTGCCACCAAAAGATCCATTAATAGTAACTGGGCTATTGAGATTGGTAGGGATCGACTGCCATTGGTTGTTCGTTGCGTTGTAGATGGTGGTCAAATTGGTCAACTGTGAGGGATAGGAATTGTTGCCGGCTCCGCCTAGTAAAACACCGTTGGTCGACCTTTCTTCATAGACTTTTGAGATTTTTTTAATCGAGTATTTGTTTACCTATGATAACGTAGCTGTTGTCATTGAGAGCCACCATTGCAAAGGCGGCGTTTGGTTCAAGTGTAAAGCTGTTAGGGGGTGGAACCTGCTTCCAGTTGATAGACGACGTGGCAAAGTCGCTGCTGAGGTCGAGTGAATAGTGAGTGTTGTAGGTTGTGATATTATTTAGACTGGCTGTATTCGATCCGCCGTAGCAGTAAAGCGTCTTTGCTAACATGACACAACCTGCCAACAAGAATAAAAAAAAGGTGAAGTCAGTAATGAATGACAACACAGTGATTCCTATTTTTTTTTTTTACCAACGCGAGCCATGGGCGCTGGGGCGGTAGCAAATGCCATTGTATAGAAGAAAAACAACGCTATCAGCCGTCTCATGTCAACGAGTCAAAACGAATGGCGAGTAAATTCGAGAAAGGCAATTGTGAAGAAGAAAGACAAAAGCAAAAAAAGGGAAATCTGTTCACTTGATGTTGTGCTTGTGTTACTCCTTTTTGGCAGCGTAGGCCAAAAAAGGCAAACCATCCGCACAGTTGCAAGCTGGCTCAGCAGTGAACCAACCAAACTCGCTAGCCAAAAAAAAAAAAAACGAAGAGAAAGAGAGACGACCCTATGTCTACTACGCCCAGGCTCCTCCCTTTCAAAAATTGGAATCCGCCCAGCTTGACGCATTACCCTCGTCAGCGGTACTACCAAGATATCTTCATTACTTTGGCCAATGGCATCACAGATATCAGCCCGATCCGGTCAATGCAGGAAATAAACGCCCAAACAGCTCCTAAACTTCAGCGAGCTCCAAATAAGTGTTGATCTCAGAGATTCCACACCCTGCGTCGCAATGAAAAACGTTCGTGCCCCCACCATACAAGTTGACTGTCGTGAATTTAGGCACTTTGTGCAGTGAGTCTTGCGTTGAGCTGCCAAAGTATTTTCAAGAATGCGAAGTGTGTACGAAATCATTTTTAGCACATGCTTGTCAGCCTTAGTCTTGCTGTCTGAGAGGGTTGCCATTTTAATCAAGATCATTTTTTATCATTTTGCACTGGTATGCAAAATTTGGGGCGAATGGACTAGAGCTATTTTGCACTGTGATTTTTGATCAGTTCTCCTGAGGGGTCCCCTGTGGAAAATGACCGATTTTTCATTTTATTTAGCTGAGGAACCCAATGTGTCATAACGAAACAGATCGAGTTTAGGCTGGTCGACTTTCACCCATTGCTCTGATTTTTTCAGTTCCATCATCATTCAAGCATCTACGCCCCCTTACAAAATACCAGATCGATCTAATTACTCAAAAGTGCTGTGCAGCAATAGGCTGCTTTTTTTTTTTTTTTCAAAGCGAAGAAAAAGAAATTGGCTGGCCAATTCAATTTCCGCACTGGCTCTTCCATGCCTGGTGGTGCAAACAGACCGGTTGGAATCAGTGATGAGCACCTTCGCTAGTAAAAATTAATCGAAAAGTACAATATACAACCCATCGTTTACAAACGGTGCCTGTTTCATGTGTCCTGCTCCACAGCTTGGCTTGACATGAGCAGCGAGGATACGTGGATTCTGGTGGTGAAAGGCTGGCCAATCAGAAGCTGCTCGGCTTCTTTTAAAAAAAAAAAGTGGCACCATTTTTCTCCCCTTCTCCAATTGCCCTCTTTAGTTTTGATTGAAACTGACATGGCCTCCCAAACGTTGCGCTCATGCCGTCATCTTTTGCGACAGCTTCCTCGCCAATCATATAGAGCATCCCCGGTATCAAGGGTACCCTTGCTTCATTGCCGTACCCAACCCGCCTTCTCATGGACTCAATCATCGCTCTTCCACACGTCCGTCCCCACCTGGACGACCTATCAAGCCTGGTAAAATGCAGGCGATCAATGAAATCAAAAAGGCCGCCTCGTATGGTAGGCATTGTGGCTCATTATTTTTGTTTTTACTTTCTTTGATGTTGCTAGCGATGTGCCTGTGGAGACGTATCACCGCATTGCCGATGTCACTCTGGATCAAATAATGGACAACCTGGAGGTTATTGGGGATGAAACGGACTTGGCAGGCTTCGACTTGGAATACTCGGTAACACAAGAAAAGAGTGTTTAGGGGTGAGACTAAAATGTGCTCTATAAATGTCACCTAGCAAGGTGTCCTGACCCTTCGACTTGGCGAACATGGTACCTATGTGCTCAATAAGCAACCTCCCAACAAGCAGATTTGGCTGTCTTCCCCAAAGAGGTAAGACCTTGTCTCCAATAGAGGAACTCGCATAGTGGCATTCACTGATCCTGGCCCTGTTTATTATTGGGCGATCCATAGTGGACCTAAGCGCTATGATTATGACATCAAGGAGCATAAATGGTTCTATCATCGAGACAACCACACCATGGATGAGCTGCTGAACGAAGAATTGAAGGATATCCTTGGTGATTTGGATGTGCTGGCGGGCTTGGCTACAGAAGATCTCGAATAATAAAGTAACACGATTTCTCTTAGACGAAGCACGGATGTACACGACTGTCATATATTCTTGTTTATTACAATTAAATGTAGCTATTAGGTGAGAGAGAGAGGGAGAGGGGTGGCTTTTCTTTCTTTCTTTTTGTTTTAGCGATCTCTAGCGTTGTTGAGAGGGGAGCCGGCATAGTTTTTCTTGCCAAGGTCAAAGGGGATATACTTATACTTGATCATATGCTTGATTTGTCGTCGCATGGTGATAGCAAATAAGATGCAGAAATAAACGAGCAGGATAGGCCAGTACACAGGGATATCAAATACGCGGAACATACTACAGAACAAGGCAATGCAGGTTGCTTTGGTCACGGCATACCTAGACAATGGCAAAGGTTGTCATTTTTTTTTAAAATAAAAAAAGGTACGAGTAAGACTCTGACCTCTTTCCACGCAAATCATGTCGGTGCTCTCTCTTGATTTTTTTCCCCTAGCAACATACCAGAACTTAAACTCGGGCAGTCGCCGAATAAAGGGCTTGAATTCCTCGTCGTTTTTCATAGGCAAGGAAGGTCCATCTTCCAGCTCATTGTCTTGAGTATCCATATCCATCGATGGGTCCACCTTGGGAGTCAAAAAGGCCAGGAACAGATTCAGAATGTAAATGCCAAGGGCATATCTAAGAGATTCGGAAGGTTAGGCTCGGTTGCGTTGTTTGCCTCGTTCTTGATACCGCCGTACGTAATGATATACCAGCCTTCAGCAAAGACAACTCGTAGCATAAACAGAATCACTAAAACGACCGTAGCTATCCATCGGTACTGTGCAAAGGGGGTGACTTCATCTAAGAAATGTTGAAATCGCTACAAAAAAAAAAATAAATAAGCGTCAGTGCCATTCGTTGTCGATAAAAAAAAACGGGAAAGGGCAATCAACTTACACGCTCCAGCAAAGTCTTTTGCTTTAATAAGTTGTTTCCTGAAGTTTCAGTCTCACCGGCAATGTCGTTCATCGGATCAGTGGAATAAAAATAGGCGATGGATGGGAAACGTGGCAGGGAAAAATAAGGGAAAGAAAATGTCTCCCGCTTTCCCTATTCCACTACGGCTAAAAAGATGGCTCCGCCAATCAGGGCTCGTAGGAACAACCATCCCAGGTACTGTTTGGATGGGTTGGGAGAAGTCTGATTTTTGGTTTTTTTTTTTTTTTTTTTTTTTTTTTTTTTTTTGGATTAAAAGGAAAAAGGACTCGCTGAATGATGATCAGAGCAACTTGTTTATTTTAAAAAGCCAACGATGGGAGGTATACAAAAAAGCTTATTTTCAATATTTCATTTCTGTCTTGGGCATGTTGGAGAAAGGTTCTAGAGGCTCGTATGCTTGGTTGTTGATGGGGACTTGCTCTTGGTAATAAGAGTTCGCCATGGTAGGGAAGTAATTTTGGTTGGTCTTGTTGGAGATCCAGGTGTGGCAGGAAAGGATGCCCAGGATTAAAATAGACGGCCGGAAGAGCATGTCAAAGACAAAAACGAGGATACTAATCGTCATAGGCGGCATGGGGATGTATGCGTCGCTGTTGAACAACATGAAGGTGTCGCCAGCAAAGACAAGGATCAAATGCACGATGAGGCGCGAGATGATGAGACCCATGTAGATGGCAAAAGTGGCGCCAAATTCACGCGTATAAGCCCGGGCAAAGGACACGAAGACAAAGGCAAACCACCACTGGAGCATCTGGCTGGCAAAGCTGAGGTGCAGGGCCAGGCGGGAGGTCGTGATGTAAGAGCTAGGCGAGTCGCTCATATTTGCGGAAATGGCGATAGCGGCCACAGTCAAAGCGAAACTGACAAGGGCGATGACAAAGCTGACGATGATCACTCGACCGACAGGTCTCCTGGCCCAGTGGCCTCTGTTCTTGACTTTGACTTCATTGACCACCACGGCCATGGGCACCAGGAGCGCAAAGAGGTCGCTAATACAGGTGAAGATGAGTTGGACGGCACCTGCTGGCTTTGCAGGAGAGAGATAAACAATCTTGACGTCACTGTAAAGCTGGATAGAAGTGTCTACCACGCCTGTCCAGCTGGCAATCAACAAAAAGATGATGGGCAGGGCAAACCGCCGTTTTGGTAGCCAGACCGCCGCCAGCACACCGGCAGCGACTAGTAGACCGAGAGAAACACCATCGAATGCTCTCTGTAAGCTATAGGTAGGAGCGCTTGGTAAGACCATGATATATTATAAGAATGAAATGTGTTGGATATCTAGAAATGTGAAGAAAAGAAATAAAAAAAATGGATTTGAAAGAACGACCTCTCGTTTTATAACCAGTTCGATCATTTTTGCACGAGTTTGGCTTTCATTCACGAATCACAAGGGCTCCGTCGTAAAAAAAAAAAATACAAGTGGCTGAAATAAAAAAGTTGAAGATGTCAGTTTCTGTTCGTTGCACAAAGAGATGCAGATTTTTCAACCGCCACCCAAGCCCATCGTTGAATTAAAAACGTGTGGCACCCAAGCCTTTCAAAAAAAAAAGTCCAAGCTGAAGTGAAAGCTAAAACAAAGTAGGGCGAAGTTACGCTCTCAAGATCATGACGCGATTGCGTTTGTGGTGATTGCGTTTGTGGTTATAAAGAGATAAGAAAAAGTTGGGACTTGACCAAGGGCGATGCACGGTTGCCATGACAACCATCACCTGGCGGGGCGATCTCCCTGGCGCTGTTTCATCCTTCTTTTCATTTATTTTTATTTTTATTGATTGGCCTGCATGAAGGGGACCAAGGACCCTTTTTCTTTTTTTTTTTTACCTTGACGTCACCCATGCTTAGAAGAGTCAATGCCTGGAAAAGCTGCCTTTTTTTTCCATTGCAGGAAAGAAAGTTTCCCTCTTTTTTTAGAAGAAACCCGACAGTGTCACAAAAGGGCGTTGGTCATGCCCTGTGAGCAAAAAAAAAAAAAAAAAAAAAAAAAAAAAAAAAAAGCCAGGTAAACAGCCTTTTGTTATTTTTAACTGTGAAGAAGCCACATGAACCCCTTTGTCTTTCGCAATGCTGTGCCACTGAAGACTGGCCCTCCTTTTTTTTCAAACCTGCCTGGGATTCTTCCAGAATCCTTCAATTCCTTGAATAGAAAAAAAAGGGATTGTTTACTGTACAGCTCCAAACTCGGATTGCCCTTGTTTCAGATCATGCACAGGCTTGCTGATCTGGGGAGCGACAACGCCACATCTAAATGGACATCAATTCATGACGAGACGAACGGGAGTTTACTCTGAAAGCAACGGCAATAAAAAAAATGACAGGGGATAATAAAAATACATCTAACAAGGAGAGGTTGGGCATTAAAAAACTACAAGAAATGGAGTGCAGAGAGTAAAAGTAAAGATGGCTTTTTTTCGGAAGAGGGAATGAATGTAAGAATACAAAAATACAAGGGGAAAGAGCGGATCTAAAGGTGTTTAGTGGAGGGGCGTCGTTCTTCGAGTTTGATATCGGTGGTGTAATCGGGACCATCAGCGTGGTTGGATCTGGAGCGGTGTAGGACCAACTCCCTTTCACGGATAATGTCATTGTCGTAAGGGTAATATTGATGGAGATAGTATTTGGCAGCAACGCGAGGCACGAACGCAGCCGCGACGGTGAGAATCAGCACAAGCCAGTAGTTGCCATTGCCAAAGAGTCGGATCTGGCCAGCAAAGAGGAACGTGTTGAATTGGGAATAAACGGCAATAAAGGCATAGTAAACCAGAATCGATAGTGAGATGATCAACAACTGAAGCCAGGTATAGCTATAAAGCGAGAACACCACAAATACATTGGCGACAACCACTGTAATGCCGGAAATGATGGTGCCAATCTCGTAAACGCCGTTTCCATCCAAGCCCGAGGGGTCAGAGCTGCCACCGATCAGAAGCATATAAGGGAAAAAGAAACACACGGACGATTGGAAGATAGCATCGAAACAGGTCAGCCAGAAGCGCCAGGTCCTGAATTTGTCGTTGCGGAGGCCCATGCGATACAGTTCTGGGTACTTGAGGGTGATGCGGCACGACAAGTCCTGATCCCAAATACCCAAGAAGATGATTGGCAGCGACGTGAACACCAAATTGTACAGTGTCACAAGTGCATAGTCAAACATCATTGTCCCATTGAACCTAGGAGGGTGAAAGAAAGGGTTAGGCGAGATGATTTTTTTTTTTCAATGACAACCCAACTTACTGGCAGAAGATTTGGTACCAGAACAAAACAAAGGTCCAGACAATGTTCTTGAAAAAGAAACCCATGATCATCTCGGCTGTGCGGAGGTAAGACCAGCGGCCGTGGACCAACAGCAGCTTGCGCAGGAACCGGAATTGGGCAATGGCATAGTCAGAGGCCATGACGGCTTGGCGGCCTTCGAGGCCCGAGATACCGACACCGATGTTGGCTTCTTGGATCATGGACACGTCGTTGGCCCCATCACCAATGGCGAGCGTCATCACCTTGAGACCCTTCTTGACCATAGCAACGACCTGAGCTTTTTGTTTGGGGCTGACACGGCAGCAGATCACGCTCTTGCAGCGCATGCCGAGTGCCAGCAGCTTGTTCTTCAGGCTGGGTTCCAGGGCATATTTGAGGGTGGTGCCGTCAATGACGAGAGCAAAGTCGGTGGCATTGGCGTTGGCGTTGTCGTCAGCGTGGGCGAGAGGCGCGTCTTTGGTCTTTTCGAGGGCGGCCGCCAGTTGGTCTTGCGCCTCTTCACGAGTCGAGGCTTTCAGGACGACAAGCTCCATCTCGGTAGTGAGCAGATTACAAGCAAAGCCGATGTTAATGGCTGTTTCAGTCTTGTCACCCGTGAGCACCCACAGCTTGATACCAGACTTGGCCAGCTCGGCAATGGTGTCGGGCACACCGTCTTGGAGACGATCTTCGATGGCAGTGCCGCCCATGAGCAGCATGTTGAGCTCGATTTCTTCGCAGGCGGCGTCGACACGTTCTTCACGGTTGATGATGGAGGACGCGGCTTCCTGGTAGCGGCGTTGCCAAGGCATGTATTCGTCCATGGAAATAAAGCGGTACGACAGACACAGCGTGCGAAGACCTTCGTTGGCATACAGCTCGAGGTGTTTGAGGGTGTCGTCACGGAGACGTTGTTGAGACTGTTCGAGATCGTGCTGGGTGCCGAAATCGTCGCAGAGTCGTTCGTAAATGACCGAGTCGGCGCCTTTACACAGCAGCACAATGCGGTCGCTGTCGTGGGGCTTGATGATCACGCTCATGCGCTTGCGGGTCGAGTTGAATTCCAGCACATTGAGGATGTCAAAGGCTTTGCGTTCACCCATGATTTCGGCATGGGCCGTGTTGCCTTCTTTGCCCAAGAACACAAACCCGAGATCACGGGCCGTGTCCACCAGAGCGGCTTCGTCTGGGCTCTGGGAGCGGTACTCGATCTTGTCGGGCTGGTCAGGATCGGGGCGTTCGGCAATGACCGAGTGGCAGAGAGCAAGGGACACGAAGAAGTGCTGGAGTGCATTGGCATGGGGGTCCTTTTTGGCAAGGTCTTCAAACAGGCGCGGGTCGACAAAGGTAGGCATGTCGCTGAGGAACCGGTTGTTGAACAGAGCAGCTTGTTTGGCAAGCATTTCCTTACGAGGGCCAGCAAGCTCGTCGTCAGCGTCGTCGTCAGAGTCGTGGAGACCTTGGCCATGGTCATGGTCAAGACTGGGAGAGGGTTTGCCGTCGTCGTCGACGTGCTGTGAGCTGCCGTGCTTTGTGGTGTCATCGTCGTTTTCGTACATGTGGCCATTGGTGGGATCGAGGTCGGTGGTGGAGTGCACGGCCATACCAGTCTCATGATCTACAGCCTCTAGATCGAGAGGCTTTTCGTGGTCAGGGGCGTGGCAGTCAGATTCACCGTCGTGCAGGCTCTTGGCGGCTCGCTTGGCAGCGCCCATCTGGGCTTCGGTCTTGCCCAAGCCGTAGGACACGCCGTTGATGGTACATTTCTTGTATTCCATGACGTTCTGGGTCAGCGTGCCGGTTTTGTCAGAGAAGACGTATTCGATTTGGCCCAAGTC
Organism: Hesseltinella vesiculosa; assembly: GCA_002104935.1. NCBI lineage: Eukaryota > Fungi > Mucoromycota > Mucoromycetes > Mucorales > Cunninghamellaceae > Hesseltinella > Hesseltinella vesiculosa. The sequence goes on along the minus strand of MCGT01000027.1, from coordinate 97,497 downwards.
GTCGGAGATGTTCCATGTCTTGGGGATGCAGTACGAGTCGGTTTCTTCGTGGTACATATCAATGTCGGCATAAATAAAATAAGCCTGAAAAAAAAACCAGAGACAAAGAGTGAGTTTCACAAGCTGCCCCATGCTAACCATACTGAGACACCAAGTGCTTACCGCCAACGTCTTGACAATTTCAACAGAGATATACAAAGAAATAGGAACGATGTTTTGGTACAAGATCAGCGTGACCCTTTTTTTGGAAAAGAAAAAAAATGAGGTCTTTTTTTTTTTTTTTTGTCTTGGCGACGTACCAAAAAGTGATGAAACCAGAATAAGCTTGGCTGGAGCCTTCGATACCGAAATCAAAATGCCTGGAGGAGCCACTGGCATTGAACTGGGCACTGTCCATGACAGAACTGATAATGCAGATGATGGCAAGAATGACAAAATTGGCCACAACCTAAATGAAGGAATGAAAAAAAAAATGAATGAGCAGCGCTAGGTAGAGAGGACGAAAAGATTTACATGGGGATTTGTCTTTTTGGCCATTTTGGAGCGTTTGGAGGGAGTTTGGCCGGTATTGAGCATGATTTTGGTGTCATTGCCGGTGTAGACAACGATGCCAATGATCCATTCAGTGTTGCGCAGAACACTGCCACGGAGGAGGATGTTGTTGTAGTTGATGGCATCGGCTTTTTCGTGAGACACGCCTGAACGCAGAGTGCCGTTGTCCTTGGGATCGATGGTCCAGCGCAGCACACCGTTGAACTGATAAAGGTTGACGTGGGGAGGCTCGGACTCGATATAGAAGCTGGCTTGCTCACAGTCATGGACGGTTTGCATGTCGGCCGTACCCGGCAGGCCTTGGCGGACTTTGAGGTTGGTTTCGCCATCGAGATTCTGGGTTTCGATGTAGCAGATGCTGTCGAGTTCAGAGGTGGCGAGAATGACGATGTCGGCAGGAGCTGGCTCATCATTGCGGATCTGGACATAGTCGCCGACGTGGAGGTCTTGCCATTGGATGGTTTTCCAGCGGGTGTCGCAGCTGGTGGGGTTGACGGAGCAGGCGGTGCCGGGGTGGGTGGAGGGGCGGCGGCCGCCGAATAAAAACTGGTCTTCGTCATTGTCATGGTGGGCGGACAGAGAGGTTTGGGTGTGGTTGTGAGGGGCAGAGGTATCGTTGGTGGCTGTGCGGTACAAGACCGAGTGCGGAATGACACCGGGGCGGTAGGGTTCACGTTTGCGAAAGATGCTGGAGAGCTCGGAGCGAAGAGTGTCGGAGCGATGGCGCATGGTTTTGAGGATGGTGCTGGAGCGCTGTGGCTGGCTGTTCTGTAGAGGAGAGAGGGTGTCGCCGGCAGGAACAGCCGGGAGGGTGGAAACAGGGGTCAGGGCGGAAGCAGTGGAGGGACGGCGGCTCTTTCTGTTGGCATTATTTTTCTTGGCGAGGACGTGCATGCGATAGCCATGGGCATATTTGTTTTCAGCGCCAGCAAGGGTGGAGAAGAAGCCAAAGACAAGGTGGACAAAGTGCCAGGAGCCATGTGTTTCGATGGGGGTATTGACGTTGCGCCAGTTGTGCAGGACACGTGTTTTTGCGTGGTTGAACCGTTGATCGCTTTGATTGCGTTTCCAGTCTTCAATTGCATCTTTGATGGCAGTGATGACGAGAATGGCGATCAAGGGCAAGGCTGAGACGGCAGGCTCGGTGACACCAAACAGCGGCACGCACTGCAAGATAACGACAAACAAAAAGAACAGGTTGGCGACATTGCGGAACTGTTCAAACAAGTTTTTGGGCACAAATGTCAGGGGCGTGTATTTGGCGGTGCGGATACGGTTGCTGACATAGTGGCGGTTGATGGGTCGTCCTTGGCTGTCATATTCTGAGGCTGGCAAGTCCATATTGACATAGACATTGCGGCGTTGTTGCATGTAGGATGACGTAGACGTGGTGCGTTGCAAGTCGTATTCAGACGGAGGTGAATCATTGTCTCGTGGTCGTCGTTGTAGCCGGTTTAGGCTTTTGGGAAGAGCAGGCATGATGTATGAGGGAATGGTCTATGCTAATGAAGAGAAATAGTACAAAAAAGCAGTAACAAAAAAAGGGGGCGGTGCTGACCTACAATATATTATACGATATAAATAACAGGATCAGGTACACAATGAGGTAGGATGTAGGGAAGAATGGAAAGCGTGAGGTACGAGATTAATGTGGCCGATGCAATAATGAGGCTGATTCATAAAAAAAAAAAAAAAAAAAAATAGGTAAAAAAGGGCCAACCGGTGAAAGAAGTGAAAGAGAGAAAAAGGGGAAGGCAAGGATAAAAGGCGGAAAAACGAGTACAGTAAGAAATTGGATAAATGAAGGAATGACAAAGAAAATAATAAGAGGCTGCGTAATAAAGGCTGGCAGCTAAATATGAAAATGTAAAAAGTTGGAAAGAAGTGCAAATAGACGAGGTGATAAAGTTTAAAAAAAGAAATGCGTTGCACTAAATGTTTTTTTTGAATGCTTGCGGAAAATCTATGGACCGTGTTTGGGCGATCTTTAGCGATTGGTGCGTTTTTTCAAGTGAAAACCGTGCTACTGACGGTTGACTGTTCAGGCACCTGGTTTTGACTTGCAAACACTCCTCCCCATCCTTTGGTTTTCGGTCAAGGACACAGAAGCGGTCATTTGCGTCGCAGGCCAGTTTCTACTTTTACTCCTTTCGAAGCCCCATCTATCCAAAATTGGTCATCTGGCTGTGTTCTACCGTTTTGGAAATGACGGAAAAACACCATCTTCCGCTTTTGCCTGTCACTCACCATTGGCGAAGGACCTCCAAAATAGGTCTAGTTCCAAATAAAGAACAGCGACGTGAACAAAGAAAAGACACAGAACAGTGAGATAATGAAAAAGAACGGTGAGAAGGAAGGAAGCAAGTGGCCTTCATTATTGTTGGTCAGCAACCAGATCCAGGGACTGCCTTCCACTTCAAAGACCCGCATACAGAGCTGACCAATCAAATGAAGCGACATCATTGACTTGTGGAAAAAAAAAAAAAAAAAATTCTCAGCTCCACCCTTATTCCGCTCTTTTTCCAAACCTTGACCATGACCACAGAAATCGTCCTTCCAACCCTCCCTAAACATGTCAAGAAGCCTGATGATGTGGCTTTCAAAAAGGAACTCGAAACTCTTAATGTGAACATTGATAAATTGAAGAAGCAAAGTGTAAGTCAACATCCATTTTACCCCTGTCTTTTTTTGAGCACACGCCTGATCATAAAAAAAAACCTCATCATCTGCCAATTCTTAGGATGCCATCAAGGAAAAGATCAACAAGCTGCCTGCTAAGACTGATAACTCTCGACGTGAAGACATCAAAAAGGAACTGTCTGACCTCCGTGATAAGCAAGCTGGTCTCAAGCAAGATCGCCAAACGGTCTACCAGCAATTGGATGCCATCAACAACTCCATTCGCAAAAAGGTAAGATTTAAGCAGACAACGATGAAGAGGTCATCTCACCTATCATTATATAGGTGAGCGATGTCAAGTCCTTCCAACAACGTGTGCCTTTTAAAACCGTTGCTGATGTCGACGTCCGTATCAAGTAAGTGATGGATTTGTAACCGCACCCTGAACTCACTCTTTCTTTTATCAAGGGAACTGGAACAAAAGATCGAGTCGGGTGGTGCTCGTTTGGTGGAAGAAAAAAAGGTAGGAAACAAACTGATGGACTTTCTTTATCTGATTGGTTTTTATGTAGATGCTCCAAGAAGTATCGCTGCTGAAGCGTAGCCGTGCTCAAGTCGAAGGATTGGATGAACAGCAGGCCGCTATTGACCGTGAACGTGGCATCTTGAACGAAATCAAAAAAAACATTGATGACAGCGAAGCCAAGAAGTTGAGCAAACGATATGAAGACCTCAATGAAGAATTCACAAAGCTCAACACAAACGCCAAGGAAGAACGTGAATCACGCAACAAGCTATATGATGAACGCACCCGCTTAAAGGGTCTTTTGGACGCCGAATTCGACAAGCTGCGATCACTCCGTGATGAACACCGCAAGGCCAACGACGAATACTTTACCTTTGTGCGCCAATACCGTGAGGCCAAGCGTGAATTGGAACGCCAGCGCAAGATCCAACAAGACCAAGAACGCAAGCAAGAAAAGCTCAAGGAAGAACTCGAGTTGGCTGCCTTGCCTGCCTTTGAACACGAAATCAACCTTTGCGACAACCTCGCCAACTTTTTGCAGCAATTCCTGGACAAGTCCTCAGGTGACGTGACTCCTGCCTCCACCCCCACCCCCACCTCTGCCAACGCCCGCCAACCCGAACCTTTACCCGAAGGCATGATCCTGTCCAAGAAAACCGACGAAAACTACTTTGTCGGCAGCAAGAAGAAGGGCAAGAAGTCCTCGGCCAAGAAGGAAGTCACCGGTGACGACGCTTCCCTGAAGATCCCCTTGCCCACCATGGAAGGCTTCTTCCAAATCAAAGTCACCATCCCTACCAAGGTGTCCGAAATCCCTGTCACCCTCGACAAGCTCAAGGAACGCAAGCAATTCTACATCGAAGAGCAACCCAAACAAACCGAAGCCAACAAGCAACGTGCCCAAGAAAAGATCAATGCCTTGTTACAAAAGGAAAAGGAAGAAGAAGAGTCCCAACAACAAGAAGCCCAACAAGACGCTGAACCTGCTGTGGCTGTTGCTGAAGAATGAACCTGTTTTTTAATCCCTCTGATTTTGCCTCGTCCATAAACCGTCCTGTCCTTTTTTTTTTTTCTTTTTTTTTTTTCTTTGATGTTGATTATCGATGATGAAAAAAAAAAAATTAAAAATTAAAAATAAAAGAGAATAAAGTAATCATGATACACTTTATAGTTGCAATCAAGCTGACAAGAAGGAGGAGATAGAGTGGAGGTATAGACAAGGAAACACTGGCAATTAGGAGCATCGTACCACGTTTTTTACCAGGACATAGGCATCCTTGTCAGGGATGTGCTTGTAATAATCCTTGGCATAGGCCACTTTTTCAAAGCCTTGGCGCAGATAAAACGTGGTGGCAGCTGTATTTTGTACTTGGCAATGCAGGTAGACTCTGGTGACATAGGGTAACAGCTCAGCTTGCTTCAGGATATGTTGCACAAGCAGTTGGCCCAGGCGTCGTCGTCGATACGACTCTAGTACACCCAACGTCATGATATAGATCCGGTATTTGCCAGGGTGATCTGGTCCTTCTGGTTCTAAGCGGCAGCATATGGACCCGGCTGCTTGGTTATCCACGTACACTAAATAAAGGCAAGTGGTTAATAAAAAAAAAAAAAAAGGAGAGTCAAGTACGCTGGCCGTCTTTTTCTTTTTGTTTTCATGTCTCACCTAGCTTTGCCAGTTCGCCCAAGTGTTGCACTTGATCATAAAAAGAATCGGTATATCGAACAGGGAATAGTATTAAATGCAATTGCTTCAGTAGATAAATATTCATGGCGGTGATGTTTTCAAGGTGAATGCGGACGGCTGGCCGGGAAGGTGTATTAAGTGACATTGGGTAGCCAGAAAGACTGGGCTGATTAGGGAAAAAAGGACTGATCACCATGGCACTTGTTTCTTCTGTACAGGCGAGATGGAGGAGGTCAATGGGCGAAAGGGTGAGGTGGTGCAATGAGAAGAAAGAAAAAAAGCGGCATTTGCCACCCCCCGCTCCTTTTTTCCTGATTTGACAAAAAAGCGGGTGGGATGGAGCATAACCATTGGACCCAACGCACGGATTTTTTTTTTTTTAAAAAAAGCACAGGAAATGGGCAGGATGGCCGTTTATCATTATTATTATTATTATTATTATTATTGGTTTTAGGATGGGAGCAGTTTAATGGCAGAACCAGCGCTTGGAGCCCGCCTGTAAGAGACGAAGAGATCGGCAGGTGATTTCAAAGGTCTTGGGAACGTCAACAGTGAGATCCAATGCAAACGATCGAGAGGCAGCCGGAGGCTGGTGCAGGAGGATATGAGACAAGGCGTCGTCAGCGCCTTGGTTGAAGCGGGTATAGCGGCCCATGACCTGGGATTGAATGTGGATTCGGTCCAAGTGATGGTCAGGCAGGTCCAGAGAGATGGAGGAGTGGATGCACACACAATGCTGGAACTCTAGTTCCTTGACGTGTGGTAGACTAGCAATCACGCTCATCCAGCTGCGGTCCAGAAGCACCATATGCAGACGCAGCGATCGTAGATGTCTTGTCAGCCACAGCTGACCATGATACAGCAGACTCGATGAATAGCGCAAGGTGATGGAGGTGAGCGAGGGCAACGAGTCCAGCAGCCACGTCCACGTCGGTTGTGGCTCGTGTTTTTTCGGGTCGTCGAGACCGTCGTTCACAGGAGCGTCCGTGGCCCAGGTCGGAGAGCCATCGTCCATTGGCGTCAACAAATCCGATGCGGCATCAGGGTCCTCTTGGCCGTGTGCCTCCCGGGCAAGCAACAACTCCGGTAGTGCCAGCCAGTGGTCCAGTTCGTAGGCGAGGCTCAGATCCAAATGCTTCAGTCGGTGGCAACGCAGTAGTTGGCTGTACACAATGGCAGGGTCGTAGACTTGACCACTGGAGACCAGGGTCAGATGCTCAATGGTGTTGACGACCGAGGCTACCCATTGCACCATGACAGGTGGACTGATATCAAAGCACATGTCGATCGTAATATCTCTGAGGCGGGGAGGGCGGGGTGTGGATAAAAGACCGGTCAGGAGCAGATTCTTCATGCGTAGGGAAGTGAGATGCTGACCACAGACATTGGCTAGAGCTTCATAGGTCGGGCGGCGGTCGTCGCTGTAGAGAGGATCAAAATGGCAATGTTCCAAGCCCGAGGCTGTGGAGATGCCCACAGCCAGACCCAGATGCTGCAGGTGGTCATGTCGGTTTGGCCTATACGTCGCCATGTATTGGAACAAGGCGTCCAGGCCGTCCAGCAACCCAAAGTCGAGGTCCAACGAGAGCAACTTGTCACGCACAGCGACTGGGCCGTCGGGCCGCCGGCGATCGGATTTTTTAGGAGCCGTGGCGGAAGCCGCAGCGCCGGAGGAGGAAGAGGCAGCGCCGGAGAGCCATACGCCAGGGGGAGGGTCGGTACTGTCGAGGGAAGCCAAGCTCATGGAGAAGTGATGGCCTTGCAGTGACAGCTTGTTCAGGTGGGGACACGTGTCGTACAGGAGGTCGAGATGACTCATCGTCATTGGCGCAGTGATTTGATGCAGGGCCAGCTCGGTCAGGCACGGAGGTAAGGACTTTACTAGATTCAAGAGCCGAATATCCAACAACGTGATAGAGTAGGACAACGTCAGTTTGCGAAGCGAATGCCGATGCAGTGCCATGGCGGTCAAGATGGTTGGTCCGGGGCGACGGGTCATGGCGGAAGGCGAAGACAGGGCCGGTCGCTGGTGGTGATGCAGGGAAGAGCCGGTGTTGGCAAAAAGAGAGGTGACGGGCATTCTGGAGGCCAAGTCGTCATTCGGCTGGAGGGGTATCGCGTAAGCACCGAAGACAGAGTCCATGCTGTTGACAATGGACAGAGACTCCAACTGCGTGCTGGGATGATGAATCACCGACAGGGTATGAGGCAAGAGTAGATTCTTGAATGAGAGGTGACGAATGCGAGGAACCGTCCGGTTTAAAAGCTTGTGGAACTGTTCGTATTGTTTGCTAGACACCATGTGGATATCTTGATAAAGGAGGGGTCTGAATACCTGGCACCACTGTCGACAAACTTGGCTGCATTGATAACGGTCAGAGCGATCCAGGTATTGATCAATAGAGCACACTAGTTCAATAGGCAGGTGCTCCATCTTTGTCTTTGTACTGGAATGGCGGGCTATGCAATGAGGATGGAATGGGAAAGGGAAAAAAAAAAGAGAGAGAGAGAGAGAGAGAGAGAGAGAGAGAGAGAGGGAAGAAAAAATTCACACGCCTTTTTTTCGGAGTCGGCCGCGCCTGCATTGACGTCTTGTTTTCTTGTTTTTTTTTTTATTCACAACCATTTGTAAGAGAGCGAGACAGAGAGAGATGATACTAACTGCCAAAATTGGAGTCAAAGTGTACAGGACAGCCTTTGCCACGCTCTAGCCATTCCCGCAAACACCGTTTATGATACGAGCACAGGCACACCATACGAGCAATTCGGTCGCCGGCCTCGAATTCTTCAAAGCAAATCGGACATTCATCACCCACTTGGGTGGCCTCTTGTTCCAAGGTGTATACTATCATTGCAAAACAACGAGATCAGCTTCTATAAAGCCAGGCGGCATTCTCTTACCAATATAGCGAGGTGGGCGCACAGTGGGACTGCCGGTATTCAAGCATTGGTTCAGATGCTGTTCTTGTTGCAACTTCTGCATGCCCAGCAGACCGGTGCCGCAGACAGGACATTCAGTCAACAGGCTTTGCTGACTATCCGATCGCCTCATGCCCATGTCTTGATATGGAGGAGGCACATAGCCTGAGCGACGGCCAGGTTCCACGCTGGCCTTGATAGGGATCCGGATGCACGAATCACAAATACGCTGAGGATTCATAGCAATGATGGGATAGTGTGCCGTGGATATCATTGGGTCTTCTACTAACTCTTCTACCGGCAGTCGAATGCGATGGGAGCTACAGCGATCACACACAATTTGTCCGCACCGCCTACATAAAAACAGTGAGGAAAAAAAAAAAAAAGAGGTCAGGGCACTGTATTAAAAATGATTTCTATTTTACCGGCAATGATGGCGTCTGACCAGGAAGTTGAAGCGTCGATTGCACCGACGACATTCCGAGGCCTGTCGGTCGTTTTCCCAAATATGTCGAGGTCGTAGCTCGGCCAGAGTGCGTTCGTCGGACCCCATGGTCGAGGTTCTATTCAAATGGCCTGTTCCAATATCAAAGGCCGGTATCGTAAGAGACGATGGCATGGCGGACGATGAGCCCCTGGCCATGGGGAGCAATGTAGACGGTGTTGGGGTGGATGTTGAAGACGATGGCTGGGCAGCTGGAGGTGTTAGAATGGAGGGGCAGAGGAGGGTGGAGGCAGGCTGGGGTGTAGGGTCAGAGAGGAAGGCTTGTAACAGCTGGTTGATTGGCACATCGTCATCGTCATCGTCCATGACATCACTACCAAGGCTATGACGGACGACCGGGCCATGGGCCACCTCGTTGTTATCATCTTGTTCCGCGATGTCGCCGTTGTCATCGTCGCTAAGGCTGTCTTGATGTTCCACCGCTTCCTCAGTTAAATGGCTCCTGAGGCTCTCTACATCACTGTCTTCTTGGGGACCGCAGTCCTCCGCGGGTGGATCGTCAAGGTCTTCTTCCTCTGAAGCAGGCATCGATGCATCCTCCTGCTGGTCACGTGGGGATGTCAACTTGGAGGAGGCCGGCACTTCAGGTGACGTCGTGTCTGGGGTACAGGCTGTTGGTGCAGGTAGAGGGCAGGAGGCGGCCTGCAGAGGGGATGAGCCGACGTTGGAGGCAGAAATCTTGGTGATGGGAATGTCCCATGGCATTGCCTTGGGGTATTGGTCATGGTCACCAGATGAGCCAGCAGGTTGGGCGATGGCCAGGCCATCTTGCGAGTGCATGCTGGCGCTAGGGCTAGGGGTGGGGTCGTTGAGGAGTGGTTCAGGTTGAGGAATGGTATGCAAAGATTCGGCTGCGGCTGTATCGTTGGTATCAAGGTCTTGTGGAGGCGCAAGGGGAAGGTCTAGTTCTGGGCTGTCATCCAGAGCAGAGCAAGGCTCATCCGGAGATGCATGAACATCATCTGCTGTGGAAGTCGTCTCTGTGGGTGAATGCAAGTCGGCTTGCCAAACGCTGGTGTCATGGAATGGCGGGACCTTATCTGTGAGTGGGGTGGTGGAAGGGTCTTGGGAATACGAATCGTGCTCCATATCAATATGTATTCTATCGACGGAATAAAATATAATAAAAAAAAAACTGCCTAATCCGAAATGCTATTTCCTGAAAGAAACAAATCAGAGAGAATCAATCATGGAAACAAAGGAGCAAAAAAACAAAAAAAAAAAAAAAAAAAGAGTGCAACAGGGAATAATAAAAGGCGGACGGCTGTGGGTATTTTTTTTTTCAAGAACACTGTTACAGCTACAACAATTTCACACAATGAAAGCATCGTTCTTTATTGATGCAGAAGAGAGTAAAAAATCAATAGTTGGGGGGAGGAGGGACTGAGTTGTAGGAATAATTTCTTGATGAAGTGTCAGAAGAAGGAGGAGGAGGAGGGGAAGGTGGACGGCCGTCTTGGTCATCACCAGCTTCTGGAGGTGGTGGTGGAGGCGCTGACCCATCTTGTTGCTGTTGTTGGTAATACTGGTCGTAATAACTAGGGTCGTATTGTTGCTGTCCATAATAACCATATTGATTATAGTATTGCTGGTAGTCATAGTTCTACATGGGTGAATAAAAAAAAAAAAGAATGAGCCAAGCTACGGATCCGTATGACTTTACCGAGTAGTCGTATTGCCCTTCTCCACCCGCTTGATCATATTGTTGTGAAGTGGCAGATTTTGAAGCGTGGCGGTTCTCCACATCGTTCTTGATCGTTGCCACCAAATCCTTGGCCATTTTCACAGCTCTTGGTAACTGTTCTTCCCTAGGTGTACTATTTTTTTCAACGTGAAGTGTGAGTGTCGAAACATGCCCAGAAAATGAATCACTTACGAGATGTGGATGTATAAAGGTTCCTTGGATTCGACACCAGAGTCATACTCAATAAAACCAGAACCTCGGCCTCGCACTTGCACCCGACAGCCGGTTGTTTGGTTGATGTACTTGACAAAGGAGCCTTGGGGCCCAACGATCTTTGCGCGCAGGTTGAAGTGAGGTCCTTCAATGATGTCAACCTCGACCCGTTGTTCATGGAAGCGTCGTGGAGGTCGGTCAAAGTTGGAACGACCATAGCGTTCACCGCCGGAACTTTCACGGTCGTGTCTGAATCGATCTTGTTCATAGCGCTGAGGTCGGGTAGGCAACGGAACCTCGGCTGTTTCGATCAGTTCGTTGATTTTTGCTGTGGCAGCGTCCAGTGATTCTTGACTGGGAGCTGTGATGACCAAGTGCAGAGGAGGTTCAGAATCAGTGGCCTTTTGAGGCTCAGGATAGTACCTGCCGCGCGTGGTAACATCTAATCATGACCGCCAGCAAAATGTATAAAAGAGATCAGCTTCGGAGGGAACCCGCTAGGAAGGTGTCAAGATGGCATTACCTGCACCCGTTTGCTCCCCAATTTCTTGCTGTGTAGCACCTCGAGTCAACATGTATCGATTCTTGAGATGGTTGATGTCGATCTTTTTGATAAATTCGCTTGAAGATCCTGCTGCTACCGCTGACAGCTTAGCGTTGATTTGAGCTGCAGCATAGGCTACAAATGTAAAAATAGGAGAATGAGATCGGTAGGCATCTTCCGAGCCATGGTCTTTCTCCATCTTCTTACCGGCTGCCTTGGCTGGATCGTTGACGTTATCGGTGGAATCATCCCATTTGCTGCGTCTAGAAGATAATACAATGATCGTCAGTCCATCTCTTTATTGTTATTTCCTCCAAGATCTTTTTTATCCCACACACCTGGATCGGGAATCAGACATTGTTTTCTATTCTCAAGACAGGATTAGAAAAAGTGAGGAGAAGAAGAAAAAAAAAACAGAATGGCTGGTGGCATTCCGTTTGAAGGGCCGCCGACTTTTTTGTCTTGCGTCTGACGTTTGCCATGTGCGCGCTTGAAAGGGATGTCCTTTAAACAAGCAATACTTTTCTTGCTCTGGACTTTTTTTTTGCTGCAAAAGATGGCATACTTTATTTAAAAAATGAGTGGCATTTATAACGACTGGGATAAGCTGAAGACTGGCTGCAAGTGGCCACAGGTTGCCAAGGTAACAGGAAGTCGGGCAGCACCAGGCTGTCCAGCAGATTTATAATCGTAGGAGATCATCGACTGTTCGGTTGACAAGCTGAAGAAATGGACGTTGACTTGAAAGCCCTGGTTGGTTGCTGGATTCATGTGAGAAAAAAACTTGGCTAAAAACAGAATCAGCGTGGCTCATTTAGCATTGACGCAACGCTGACGCCTTGGGGTATGTTTTTCAAACGCCTACCATTTCATCTCGTGACATTGGGCTTTTCAAAGTAAACGTCATATTATTTTTTGTTTGCGACCGCTATTTTTTTAATTTTATCTTTTCTTTTTTTAGTGGAAAATCACCAAGCGAAAGACTATTTAGCCACACGGCTGGTCATTCATGATCTAAACTGAAAATGAGGCAGAGCAAAAAAAAAAGCGTGACAAACCCAATTGCGTTTTCAGCGACAGACGAAGCATTGTCTCCATTGTGAATCGTTTCGAACGGGTCAGGATCAGATCGTTATGTATTTAGGTACGGAAGGCAATAATACCAGAGAGGCTGCTTAGGCTTAGCAGACGACGATCCACAGTCATTTCAAAAAGCGCTGCGCGAAAACAAGCGGCAACCTTAAAAAGGGGCGGGCTGTTCTTTTTTGGCGGGCCGCTTCAAGCAATACGTGAGCACAACATGCTCTCCTCCCTGACCCTTCTTTTTTATAAATAGCTGTCTCCAGTCCTTTATAAATAGAGCCTCTTTTTTTTTGGAAAAAAAAAAAAAAGGAGCCCAGACAAAATAAAAAATGAAACTTGCGCTGTTCTTTTTTCTCAGCACTTTCTTTCATTATGCGCTATCGGCCCGCCGAGAGTTTGACTGGAAGATCACTTCGCTAACTGCCAATCCAGATGGATTGCATTCAAGAAAAGTCGTGGGTGTCAACGGCAAATGGCCGTAAGCTCTATTGATCTTACCGTTAAAAGTTATGCTTCTGACCATTTATCACATCCCCTTTTTCATGCAGGCCACCAGCCATCCGAGCAACCGTTGGCGATACCTTGGTGATCCACACTCATAATACCCTGGACATTCCTACTGCTCTGCATTTCCATGGCCTGTATCAGAACGGAACAAACGTCATGGATGGCCCCATTGGCGTCACTCAATGGTATCTTGTTTTCCCCTTGTCATTTGAAAAAAGCGGGACTCATTTGTGATTTTTTCAAACAGCGGCATCCCACCAGGGCAGTCTGTCACCTATGAATTTCCGCTGCAGCAATCTGGGACCTACTGGACTCATAGCCATGCAAAGGTAAAAGTGAAGCATCGCTGCATGATACGAAGCTTACGATCGCTGTTGAATAATAATTAGGGCCAATACATGGATGGCCTGCGGTCACCTCTCATTATTGAGGACGATCAACGGGAGCCCTATCATTATGATGAAGACATGGTGATCACTGTTTCAGGTATAAAAAACACAAGGCAACGTTCACCCACGCTCATCCGACACGCTAGACTGGTACCATAATCAAAGCGCAACCAATCTGGCGTGGTATCTCAGCAAGGAAAACAAGGATGGCGTGGAGCCGATCCCACAATCTGGCCTGATCAATGACTCTCAGTTCACCGAGCTAAAATTCATCCCCAGCACTCTCTACCGCATCCGATTAATCAACATGTCTGGTTTCAGTGGCTTCTTCATAGGTATTGATGACCACGACTTGGAAATCATTGAAGTGGATGGTGTAAGTCCTCGATGCTCGTAAAGTCCGACTGCGGCTGGCTGACAGTTGACGTTGGTTTTTTTTTTTTTTTCAGGAAATCATCCGGGCCAAGTCAGTGAAAACTGTCCACCTAGCAGCTGCCCAGCGCATGTCGGTGCTGGTACGAGCCAAGGACTCGACTCGCTTCAACTATCATTTCCATGCTGATATGGACACCAGCATGTTTGACATGGTACCAAAAGATCTTAAAACCAGTAAGTACCCAGCCTTGGCAGGCCGCTGTAAATAACAAAAAAAAAAAAAGGCTCACATGGAATTTCTTCTACCTCCTGCTTGCAGACATCTCTGCTCCCATTTACTATAACCGCAACAGCAAGATCTTTGCACCAAAGAAAAATCTGACCAATGATTCTCCGAGCGATTTTGATCTCCACCCTATGCAGTCGGTGCTGCTGCCAATGCCCGACGCCACCTTTAATCTCACATTTGACATGGTCGAAACTCCAGAAGGCACCAACCGCGCCGTCATCAATGGCGCCACCTACAAAGAACCCACCACACCGACCATTTTCAACTTGATCAACATCGAGCCATCCTTGGCCCATTCCATCAAATCCTACGATTCAAACATCAACCCCTACATCATCAACTACATGGATTTTGTTGAAATCATTCTAACCAACCTTGACACAGGCGCTCATCCTTGTAAGGAAATGCCAGTCCCTGCCATCGAAACTCATATTTTTTTCTTTGATTAGTCCACTTGCATGGCTACAAATTCTACGTTGCGGGTCGAGGCAAAGGCGCCTGGGACGGCAACCGAAACAAGATTGAATGGAACCCCCATCCCATCCAACGGGACACCACTCTCATCGGCGTCAACGAGTTTTTGGTCCTACAATTCCGTGCATCAAATCTTGGTGTATGGTTCTTCCATTGTCACATTGAATGGCACATGCTTGCAGGTAACCAAAGCAAAAAAAGAAAAAGTCGACAACCATCCACTCACTCCTTTTTTTTCCTATCGCCTAGGCTTAGACGCGACTTTTATTGTCGGCCCCGAACTTGCCCAGAAGCAACTGACGATTCCCCAAGATTTCCAACGCATTTGCCGAACAGATGCTGCAAGCCCAAGGCCTTCCTCAAGCGACACCACAGCCTACGGCTCGATCCGCCACATTCAAGGGCAGTACCATGGCATGTAGCCACCGACTTGGCACTGAAAACTGGCATAAAAAAATAAATTGCATCTTGAATACCTCATCCAAATCCATCATCCTATGAGTGATTCCGATTGCAAGTTGGGTTCTGTTCCTGTGAGCATGGTCGACGAGGATAACGACATTTTGCTATCAAGGGTGAGATCAGCTTGGCAGGGCGACCTGTTCCTATGAATGATGCTAGACGGGATTTCTATCCTCTGACTTTGGGGAGAGGATCGTCTTGGTTAGCATCGGTCCATGTTATTGCTGCCTCTGTGAGCACAAGCCAGTGGCATCTCCTGTGGCACACAAAAGGTGCTATTTTTCACAAAAAAAAAATTGGACTCTTGGCCAAATCTACGCCTGGCTGCAGCGTTTTACTAGCTGCACCTTGTTTTCCTCCTCTCTAATTCTGCAACACGATGTCAGTAGGCCCTGTCCTTTCAGTCATGACCTTCCCTCATCATGTATTATCAGTGTGTAAAATCTGGGATGAATTGATTTTTTATATTTTTTTTTTTGCCCAGCCTAAGATTGTTCAGGTCCCAAGGGGGTTGCCTTGGCTCATTTTAAAAAAAGGAAATTGCAATCATTTGCTTTTGAGTGATTTGATCGATGCGAAATTCAACATAGGAGCGGTCTCTTATGAAAGCCATTGACACTGAACAAATCAGGTCAATCGGTGGAAGTTGCCCAGCCAACGTGATCTCAATCGCGCTTTAGGATCTCCATTTCCCCAGCCAAACCCCCCCCCCATCAGCCAAAGAGCAGCGGTCATTCTCCAACGCCCTGCTGTTTTGCAGAGCCAACCTTTTTTTCTGTTTTCAATCTAGCTGAACGACACCCTGCGATTGAGGCCACCTAGTGCTGGTAGCACAGGATTTGCCAACAAGCGTGTCGCACCATGTCAGGTGCGGTTCCACGTTTTTGCTGATTTGGCTGGGACAAGTGCAGATCGGGGCTGACAAGGGATTCCTGACACTCTCACAAGGACATCTCCGCTGTAGAGATGGGAAGGTGCATGTGACGGTCGGCACAGCCACTGTGAATGGGGTTTTGATCAAGTCTTCAGCAAATCCGGGACACGAGGACATCATGGGACTGGATGAAGGCGGCCAAAACGTCGTCGCAGGAGGCGTATTGTGAAGCAACAAATAAAAAAACAAAGGAACGTGTCTTTCAAAAAGGCGGTCAAGGTTACGTACGAGGTTCACATAACGAGATGAATTCAAACAAATACCGGTAAATCAAAAAGCGAAACGAGGGGTCGATTTTGTGGCACGAATGTACCGTCAAAAAGAGGCAGACGGACGGCGCTTGAAAAACCAACGGGCCTGGCGTATTTTTCCTAGTGAATAAGCGCGAACTTTCGAGCGTCATGGAAGTCATCAAAAGGCACGTCAAATATGTTGTGCTCAGTAAGCAAGGCATGCTGCTCGGTCTGTCGATCGCCAACGGGCCTAATGACCTGCAGAAATCTGCCAAAAGGAAGCAAAGAATGGATGGGCCAATGAAGGATCGCTGTCTAACGGGACCAAACAGAAGCATGTGTCAACACGGTTCATCATGTCGCTGCCTCGCCTTTTTGTACCTCGACGATTGAGTCCCTGTAGCTTGATAGGTCCGTTATCAATTCTCTAGGCAAGTCTTCAGGCTTGATCATTATCAGAGGCACGCGCTTGTCCATCGGCTTGAACCAGTATGTGGAGATGCGGTCATTCACAGGCTGGCAGGAAAAAAAAAGATATGCCTCTTTTTGCCCACTTACCCAGAAAAGCTTCGACTGCCAGCACGGTCCAAGATGTAAACGACCTTGGCAGCATACTTTGGCTTCATGTCTTCTTTATCTAAATACTTGTCGGCGGCTTAGCTGTTGTCGTCGTTGTTGTCAGAAGCCGTGGCGGGTTCATGGTTGTGGTCTTGCTGCTGCTTTTCTCGATGACGTACATCGCGATCGGTGCATTGTTTCCATACTTGATTAACATCCAGGAGTTGTATGGCCACCAGGTCGCCTTCCAGAGCGCGATTGTGGGTACGAGCATTGCACACAAAAACGTCACTGTCGAGAGCATCGCAGGTCACAAAGCTGCCGATGGGCTTCTTGGCATTGATCCGCAGCTAGCCTTGGTACAGTTCGCCTTGGGCCAGTGCCTTTTCCACTTTGTCACGGCCCATAAACCTCTCAAACTGATGGCGCTATCCGAGTGAGCAGTGGTTGTCAGGGTGCAGCCGCGAGTGCTGTTTTTGGTCAGGTCGACGCTTTTGGTGGCGAAGCGTGCGCTCATTCTGTGCGATCACTTGGCTAGGAGGTCGAGATGGAGGTCGGTATTGGCGCGAGGGCATGTCAACATGGCCATGACTATCAACGAAGGAGAGGGATCGCTGGGCTTGCAGCGACGAAGCGTCTATGGAGGGTGAGCTGGGGGAATGGGCTATGACGGAAGGGATGACCATGGGCAGAATCTGAATGAGAAGGCTCCATGTTGTGTGGAGGATGAGTAGGTTCAGGACCTAGCCTACGCAAATTGTCGTCCATGTTTCCTAGAATAAAATGAGCAAATAGTAAGCAACCTGCAGCTTTGTTCTGTGGCAAGCATCTTATCCGATCTTACTCTTTCGATTTGAAAATGACTAACGTTTGAAAAAAAAAAAAAAAAAAAGAAGTACACTAAATATTGCTTTGAATGGCTTTTTGTGTTTCTTATCTTATCTCACTTACATGCTTCTCTCTAGTTTCTTCGCCAAAAGACATGCGTATAGGAAAGAGAGCAAGGGACCAAGGAAAAGAAAGCTGGGCGCCAAAGGGCGCATAAAAAAAGGTGGGAAGAAAGGCGGCAGGCGATCGGATCGGGATTTGAAATGCCCATCGTTGGCTGGGGATCTTTTTTTTTTTTCATCGTTTTTTTTTAGCTGAGGAATCGGACGCCTCGAAACAAGGACGCAATAAGTTGGCTGGGTGACCTCCACTGAATGGCCCGATTTTTCCACCATCCATGCCCTTTATGAGGCCATGCACCCATGCAAAAGTTTACATCAATTACATCGTCCAAAACTGATTTATAGCATCTTTTTTTTACCAAAAGCAAAGGGAACCAACCCTCCAGCCTCCCGTTGCCTTTTTGGCTAAAAATCAGAGGTTTGGTCCAAAATAATCGAGTCTTCCCGAATTTTGCAGACAAGTACAATAGGATGACAATGGCCATGGTTAAAAGCACAGACCTCTTGGTTAGTTAGTGTAGAGCTGGGAGCGAACCTTCCCCACCATTCACCGTGTCAGAAAAGAGAGGTGCTTTTCCTTTGCATCTTCTTCCAAAGCAAAGATTAAAAACCATTGTGCTCTTTAACAGTATTATCAGCTTTATCCATCATTCGAACATACAAAAAGGGTGGGGTATCAACTTTTTAGTAAAAATGGTAACGGGAAGTCCAGGGAGACTGAGATATTTTTGTACCGGTGCCGGTAGGTACTGTACCGGTGTTAAGAATTGACATTGCCCCTCCTTTCTTCGTTTTCTTATTGTATATTTTTTTCCCTACCTCTTTCTTCTTTTTCTTTTCCTCTTTTCCTTTTTTTTTCTCTCTCATTGCACGTATACAAAACCACTTGCTCATAGTGGTAAGTTTACTTCGTTAACCCATAATAGTGCACTCACACCCAATAAAGGTTTTTCTATACTGTTTCCTTTTTCTTTTTTTAACAAGTCCAGCTATAAGTTTACCCAGACAAACACCGGTTCCGTTACAGTGGCTCTTGGCCGGACGTTCAATATTTTTTTACGAACGCGCCGGGTACTCGTCATCTCATCATTGAATATAAGCGTGGTATACATCATTAGAAAGCCTTATTGATCAGCATTATGATGTAGTAGTTTATTTCATATCAATAGGTGGTGTAGTTTAGTTGGAAAGTTATAGTGTTTTCAGCAAATGCTGTCGCATTCTAAAAGTCGCATGTCGTTCTGCTTTTGGAATCTCATCAGTGATGTTAATATTTCTAGCCAATCAAAATATGACATGGCCAACACTGAAAAAAAGTGGAGTACGATCAGAGGGCGTTTTTTTCCTATTCGTGCTCCCAAGATAGTTCTTGGATCACAATGTTTGAATCATTAGTGGTTTTAACCAAGACCATTAGTTAATACAAACGTACACGATAGCTATGATTCAGCTAGTCTGATCACAGAGATTCGAGCAGACATCGGAATGTGAAATTCTGACTTTTTTTTTTTTTCAAGATCAATGGAGTGGGGAAATGGCGGAGTGAAAATGTAACTCGCGTTTCACCTTTTTTTTTTGTTCTTTCTTCTTGTTTTCCTTCATCACGAAAAATGGCCCGTACCAAGCAGGGTAGAAAAAGAAGACAAAATACGCCCGAGGTGGAGTCGGATAGAACTCAGTTAGTGCCAATTGAAGAAGAAGCTGGCCCTTCTACGTCACGTATGACCAAGCATGATACATATGAATTGTCTTTTCGATAGCGCCGTTATCTAATCACTTTTCTCATCAGGCCCTGTCAAGCGACAAAGACGAAACAAAACAAGGAATGTAACAAAAAGAAGACAGAATGCTGATGAAAAAGCAGAAAAGCGTACCGGGAGAGATGAGCGTAGCCTTGCCATCGATCGACAGCGACGATCTCGACGTCCCTGCCCAACTTGCATAAAGAATGGAAACATAGAATCGTCATTGACCCATTCAAGATCATCAAGTCGCCTATGTCCCTACCGCATACCCTCTCAACGTGCACAAGGGAACCAATTGCTTGGTGGAAAGAAGACCAAGACACTCACGATCAAGCATGGACTGTACCCATTATTGAAATCGCTACGCAATGCCGAGAAAGAAATTCTTATGGGTGGCCTTCAAGCAGTTGTTGATTTTAATCGTCGTGTGTTGATTTGCAGTCACCTGTTTATCCTGGATTACTTCAACTCCCGCCTCACCAATGGCCTGGATATCCCTCTAGTGTTCCTGGACTATCGGTTTGTCAATGGTGTGTTTCAGCTTGTCATTGGCCGATCTTGGTCGAACAACTCACTCTTTACTGAAGAGGTCCGTCAACACATTGAAGAATCGTTTGCCACATTTCTGATTCAGCATCCTAATGTCCACTGTCCACTGGTCCCGTCTACTGTGCGAGGGAAACGCCCTATTGGCTTTTCCAAGATTTTAACTTCCACGGCCCGCACGTACGCCTCCAGCATGGTGAATCACGTGGTCGAGGGCTTCGACCAAGCCTACATTGGTTATTTGCAAGCTCGCCTTGCTCGTTCTATTCCAGTAAGTAACTCAAAAAAACCTCCACCATTAACAGCTCACCTTTTTTTTTTTTTCCAAATAGGAACTTAATCGCTTTCAAGTTGGAGCCCTTGCGGATTTCGTGTTTGACACGTGTGCACAAAACCAAGACTTTGAACCAGTTTGGCCGACGATCAATGTTGAAGATTCTATCGACCATGCTATGGTGGATGCCAAGGTCGACACTGCTTTGAACGAATTGATAGACGAGACTTGGGACAGATGGACACAACTCGCCATTCGTATTGAACAAGAAGGACCCTTGACACAGCAAGACGCGGATGAGGACAACCAAGACGACGAGGACAACCAAGAAGAGGTTGACAACCTCTCGGTCAGCACAGCCACAGCCATGTCCATCGACACTATCTCAACCCTTGGCATCTCGCGCCTTGATGTTGCTACTGGCCCTTATACCTTGCCTCCGCTAGCTGATCCATCTCTCTCAACTGACAACGCTATTCGTAGCCAGGTTCCTCCATCTGTGTCTATCACAACGACAACGATCACCCGGTATCCGCACCTGTTTATCAAGATTCTATTTGATGTCTTGTGCAGCTTGGAGCGCCTAAATGAAGATCAACACACCGCACCGGCGCCACAAACCTCCGTTCATTGGAATTGGACACATCACCAGCTCTCTGGAATGCATGACTGGAGTTATCTGAACCATCACCAGCGGTCAAAGCTCGTCCGTGGTATATCCAAATCCATCAACAACAACACTCCAGTGGACATTGAACGACTGCCTCGTGTCTTTTCTCAGCAATCCCGCCAACAAGTGACCACGCTTGTGGCCGAAACGCAACGAGCTCTTGCTGCTGGCACATTCTCATCCGAAGCATACCTTGTGTCACCAAAAGTGCGTCTTTTCTCGGTCCTTCCCACACCGTCTCTCACCCGAAAATTCATTCAAGTCTCCCATGATTCTCTTGGTGAAATCATGCGCCATTTCGGATTAGAACACTACGCCGTACCTCAAGCGATTCGCCCAGTTGCTGGGCAAGTGCATGACAATTTCAAGATCCTGAACTTGAAAAGGATCCATAGTGGGTAAGTGGGAAACAAAGAGATAAAAAAAAAAAGGTGAGGGCATTGCCGGAAAAAGATATCTCACTTTTCATTTTCTAGTCGCGGAATCTTCCTCAATCAGCTGTATACTGATGGCTATTCCGTTTGCGTTCCATTCAAAAAGATGTCTGGTGCATCGATCGGCCAACCACTTCGACTGACCGACATTAGCCCTGTGGCCATGCAGCAAATGGACGTTTGGGGTATAGATCCTGGCGTCACCGACATCTTTGTAGCATCAAACTCCTCCGATCCCCGTGCTTACCTCTCCCCAGCGGACCTTCCAGATGAACCATTGCTAGCCACACCGCCGAACCCAAGGCATCAGATCCGCCGCTTTTCCAGTGCTGAATATTATGTCAAAGCTGGCTATCGAAAAACCGTCGCAAATATCAAAGCCTGGAAGCAGCAGCACGGCATCACTGAAATTGAGTCGTCCTTTGGATCGCCAAAAACATCAGTGCGCCAAAACATCACTGCCTACATCACTGAAAAGCTACGCCATTTGGATCGCTTGCTCTTATTTTATGGCCAAGACATTCAGCAGCTCCGTTTCTTGAACTACAGGGGCGCGCAGCTCGTTAACCACGACCTGGTCAAGATATTTGTCGACGGTGGTCGCAAGTACGGATCCCATGCCTCCAACTACAACAGCCACGACACATACATGAGCCGGCTAAATGAAGATGGCAGTTTTAAGAGTCGTCGGCGTCAGCATGCCCATCCCTCCCCTCTTCAGCCAAGGCAATGTCAAAATCAAAACCAACAAAAAAAAACTGACTTCTTTTTTATTCAGCGAGACAAGAAATGGAAAGTGGCGTCCTCTGCCTTTCCAACCATCCACCCAGATACCCCTTCTGTGCATTGGTGATGGAAAATTTGGCAGGCGACGCTTCAACAAAAAGCCACTTGGTCTCGCAAATCGCTTCAAAAAAGTGGTTCGATTGGCCCAGCGGCAATTCCCCATTTTGGTGGTCGATGCAGACGAAGCCTTTTCGTCCAAAGTTTGCAGCAAATGTGGGAAGAAGACTTTGACCAACGTGACGGTGGATGGTGGCGAATCAAAGTTGCATGCAGTGCAATGTTGCGAAACATGTAGCACTGTGTGGCAACGAGATTGCAACGCCTCCCGAAACATCCATGCGCTCTCCCATTTTGCTGCTCTTGGTGTGAAGCCTCTTGTTTTCACCCCCCAAGACCAAGAGCAGGCCGACCCTTCCACAACCTCGCCACCAGACGCGCAACCGAACCAACCAACCCCCACATAATCCAGGTATCAAAAACCTGTACGACGTATAAGCTGTAAGTCAAAAAAAAGCAACTGTGCAGTAATCTGATCAGACTTCGCATCCACTCAGGCAAAATGACCTGTTAGTTCTTTGAACGTCTTGTCTGGCTGTAAGTAGCAAAAAAGAAGATGCCAAATTCAATTTTTCTAAGGGTGAGTGGAAAAAAATAAAAAGATGCCTAGCTTTTGCTAAACTAACCACTTCATTTTCCTTTTTCGTAGCTGACTTTTTTCTTGCTTTGCGACTTTTTTTTTTGGAAACACAGTATTGTACGAAGTTGAAAAAAAACAGTCATCCGACCAATTGTTTGAGTTGTGTGGCTTTTTTATTTGCTCAGCTTATTTTTTTCCTTGTTACCGGATTTCCACCATCATTTGGCGGGAATCAGGTTTTTAGTTGAGCCGTGAATGGATTTTTTTAGCAGGCAAACCAATCGGGCGAACCGCTAAATTATTTTCAAGTGCGCGCGAAAGTAAAACCGAGTTCACGCGAAAGTTAATCTAGTGCACGCAAATCAGATTTTATCATTGCAGTAGGTGAATTGCAAGAAAAAAAAGACGAGATATAGAAAGGGAGCTGTTGGAATTTGGTCAGGTTGGAGAGCACTGGAGTAATTGGATGACGTGTGACATTGTAGCGGAGTTGCGCCAAAATTTGCATCTTTGTACTGGGAATTTGGACGGCAAAATGTCATTTTATTGGAACCTTTCAAACATCGTTACTTCCATTGCCCAAACGACGCAAGTGGTGGTATATTTGGGGATCCACTTCACGGATGAGATCCCATGGGATTGCCTTCTTGTATTTACAGATGTAATAAGACACAGTAGAACGAGGGATCCCAGTTGCTTCCCTGATCTTGCGTTGTGAATAATGGCGCACGAAGGCCATGTACCAAATGCCAAACTTGGTGAATTTGTCCAATCTAGATCGTGGCCTGGCTAAGAAAAGATCATCCATGGATCTGATTAAGAGGGTGTTGCTTCTCATGGTTTGAACATCCCTTGAATCAGTATTTGGAATTGCAGCAGTGTTTTGACCCTGTGTTGGTGTTGAAAATTCAACATCCATGAGAAAATCATGGGTTTCGTTCAGTAAGCTATCAAAGTCGGTGTTGAATGCCATATTCGATACATCCGTCATTGAATTCGCATTTACCTCGCATTAAATAATTTATTCACTTGGTTCACTTGGCGTTCAAATAAATGAAAAAACCGGAATAAAGACGCTGATCACCGCCGCGTGGTTTACGGCATTTTTATTTCCCTTGGTATTAAAAAACATCGCTACCGTAGATACAGTTTTATGACCAGTATTCAGTTAGCTAAATTTAACCTATCCATATTATCTATTACTTCATTTACGATCTGGCTTGATTCTGAATCTTGATTTGCAGATAATTTAATTTTTTTCAACTTGACCTCCAATTGCTCAATCGTGATCCCTTTGCCCCATGTTTTTTGAAAACCATTACAATCAGAAGGCTGAGGGTACAACACTTCACCTGTCAAAGCAGAAAAGGTGGTAGTCTTGCATGTGATCACTGGCAGAGTAGGCTTGGTGGACGTTGAGGAAGAGATGCTGGGTTCAATCAGTTTTTTCACCCACCGCTGCCCAGTGCGTGGATGAACGCTATGCTCTCTAGATATCTTTGCAATTGAGCATGTAGGCCGATGTAGGAGGTCGTTTAAAAACGAATATCTGTCCAACTGCGAGTGCTTCGTGTACTTGCGTTTCGTTCCTTTTTTTTTCTTTGTAGAAACAGGCTCGTATGATGGAGAAGGTTCAATAAAAAAATTGAATTCAGTCATTTCAGTCACTGACCTGTACGCAACTGCTTGTACAATAGCAGTGCCGTTCATTTATACTGTATAATCAGCGGTTCCAAATTTGGGCCCAGCGCTGTCGCACAATATTCTCCAATATCCAAAACTCTGGCGGTGCTCCAAAATTTGGCGTAATGTCTCTCTCCAACCTGTCCAAAATCCAGCTGCTCCAGTGTGCTCCCAATTCAAAAACGGCAAATTTTGGCGTAATGTCGCCACAATGTCACACATCGTCATCCAATATCCAACAGTTCCAGTGCTCTCCAACCTGTCCAAAATCCAACAGCTCCAGTGCTCTCCAACCTGTCCAAAATCCAGCTGCTCCAGTGCTCTCCAACCTGTCCAATGTCCAACAGCTCCAGTGCTCTCCAACCTATCCAAAATCCAACAGCTCCAGTGCTCTCCAACCTGTCCAAAATCCAGCTGCTCCAGTGCTCTCCAACCTGTCCAATGTCCAACAGCTCCAGTGCTCTCCAACCTATCCAAAATCCAGCTGCTCCAATGTGCTCCCAATTCAAAAACGGCAAATTTTGGCGTAATGTCGCCACAATGTCACACATCGTCATCCAATATCCAACAGTTCCAGTGCTCTCCAACCTGTCCAAAATCCAACAGCTCCAGTGCTCTCCAACCTGTCCAAAATCCAGCTGCTCCAGTGCTCTCCAACCTGTCCAAAATCCAGCTGCTCCAGTGCTCTCCAACCTTTCCAAATAAAGTTAATAAAAACCGACCTTTCCAAATCCAGCTGCTCCAGTGCTCTCCAACCTTTCCAAAAAAGTTAATAAAAACCGCCATTCCATCCTTTCTCTTTTTTTTTTTCACACAACTTTATGCAATGTCAAATCCATGGATCCATAGGCGAGACGCTGCTTCCGTTATTACATCTGATGATGACGACTCTGTGGATATAATAAGTGAATGCTCCCTCATGCAAAAGTCTTTTGATGCTTTTGAAGATGAGAACGTGTGGCAACCTCAAGACCCACTCCGTACTGAAGACAAAAGTTTGGCTGAAAGCGTCTTGGTCGAATGGAGAAGATCTGGTACCAATGGCACTGCTAGCTTGATCACTATGGAGGAATACGAGAGCTTATATACCAATATTACTGATATGAATTGGGAAAATGACGATAAGGGATCGGCAGAACTCAATGAACCTCTGGTATCCAAGCCATTGACCGAAAAAAGAGGCCCTTACCGTGTGTATAAACCTGAGCAAATAGAGTTGCTACTTCACAAGGTTATCAATGAAGGTACTGGTACCAATCATCATGATGTATTTACTTTTGACTCATAATTGAAATCTTATATTACTCGATAGGTAAAACTGCCGCTACTGCTTCACGAGAGGTTGGCATAAACACCCGAACTGGTCAGGGATATGTCAGAAGATACAGAGAAGACCCTGAGCAGCGGGTTCCTTTGCCAGCTGCCTCCCGAGGTGGTGGTAACAGAAAATTATTTGAGGAGCATACTCAGCTCCTTCTCAAAATTTTTGAAGATGATCCTGGATCTACATTGGTTGAAGCAAGAGAGACACTCATGAAAGAATTCGAAGGTTTTACAATTTCGCTTTCTGGATTGCATAAACATGTGACACAGCATTGCATGTTAACACTCAAGAAGTTGGATAAGCTCACTGCTGCAAGAAACGAGGACAGGACTCTTGAAATGAGGAAGGAGATCGTCTCACATTGGTACACTCTTTCGGATTTCAACTACTTCAACACCTGCGTATTCCTCGACGAAGCTGGGTTTAATATGCATCTGCGACGTGGATTCGGTTGGTCAGTAAAAGGAAAGCCTGCGAAGGCTGTGGTCCCTACTCAAAAGGGTGTCAATGTAACTATCCTGGGTGCAATTTGTGAAGCGGGCATTGTCAACTTATCTCTACGCAAGCCAACTGTCAGTGTTGCTACAAAGAAGGACAAGACCAAAGGGAAAGTCAAAGCTGGCACTAGGACCGAAGACTATCTAGTCTTTATCAACGATGTCATGGACGCGTTGGACTTGAAAGGCACCGGCTTCAAAGGGCGTTACTTGGTAATGGACAATGCTTCAATTCACAAGTCAGGCCGAGTCAAGGAATTAATTGAAGGGCGTGGCTACAAGGTGATGTTTTTGCCGCCATACTCTCCTTTCCTTAATCCAATTGAGGAGTTTTGGAGCAAAGTCAAAGCTGGTGTTCGCCGGAGCAAGCTCACAGAGAGTGATAGTTTGGCTCCAAGAATTTTGGATTCAGCACTGAAGGTGACACCACAAGATTGTAATGGTTGGATACGCCACTCTGTAAGCTTTTTCAAGGCATGTTTGGAAAAGGAAGTCAATATCTGATCACAAGAAACTCTGTGTGCTGAGTGCTCTGCTTCCGATTTTTTTTTTTTTTTTTTTTTTGCTTTATTGGTATGTCCATTTATAAAACCATAATTTGAACAAAGCTATAAATGATGCTGGACTTTTATTTCTATACTGGCACTGAACTAGCAGGATTTGCGACATTAACTACAGTACCCATCCTCCTCATACCAAATATATCACAAAGAGGCGTGCTCCTATTATTGGCTTCACTGGTCCTGTTAAGAAAAATATAATATTACAATCTTGTTTTTTACTTGACTTGCACGCACAAGAAATGGTTTCGCGTGCAATTGATTTTACTTTCGCGCGCACTTGAAAATAATTTAGCGGTTCGCCCAATTGGTTTGCCTGCTAAAAAAATTCATTCACGGCTCAACGAAAAACCTGATTCCCGCCAAATGATGGTGGAAATCCGGTACTGCACTTCACAAATTGAACATCCGACATTTTTTGAGCCACTGCATCACATGCAAAAAATGAGTCACATTGTGACTATGGCGTCTGCTATTGGCTCTGCTGAAGGCCCGAGTCAAAAAAATTTTTTTTGAAAAAGTATAAATACAAGACGTTTTCGTGAAGGATTTTTTCTTTTTTCTTTTTTTTCTTCGTGGATTAAAACAGATCAAGGTTTTTTTTCATCGGAGAAGAGCAGGTAAAGGGATTTGTGTTGGGCATGCAGGTGGAACGCCTGTATGTTTTGTAATAGCTGACGATGGTCACTTCCTACCCTATGCTGCTTTCTCCCCCCCTACAAAGTTAAAATGAAAAAGATTTCAATTCCCAGTTTCCCTTCACCGGTACGGTATAACAAAGAGGAATGAATGTCCATTTCTTCTATTTTCCATTCCTTCTATTTGGCATGCCTCTGAAGGTGAGAGCCAATAAATAATAATAAATAAGAAGAGAAAGAAAACCTCAACAAGAAAGACATCCTTGTTGCTTTCGTTGCTCGAGCGAAGTGTCTCTATTTGTAACATTCATCTTTTGAGATGCACAATTGACCAAGAGAAGTGATTGGTTTCTTTAGTTTTATGAAAGGCATGAAAAGCATGTGTTTTTAAAAAGCAAACACATGATAGTTTTTAATAGGAAGAGGAAAGAAAGGAAGAAGGGAATGGATACTGGCAACGAGCAGTTATTTTTTTTTTTTTGATGAAAGTTCTCTCATTGCAAATGCCTGGCCTTCAAATCTGCTCACCAGTGGCAAGGCATTTACTTCGTGGTGTTGACAAGACCAACCAGGATTTGTTACAGATGCATAAAGAAACCTGGTTTATCCACGTTACCCAAAGATGTTGCTTGGAAGAACCAGTTACGCTGGCTCTCCTGCGTATGACTGTGGATTGACGTGACAACTCCTGAAGATGTTGGCACGGCAACGAACACGTTTTCATGATAGAATACACTTCTTAAACTTGGTACCGGTAAGTTACTGGTTCATGATAGATTGTATATCATATCGTTTTTTTTTTTTTTTTCATTTCATTTAGAAGCTGCGAGAGGGCTTCCCCCCCTGGATCCGAGCACTTTTGGTTCTGGTGTTGATAAGCTAATCATGCTGTGTTTATTGCAGATGCCCTTCTTCACCTAAGTTCTCCATGACTACGACTGGCCTCTACCGATTACTGCCAATGCTGTTCCTTACTACACATCTGCAAACCATGCTCAGGTTTGATCATGGTGATTTTCTAGTGATCCACTCATATTTTTTTCTTTCAAACAGGAGGTCAAGATGCATTTGAATGTTCACACAGTAGTTCAAGACCGCAAACTTGTCCTCACGCCCCTCTCTTCTGCTATTGAATCTATTCTGGTCCTTCTTGACAAGCTGTCAATTTCCCGCGTTTCCGATGGGCAAGTGTCTGCGCTCAAGTCTGTATTGATTACGTCCTGCTACCGGTACTTCCCGTGACAATGTTGACAATGTTGCTGCACTACTGCTCCCGCTTACAACCGCTGAGTGACCTTTATGAATAATATGCTGTGAAGCGGGTTGTTGTGCAGAGCAGGTACTGTCATGGTCTGGTTGGTTAAGCAGTTACTAGGGCTGATGGCGGCGCTTTTGGCAGGGTGGTTACCGGTAGGCTCAAAGTAGTCCCCCCTACGCGAGTCTTCTGCGATCCCTCCGGTTACGTCAAAGTTGGCTTTACGTTCATCAACAACGACCCTGTGGGAAAAAGCGCGCATGTTGGACTGACTTGGTCTCCCTGGATTTCCCGTTACCTTTTTATTACTAAATAGTTGAAACCCCACCCTTTTGATGCGCTAGAATGCTGGATAAAGCTGAAAAGTAAAGAGCACAATGGTTTTTAATAATTGCCATGGAAGAAGGTGCAAAGGAAAAATGCGCCTCTCTTTTTCGGCATGGTGAATGGTGGGGAGGGTTCGCCCCCATCTCTACATAAGCTTAACCTGGAGGTCTGTGCTTTAAACCATGGCAATTTGTCGTCCTATTGTACTTGTATGCAAAATTTGGGATGATTCGATTTTTTTGGACCAACCTCTGATTTTAGCCAAAAAGGCAAAGAGGGTTGGTGGGTTTCCCTTTGCTTTTGGTAAAAAAAGAAGATGCTATAAATCAGTTTAGGACAATGTAATTGATGTAAACTTTTGCATGGGTGAATGGCCTCATAAAGGGCATGGATGGTGGAAAATTCGGGTCATTCAGTGGAGGTCACCCAGCCAACTTATTGTGTCCTTGTTTCGAGGCGTCCGATTCCTCAGCTAAAAAAAAACGATGAAAAAAAAAAAAGATCCCCAGCCAACGATGGGCATTTCAAATCCCGATCGCCTGCCGCCTTTCTTCCCACCCTTTTTTATGCGCCCTTTCGTGCCCAGCTTTCTTTTCCTTGGTCCCTTGCTCACTTTCCTATACGCATGTCTTTTAGCGAAGAAACAAGAGGGAAGCATGTAAGTGAGATAAGATAAGAAACACAGATAGCCATTCAAAGCAATGTTTAGTTTACTTCTTTTTTTTTCCAAACGTTTAGTCATTGTCAAATTGAAAGAGTAAGATCGGGTAAGATGCTTGCCACAGAACAAAGCTGCAGGTCGCTTACTATTTGCTCATTTTATTCTAGGAAACATGGACGACAATTGGCGTAGGCCGGGCCCTGCTGAACCTACCCATCTTCCACACAACATGGAGTCTCCTCATTCAGATTCTGCCCACGGTCATCCCTTCCGTCAGAGCCCATTCCCCCTGCTCGCCCTCCATAGACGCTTTGCCGCTGCAAGCCCAGCGGTCCCTCTCCTTCTTTGATAGGCATGGCCATGTTGACATGCCATCGCGCCAGTACTGATCTCCATCTCGACCTCCTGGCCAAGTGATCGCACAGAATGAGCGCACGCTTCGCCACCAAAAGCGTCGACCCGACCAAAAACAGCCCTCGCGGCTGCACCCTGACGACCACTGCCCACCTGGAAAGCGCCATCAGTTTGAGGGGTTTATGGGCTGTGACAAAGTGGAAACGGCCTTGGCCCAAGGCGAACTGTACTATGGTCGGCTGCGGATCAATGCCAAGCCCGTCGACGCCTTTGTGACCTACGATGCTCTCGACAGTGACGTTTTTGTGTGCAATGCTCGTAACCGCAATCGTGCTCTGGGAGGTGACCTGGTGGCCATACAACATCCCGATTGAAGAGCAAAAGAGAAAAAAATGCACGTAAGAGGAGATCCCTTTTTTTTGTTTCCCATGATTAGTTTTTTTTATGTCACCTTTTCATTCTCGCTTGTACCAAGACAATGTTGAGAATACAAAGCTTAAGGAGCTGCAGAGGGTACGCATCATTCACGTTTGTACATGTGTCACTAATGCACCCTTCCACATCGTCTCTGTTTCTATATTTTACACTGCTCCCATGTTTTATAATATTGTAATAATGGCATAAAAGTGAAATTCATAATCATAAAACATAAAAAAAAAGAGGCAGCGGGAGCGGGAGCGGCAGAGGTAGCTGCAGAGGCATAGGCATAGGCATAGGCATAGGCATAGGCAGAGACATAGGCATAGGCATAGGCATAGGCATAGGCATAGGCATAGGCATAGGCAGAGGCAGCTGCAGAGGCGGCGGCAGAGGCGGCGGCGGCGGCAGAGGTAGAGGCGGCGGCAGAGGTAGAGGCGGCGGCGGCGGCAGAGGCAGAGGTGGCAGCATGATCATGGCGGTGACGGCAAGCCTTGAGCATCATCAAAGACCTTAAAGATGGCAACGCACTGGTTAAGGTCGCTGATGGGGCATTGTTGATCCCGCTTTGACAGCTCCAAGTGCTGGATTGCTGTCAAACCGAGATCAACAGACCCCACGCTCCTCTTCACAGAGGCAGCACTAGGGAAACCAGTGACGTTACCACCCCAAGGCTTTTGACTCTTAGGCTTACCGTACCTGGTCTCGACGATGGTGACGTGTGGCTAACCGAAGAGGTAAAAATTAGACATGTTCATACCGTTCACCGATTCTTACCGTCCATTGTTTTCGGCCAGACGAGATCCAAAAACCTGCGTTGGTCATGGCCTCTTTGATTGCGTCTACGGTTATGCGAGATAAAGATGAGAGATCCTCTAATCATTTCATTTTTCACGTGATTGGTTTTTTCATTCCAGGCAAGAGGTTGTTTACCGTAAAGAGGCCGCAGGAGTTTGGACTCGTCCTTGGCACTGGCAAAGATAACGCGAGGACCAGCTATAAGATGACATAAAAAAAATTATCATGGGAAACCAGCATTTGCTATAATTCAGATGGATAACTAAATAAAAAGGGCATCATCTCACCACAACCTTGATATACCCTATTGCATGCATTTTTTTTAGGGGATGAATTTACCGCGTCCAAACTTTTTCATGACCAGCCCTTCGAGCGAGATAGGCATGGGGCTGGTGATGTTGTTTTCGTGAGCAAATCGTGAAATTTGCTCACGAAGAACGCACTGTGCCACGCGAGCAGCAGAGGGGGTCGGAAGATGCAAGTTACCAATGGTAACATGCAGTTGGTCAAATGGGACGATACTCTCCCGGTCAAGGGAGGAGAAGGGAGGCTGCTTCACGAGAGCACAGTGGTTCGCTCGAAGGGCCGGGGAGTCGATACGCAAGAGAAGGCCATGCGTTGAGCCAACATTGGGGGGCAGAGGTTGGCGGGAGGCGACAGACTTGCGGGCGGGTCGACTTCGCTCCTAGATTACAATGGAAAATAAAAAATGAGAGGAAAATATACACATCGAATAGAATGTGATCACCTGATACTGCTGACACACCATCAAGATGGGCACATGTTACAAAAGGATGATCTTACCTGTTTCTTTGTATTTTTTTTAACTTTCGGCACTGTGGTGATATACGAAAAAAAAAATAAAAAGGTTAGAGTGGATGAGGTAATGGCAACACACAATATATGAAGGGGTCACATTTCATTTCTTGACAGTTCAATACTTACTATAGGAGCAATGTAAGTGTTTTCGAAAAAGTAAAGAAAAGAAAAGAAAAACTGGTCCCCCCCCTTTATTGTACATTCGCGCGACCAAAAAACATGCATGTGACCCTGAAAAAAAAAAGAGCTGCGGTTTCCAAATGGTAACTCAATTTGCGGTTTAATTTCCAAACAGATCTAAATTAACTATGTTCAAAGGCTTATCGTCTTTATGCTGAGAAGCATGTCAGAATCGAGATCTATGGCAATGTCCTGGTCTGTACTTGACGTCTTTCAATTCAAAAAGATGGCGTTTTTTTGCTTTTTTTAGTTGTTTTGACAAAAAAAACAGCAGAGGGATCTTGGTAACACAACAACTTGAGAGCATGTTTCTCGGTTAGTTTTATTGCTTTTCTAACTTTGTGCTTCCCAACGGATAGCCCTGGTTCATAGCTTTAAAATGAATCCAAACACGCCTAGGCAAAACCACCCCATTGTCGTGTAATCGCAATAACAGTGACGAGACAACCAAAAAAAACCATCAAAAAATTCGTGGGAAGAAAAGGGGGACTGAAACCAATGTCCCCAAGTAGGCAACGACTGCTTCCTTTTTTTTTGCCTCGGGGTCATTTGGAGAGAGCTTGGTAGAAAAACGCGGAGAGTGAAAATTTGACATAGCTGTGTTGTCCACGTTTTTGCTGATTTGGCTGGGACATATGCAGATCGGGGCTGACGAGGGATTCCTGATACTCTCACAAGGACATCTCCACTGTAGAGATGGGAAGGTGCATGTGACGGTCGACGGGGCTTGCTTTTACCGAGTGTGCCATGGCACAGCCACTGTGAATGGGGTTTTGATCAAGTCTTCAGCAAATCCGGGACACGAGGACATCATGGGCTGGATGAAGGCGGCCAAAACGTCGTCGCAGGAGGCGTATTGTGAAGCAACAAATAAAAAAACAAAGGAACTTGTCTTTCAAAAAGGCGGTCAAGGTTATGAGGTTCACATAACGAGATGAATTCAAAACAAATACCGGTAAATCAAAAAGCGAAACGAGGGGTCGAATTTGTGGATGTACCGTCAAAAAGAGGCAGACGGATGGCGCTTGAAAAACCAACGGGCCTGGCGTATTTTTCCTAGTGAACAAGCGCGAACTTTCGAGCGTCATGGAAGTCATCAAAAGGCACGTCAAATATGTTGTGCTCAGTAAGCAAGGCATACTGCTCGGTCTGTCGATCGCCAACGGGCCCAATGACCTGCAGAAATCTGCCAAAAAGAAGCAAAGAATGGATGGGCCAATGAAGGATCGCTGTCTAACGGGACCAAACAGAAGCATGTGTCAACACGGTTCATCATGTCGCTGCCTCGCCTTTTTGTACCTCGACGAGTGAGTCCTAGTAGCTTGATAGGTCCGTTATCAATTCACTAGGCAAGTCTTCAGGCTTGATCATTATCAGAGGTACGCGCTTGTCCATCGGCTTGAAGCAGTACGTGGAGATGCAGCCATTCACAGACTGAACACTCTTGGCCCCAGGACGTTCCGTGCACAATGTGCTGGCAGGAAAAAAAAAAGACATTGATCCGCAGCCGGCCTTGGTACAGTTCGCCTTGGGCCAAGGCCGTTTCCACTTTGTCACAGCCCATAAACCCCTCAAACTGATGGCGCTTTCCGAGTGGGCAGTGGTCGTCAGGGTGCAGCCGCGAGGGCTGTTTTTGGTCGGGTCGACGCTTTTGGTGGCGAAGCGTGCGCTCATTCTGTGCGATCACTTGGCCAGGAGGTCGAGATGGAGATCAGTACTGGCGCGATGGCATGTCAACATGGCCATGCCTATCAAAGAAGGAGAGGGACCGCTGGGCTTGCAGCGGCAAAGCGTCTATGGAGGGCGAGCAGGGGGAATGGGCTCTGACGGAAGGGATGACCGTGGGCAGAATCTGAATGAGGAGGCTCCATGTTGTGTGGAAGATGGGTAGGTTCAGCAGGGCCCGGCCTACGCCAATTGTCGTCCATGTTTCCTAGAATAAAATGAGCAAATAGTAAGCGACCTGCAGCTTTGTTCTGTGGCAAGCATCTTACCCGATCTTACTCTTTCAATTTGACAATGACTAAACGTTTGGAAAAAAAAAGAAGTAAACTAAACATTGCTTTGAATGGCTATCTGTGTTTCTTATCTTATCTCACTTACATGCTTCCCTCTTGTTTCTTCGCTAAAAGACATGCGTATAGGAAAGTGAGCAAGGGACCAAGGAAAAGAAAGCTGGGCACGAAAGGGCGCATAAAAAAGGGTGGGAAGAAAGGCGGCAGGCGATCGGGATTTGAAATGCCCATCGTTGGCTGGGGATCGTTTTTTTTTTAGCGGAATCGGACGCCTCGAAACGAAGGACGCAATAAGTTGGCTGGGTGACCTCCATTGAATGACCCAATTATTACCTTTATGAGGCCCTGCACCCATGCAAAAGTTTACATCAATTACATCGTCCTAAACTGATTTATGGCATCTTCTTTTTTTACCAAAAGCAAAGGGAACCAACCAACCCTCCTTGCCTTTTGGCTAAAAATCAGAGGTTGGTCCAAAAAAATCGAATCAACCTAAATTTTGCATACGAGTACAATAGGACGACAAATTGCCATGGTTAAAAGCACAGACCTCCAGGTTAAGTTTGTGTAGAGCTGGGGGTGAGCCCTCCCCACCATTCACCGTGCCGAAAAAGAGAGGCGCTTTTTCCTTTGCACCTTCTTCCATGGCAATTATTAAAAACCATTGTGCTCTTTACTTATCAGCTTTATCCAGCATTCTAGCACATCAAAAGGGTGGGGTATCAACTATTTAGTAAAAAAAGATAACGGGAAATCCAGGGAGACCAAGTCAGTCCAGCATGCGCGCTTTTTCCCACAGGGTCGTTGTTGATGAACGTAAAGCTAACTTTGACGTAACCGGAGGGATCGCAGAAGACTCGCGTAGGGGGGGCTACTTTGAGTCTACCGGTAACCACCCTGCCAAAAGCGCCGCCATCAGCCCTAGTAACTGCTTAACCAGCCAGAGCATGACAGCACCTGCTCTGCACAACAACCCACTTCACAGCATATTATTCATAAAGGTCATCACTCAGCGGTTGTAAGCGGGAGCAGTAGTGCAGCAACATTGTCAACATTGTCACGGGAAGTACCGGTAGCACGACGTAATCAATACAGACTTGAGCGCAGACACTTGCCCATCGGAAACGCGGGTAATTGACAGCTTGTCAAGAAGGACCAGAATAGATTCAATGGCAGAAGAGAGGGGCGTGAGGACAAGTTTGTGGTCTTGAACTACTGTGTGAACATTCAAATGCATCTTGACCTCCTGTTTGAAAGAAAAAAAATATGAGTGGATCACTAGAAAATCACCATGATCACACCTGAGCATGGTTTACAGATGTGTAGTAAGGAACAGCATTAGCAATTATCGGTAGAGGCCAGTCGTAGTCATGGGGAACTTAGGTGAAGAAGGGCATCTGCAATAAACAAATCATGAATAGCTTATCAACACCAGAACCAAAAGTGCTCGGATCCAGGGGGGAAACCCTCTCGCAGCTTCTAAATGAAATGAAAAAAAAAAAAAAAAAACGATATGAAATACCGGTCCAATCTGAACCAGTAACTTACCAAGTTTTAAAAGTGTATTCTATCATGGAAAACGTGTTCGTTGCTGTGCCAACATCTTAAGGAGTTGTCGCGTCAATCCACAGTCATACGCAGGAGAGCCAGCGTACCTGGTTCTTCCAAGCAACATCTTCGGGTAACGTGGATAAACCAGGTTTCTATATGCATCTGTAACAAATCCTGGTTGGTCTTGTCAACACCACGAAGTAAATGCCATGCCACTGGTGAGCAGATTTGAACTTTCATCAAAAAAAATAAAAATAACTGCTCGTTGCCAGTATCCATTCCCTTCTTCCTTTCATTCCTCTTCTTATTAAAAACTATCATGTGTTTGCTTTTTAACATGCTTTTCATGCCTTTCATAAAACTAAAGAAACCAATCACTTCTCTTGGTCAATTGTGCATCTCAAAAGATGAAGGTTACAAATAGACTCTTCGCTCGAGCAACGAAAGCAACAAGGATGTCCTTCTTGTTGAGGTTTTCTTTCTCTTCTTATTTATTATTATTTATTGGCTCTCCCCTTCAGAGGCATGCCAAAGAGAAGAAATGGACGTAGTTTCTCTTTCCCATTTGAAATAAAGGGAAACTGGGAATTGAAATCTTTTTCATTTTAACTTATTATTTAGGGGGGTGAGAAAAGTCAGCGCAGGGAGGAAGTGACCAACGTCAGCTATTACGTGACACATAGGCGTTCCACCTACATGCCCCAACGCAAATCCTACTTTTCTAGGCTTTTCTCGAGTGAAAAAAAAAAAAAAGAAAAAAACCTTCACGAAAACGTCTTGTATTTATACTTTTTCAAAAAAAAATTTTTTTTTGACTCGGGTCTTTAGCAGAGCCAATACCAGACCCCTCGGTCACATTGTGACTCATTTTTTGTCATGTGATTTGCGAGAGAGGGATGCCACTTCAAGGGCTGCGGATTTACAGAACTTGTCTTGATTTTGATTGGTTCGTTCTTTCAACAAACGCGTATTCATAGTTTGACCCTTTCTGGTATCTTTTTTTCTTTGCCTTTCATCACTTGTACCAGTTTCTGATGACTGAAATTTGCCACATCCCATTGCCAACATACATTGAAGATGTTGTGAAAAACGGTTTGATGAACTTACTGTAGTCAGGAATGAGCGAGATCGAAAAAACAGTTTTTAATTCTGAAAATCAGATTAGATAAAGAGAGAGGTTGTAATAGAAGTAGGGGAGACGGAGATTGCAATCTAAAAGATGATGTATGGGATGACGGGACGGATGATGTGAGACGTGCCAATAAATGAGTGATACCCCTTTTTTTTGTGTATTTAACAGATGTGCCTGCTTACCTAACAAGTGCATCCAAGCTGAAGAATACTATCAGCGTCTTTCAATCCAAGTGCGCAGTTGCACTGTATCTCATCGATCTGGAGTGAAGCGCCGCAAGCACCAATGACTTGGATTTACAGTACCGGTACTGTAGCTCTCCAGAAGTCAACAAGCCGAAAGCGTCGTAACGTTGACAGCCACTATGCGTAATCATTGGATGACATTTGCTGCCAACATAACCGTGATTTGCCCTCAATCTTTTTTCTCTTTCCATGCCTCTCATGACATCGCCCGACGCTATCCCCCTCCACATGTAACGTCCACTTACCGGTGTACTCATGACACCCCCTCCGCAAATGCATCCCAATCCCATCATGCACTTTCCCCCCTCCGCTCCATTCCCTATGCTCCATCGTGGCCCATCCAACTACCCTCGGCCCCAACATTTTTTTTCCCGCTGCCTGCAATGAAAACCAACGCCGCCTCTCTCTCCTTTTTTTTTTGTGTGTGTGTGTGTGTGTGTCGTCAGAATTTATGGATTTTGCAGACGATGAACCTCTAGCACCAAGACGTAAAGTCAAGAGCCTGTCTTTGAATCGAAAGCATGAAACTCATCGTCAGCCTCACCTGACCACTTTCTGACCAGCTCGACATTGCCTCCCGACTGGAACGATCAAGCAGAAACAGCAGCTTCAATGTCCTGCATTCCTTCCCGATCCATTTCCCCACCAGCGCCTACCCAGCCAACAGCAGCAACATTCGAAGAATACCAATACCCCATATGCAACAAAGATCTGTCCCATGTGAAATCAAGCCTCGGCCGTCAACAACATGTTGACCAATGCCTCGCCAGCCTCTCTTGCACCTCACCCAACATCCATTACGATGAACCCAGGCAATGACCTTGCACACACCTGTCTATTTTGTGCAAAGAATATTCAGCACTTGAAAGCATCCCATCTGGAACATCACTATGAATGATGCTTGACTCGCCTGGACAACGCCGCCAGGGAGAAGCGCAACTCGACGTTTGCCAGCCAAGCGTCCTTTTTAAAGCAACTGACTGTTTGCCCTATTTACCACGACAGCCTTCCCTCTCGAAGCCTCCGCACCAACATGGCGCATATGAAACGTTGCGGGCGCGACCGTCAGTTGACCATGATCCAGCTGATGCGCAAGATCCACTGGATGCAATGGGGTTATGTGCCTGTGCGTTTACCTCCATCGTCCTCACCTTTCTTCGACGCTCCCTCCTCTGCAAGCAGCTCTACCAATATACCTAACCAGTCCAAAAATGCCACTGTTCTCGACTGTGGGCTGGAGGAAGACAGTGATTTTAGCGATCAGGTGATTGTGTACCGGGTGGCCACCTCTTTACGATCTAAGCCGCGCTCCCCCTCCCCCGATGAAGAAGAGCAGCTGGCCATGGCTCTCTCCCTTTCGGTGCATGAAGACGCTCACCAGCTCGCATCGTCGCGAAGACGGAAGCCACCCGTCAACCTCAATGCAGCAAACATCGTCACCATGGAAGAATCCAGGTCCCTGGCTTGCCTGTCCCTGGCTCGGTTGATAGAAAAGCATAGGTAGTCCCCCTATGCGAGTCTTCAGCGATCCCTACAGTAACGTCAAAGTTAGCTTTACGTTCATCAACAACTACCCTGTGGGAAAAAGCGCGCATGCTGGACTGACTTGGTCTCCCTGGATTTCCCGTTACCTTTTTTTACTAAATAGTTGATACCCCACCCTTTTGATGTGTTAGAATGCTGGATAAAGCTGATACCTAAAGAGCACAATGGTTTTTAATAATTGCCATGGAAGAAGGTGCAAAGGAAAAAGCGCCTCACTTGTTCAGCACGGTGAATGGTGGGGAGGGCTCGCTTCCAGCTCTACACTAACTTAACCTGGAGGTCTGTGCTTTTAACCATGGAAATTTGTCGTCCTATTGTACTTGTATGCAAAATTTGGGATGATTCGATTTTTTTTGGACCAACCTCTGATTTTTAGCCAAAAAAGCAAAGAGGGTTGGTTGGTTGCCTTTGCTTTTGGTAAAAAAAGAAGATGCCATAAATCAGTTTAGGACGATGTAATTAATGTAAACTTTTGCATGGGTGTATGGCCTCATAAAGGGCATGGATGGTGGAAAAATCGGGTCATTCAATGGAAGTCACCCAGCCAACTAATTGTGTCCTTGTTTCGAGGCGTCCGATTCCTCAGCTAAAAAAAAAACGATGAAAAAAAAAAAAAATCCCCAGCCAACGATGGGCATTTCAAATCCCGATCGCCTGCCGCCTTTCTTCCCACCCTTTTTTATGCGCCCTTTGGTGCCCAGCTTTCTTTTCCATGGTCCCTTGCTCTCTTTCCTATACGCATGTCTTTTAGCGAAGAAACAAGAGGGAAGCATGTAAGTGAGATAAGATAAGAAACACAGAAAGCCATTCAAAGCAATGCTTAGTTTACTTCTTTTTTTTCCAAACGTTTAGTCATTGTCAAATTGAAAGAGTAAGATCGGGTAAGATGCTTGCCACAGAACAATCTGCAGGTCGCTTACTATTTGCTCATTTTATTCTAGGAAACATGGACGACAATTGGCGTAGGCCAGGTCCTGAACCTACTCATCTTCCACACAACATGGAGCCTCCTCATTCAGATTCTGCCCATGGTTATCCCTTCCGTCAGAGCCCATTCCCCCAGCTCACCCTCCATAGACGCTTCGTCGCTGCAAGCCCAGCGGTCCCTCTCCTTCGTTGATAGGCATGGCCATGTTGACATGCCATCGCGCCGATACCAACCTCCATCTCGACCCCCTGCTGTGATCGCACAGGATAAGCGCTCGCACCCTGACGATCACTGCCCACCTGGAAAGCGCCATCAGTTTGAGGGGTTTATGGGCTGTGACAAAGTGGAAACGGCCTTGGCCCAAGACGAACTGTACTATGGCCGGCTGCGGATCAATGCCAAGCCCGTCGACGCCTTTGTGACCTACGATGCTCTCGACAGTGACGTTTTTGTGTGCAATGCCTGCCGCAATCGCGCTCTGGAAGGCGACCTGATGGCCATACAGCATCCCGCTAGAAGAGCAAAAGAGAAAAAAATGCACGTAAGAGGAGATCCCTTCTTTTTTTGTTTTTTTTATGTCCTCTTTTCATTCTCTCTTGTACCAAGACAATGTTGAGAATACAAAGCTTAAGGAGCTGCAGAGGGTACGCATCATTCACGTTTGTACATGTGTCACTAATGCACCCTTCCACATCGTCTCTGTTTCTATATTTTACACTGCTCCCATGTTTTATAATATTGTAATAATGGCATAAAAGTGAAATTCATAATCATAAAACATAAAAAAAAAGAGGCAGCGGGAGCGGGAGCGGCAGAGGTAGCTGCAGAGGCATAGGCATAGGCATAGGCATAGGCATAGGCAGAGGCATAGGCATAGGCATAGGCATAGGCATAGGCATAGGCATAGGCAGAGGCAGCTGCAGAGGCGGCGGCAGAGGCGGCGGCAGAGGCGGCGGCAGAGGCATAGACAGAGGTGGCGGCAGAGACGGCGGCGGCGGCAGAGACAGAGGTGGCAGCATGATCATGGCGGTGACGGTAAGCCTTGAGCATCATCAAAGACCTTAAAGATGGCAACGCACTGGTTAAGGTCGCTGATGGGGCATTGTTGATCCCGCTTTGACAGCTCCAAGTGCTGGATTGCTGTCAAACCGAGATCAACAGACCCCACGCTCCTCTTCACAGAGGCAGGACTGGGGAAACCAGTGACGTTACCACCCCAAGGCTTTTGGCTCTTAGGCTTACCGTACCTGGTCTCAACGACGGTGACGTGAGGCTAACCGAAGAGGTAAAAATTAGACATGTTCATACCGTTCACCGATTCTTACCGTCCATTGTTTTCGGCCAGGCGAGATCCAAAAACCTGCGTTGGTCATGGCCTCTTTGATTGCGTCTACGGTTATGCGAGATAAAGATGAGTGATCCTCTAATCATTTCATTTTTCACGTGATTGGTTTTTTCATTCCAGGCAAGAGGTTGTTTACCGTAAAGAGGCCGCAGGAGATTGGACTCGTCCTTGGCACTGGCGAAGATAACGCGAGGACCAGCTATAAGATGACATAAAAAAAATTATCATGGGAAACCAGCATTTGCTATAATTCAGATGGATAACTAAATAAAAAGGGCATCATCTCACCACAGCCTTGATATACCCTATTGCATGCATTTTTTTTTGAGGGGATGAATTTACCGCGTCCACCAAGCTTTTTCATGACCAGCCCTTCGAGCGAGATAGGCATGGGGCTGGTGATGTTGTTTTCGTGAGCAAATCGTGAAATTTGCTCACGAAGAACGCACTGTGCCACGCGAGCAGCAGAGGGGGTCGGAAGATGCAAGTTACCAATGGTAACATGCAGTTGGTCGAATGGGACGATACTCTCCCGGTCAAGGGAGGAGAAGGGAGGCTGCTTCACGAGAGCACAGTGGTTCGCTCGAAGGGCCGGGGAGTCGATACGCAAGAGAAGGCTATGCGTTGAGCCAACATTGGGGGGCAGCGGTTGGCGGGAGGCGGCAGACTTGCGGGCGGGTCGACTTCGCTCCTAGATTACAATGGAAAATAAAAAATGAGAGAAAAATATACACATCGAATAGAATGTGATCACCTGATTCTACTGACACACCATCAAGATGGGCACATGTTACAAAAGGATGATCTTACCTGTTTCTTTGTATTTTTTTTAACTTTCGGCACTGTGGTGATATACGAAAAAAAAAATAAAAAGGTTAGAGTGGATGAGGTAATGGCAACACACAATATATGAAGGGGTCACATTTCATTTCTTGACAGTTCAATACTTACTATAGGAGCAATGTAAGTGTTTTCGAAAAAGTAAAGAAAAGAAAAGAAAAACTGGTCCCCCCCCCCTTTTGTACATTCGCGCGACTAAAAAACATGCATGTGACCCTGAAAAAAAAGAGCTGCGGTTTCCAAATGGTAACTCAATTTGCGGTTTAATTTCCAAACAGATCTAAATTAACTTTGTTCAAAGGCTTATCGTCTTTATGCTGAGAAGCATGTCAGAATCGAGCTCTACAGCAATGTCCTGGTCTGTACTTGACGTCTTTCAATTCAAAAAGATGGCGTGTTTTTGCTTTTTTTAGTTGTTTTGACAAAAAAAACAGCAGAGGAATTTTGGTAACACAACAACTTGAGAGCATGTTTCTCGGTTAGTTTTATTGCTTTTCTAACTTTGTGCTTCCCAACGGATAGCCCTGGTTCATAGCTTTAAAATGAATCCAAACACGCCTTGGCAAAACCACCCCATTGTCGTGTAATCGCAATAACAGTGACGAGACAACCAAAAAAAAACCATCAAAAAATTCGTGGGAAAAACAGGGGGACTGAAACCAATGTCCCCAAGTAGGCAACGATTGCTTTGCCTCGGGGTCATTTGGAGAGAGCTTGGTAGAAAAACGCGGAGAGTGAAAATTTGACACAGCTGTGCATGTCCACTTTATTGGATGAAGGATGGAAGAGATAAATAATACAGGCATTTACAAAGCATATTCAATTATGCGCGAGAGCAGGGGAGAAGGAGGGAAAAGATGAAGATGCAAAATCAAAAAAACAAATTAAAAAAGGAATGGTAATCATAATATAAAAAAGGGGGCTTAGTCGGAGCTGG
The DNA here is from genome assembly GCA_002104935.1 of Hesseltinella vesiculosa. Lineage (NCBI taxonomy): Eukaryota > Fungi > Mucoromycota > Mucoromycetes > Mucorales > Cunninghamellaceae > Hesseltinella > Hesseltinella vesiculosa. Next base: position 54,851 of record MCGT01000027.1, on the reverse strand, counting down.
TGGAGGCGACAGAAGTGGTTTCCTTGTTCTTGAGGTTTTCGGCAATGGCACGAGCTTCCTTTTCAGGGTCGGTAAAGGCGTACCAAACAATGGTGCCCATACCAATCAAGGCGGCGAGGATACAGGCAGCCATGGCACCCTTGCCCTTGGCAGTGAAACCATCGGGAATCAACGTGACACCGCTGGGCACGCCGCTGAGATCAAGACCTTGTTTACCGGCGGCATTGCCAGTAGCAGGGTTGCCACCGGCAGTGCACACGTCCAAGAAATCTTGAGGCAGAGACATACGTTGCTGGGCCACATCAGCACCAACAATAAACGTGGCTGCTAGACCAGATTCAAGATGCCAGTCAATGTGACTAAAAAAGACACGCGTTAGATCGATGTTGTGTCTTCTTGTGGCCACGATTTGATCTCTGCTTACCAGTGGAAGAACCAGGCGCCGATGTTGTCAGCACGGAAACGGATAACACGGAACTTTTCACCTTCAACCATCATGGTATCACGGCTCATAGGGTTTTTGGCCCATTCAATCACCGAGCTATCGCCTTGCCAGGTGCCTTCACCGCGGCCAACCATGTAAAAGACGTGACCGTGCATGTGGACTAGAGGAGAGAGAGGGAGAGAGAGAGTATGAGCATTTTGTTTTCAGAATAAAAAAAAAAGAGAGGGGGCTTACAAGGATGGGAGTTGCCATCAGTGTTGGAGATGACGACTTCATAAAACTTCAAATGATCCATCATCACGGTGCCGCTTTGAGGGCCATAGACATCGGGGTTAGTGGAGAGATTGCCGATGGTCAGGAGGGTGTTGATGGTAGGGACCTTGGGCATCAGATAAGGAAGTTCGTTGAACATACCACGGTTGAAACCATCGGTGGTGACTTCAAAACTGACAGTCAAGTTGACGTGGTCGTCAGGGTTAGGCAAGCCGGTAGCATTGATATAAGGCACAAGAGCGAAATCATCAAAGGTGGAGACACCACCAGTGCCGGCAGAAGGACCAAAGTTGTTGCCTTGGTTGTAGCGAATAGGAGCAGTGATGTCTGACAAAGGGAAAAAAAAACCGTCAGCAGGTGTGTAGGGAAAATCAGGGGAGACTTACTAGGATTCAAGCCTTCGGGCATCTTGTCAAACATGACGGTGTCCATGTCGGCATGGAGGTAGTAGTTGGTGCTTGTGTCGTTTTTGGCGGTGACCAAGACAGAGATACGTTGAGCAGCCGTCAGATAGAAGTCATTGACGGTGGTGCGCTGGGATTCAACCTAGAGGAAAAAGATGAGATACCAGAACAAGCGAAGAGCCGGTGACTTACCCCGTCGACTTCGATGATATCCATGGTGTGGTTGTCCATGTTGATGATAAAAGTAGAAAAGCCGGACATGTTGATGAAGCGCAAGCGGTAGGTCTTGCCAGGGACAAAGCTGAACGAGGTATTGACATTATTATTGATCAGGCCAGATTGAGGGACAGGTTCAGCGCCGGTGGGGTTGTACACGTTCATAAATTTATTCAAGTTATCGTCACTTTGAGCATGGTACCAGTCTAGAAAATCAGAGAAGATCAGCACGCGATTTTTTTTTTTTTGAAACATGGCAAAATTGAATTACCGGCCACGGTGACGGTGAGATCTTCATCGTAGGCGTAAGTTTCATTGACGTTGTGCAAGATCAAGGGAGCACGGAGACCATCCATGTATTGCCCCTAACAAAAAAAAGGGTGAGTTTTGGGTGGTAAAAAAGAGGGGTTGCATATTTGCTGTTACCTTGTAATGACTATGAATCCAATAAGTCCCATGTTGAGTGATATTGAATTCATATTTCAAGCCGTGGTTGGGAGGGATGGCACTATCAAAAACGGGTCAGCAAAAGATGAAAGAGCGAAAGCAGGGGCTTACCATTGTGTGACGCCGACGGGACCGTCCATCCAAACAGTGCCATTTTGGAACATACCATGGGCGTGTAGAGCGGTAGGCACGTCCAGTTCATTAAAAGCGTTGATGACCAGTGTATCACCGATGGTCACATTCATGGGAGGAGGACTAGAAAAAAAAGGGCGGCAGGGGTTAGTTATGCACAAAAAAAAAAAAAAAAAAAACCTGCAAGGTTAAAAAAGCACCCCACTTACGGCCATTGTCCATTGACGCCAACAACTCGACGTTCAAACAAACCATCGGGATTGGCGTTGGTGTAGGTAATGTTCCAGTTATAAGTGACTATAGCAGCCTGGGACAAGCCGGCGCCAAGCCCCAAAACCAAACTCATCAAAGAAGTCTTCATTCTTGCTTAATTAGAGGTAAGAAAAAGAAAGAGAAAGGAAAGAAAGAAAAGGGACAAAACTTTTTGCCCTCATCAGATAATAAAAATAAAAAATAAAAAGCCAGCTCCAAGTTATCCCGAGTCAAAAAAAAGTTTAAAACCGGAGGGACCCCATCTTTTGTCATTATCGTCGGAGATGAACTTTTTGAAACACCTCACATCACACGAAAGCATCTGATAAAGGCTCGCCAGTGATCTACGGCTTACTAAGTCATACCCTTCCCTTAGCATGACCGTCACTATAAGCTCAGTCAAGTTCTGATGAAAAATGGAAGGACCGGAAAGTCCATAGGCAGACACCCCGACCATCTGATAACTCTTCGCCAGTACAAGGCCCTTTTTTTGGTGGTTTTTTTTTTTTTTTTTTTTGCTAGACTCTTCTTTTCTTTCTTCCATAACCAATTTTTCTAGTTTTGGTGCAATTCATCATGGCTGAAGACCTGTTCAACGTGCCCATTTTTTTCATTCTCTTCCGTGAAACTACGGAAGCTGCCATTATCGTGTCGGTCCTACTGACGTTTTTAATGAAGACCTTTGACAAGCAATCGCCTCTGTATCGTCGTCTCCGTAATCAAATATGGGTTGGTGCTGCTGCTGGTTTCGCTATCTGTCTATGCATTGGTGCTGCCTTTATTGCTGTCTGGTATACTCAAGTCAATGATCTCTGGGGTAACAGCGAAGATCTCTGGGAAGGCATCTTTTCCCTGATTGCTGTCGTCATGATGTACGTTGAGCTTCCTACACGTGAACAAACACTTACTGCTTTTTATAGTACCTTGATGGGCATTGCCTTCTTGCGCACCGAGAAATTACAAGACAAATGGAAACTCAAGCTGGCCAAGGTCATGGAAGACGGCGGCAAGAAGGACAAGGTGATAGAAGAAGGTGGCAAGTTTGGCAAGATGTTCAAGCGCAAGACATTCAAGGCTTGGATGCAACGGTACTCGTTCCTGATCCTTCCCTTTGTCACCGTCCTTCGTGAAGGTCTGGAGGCTGTGGTCTTCATCGGCGGTGTGTCTCTCAATGCCTCGGCCAAATCTATCCCCATTGCTGTCATCATGGGCATCATCTGTGGCCTCCTTGTCGGTTTCCTGATCTACCGCGGCGGCTCCTTGATCAAACTGCGCTGGTTCTTCATTGTGTCCACCTGCATCCTGTATCTTGTGTCTGCCGGTCTGATGGCCAAGGCCGTTGGCTTTTTTGAGCAATACTCTTGGAACCAAGTCATTGGTGGGGAAGCTGCCGAAGGCGGCGATGTGATCGATTACAAAGTCACCACCGTAAGCATCTGATAAAAACATCGGTCTCGGCCGACATCTCTAACCAATCACTCCATTTTTCTCTAGGCTGTCTGGCATACGAGCTGGGGCAACCCTGAACAAAGCACGTCGTCCAATGGCGGCTGGCAAATTTTCAATGCCATTCTTGGTTGGAACAACACTGCCACCATTGGCACCATCACCAGCTACTGCCTCTACTGGCTCTTGATCGGTGCCTACCTGGTGTACCTCCATTTCAAGGAGCGTCGCCTAGCCATTGCCAAAGCCAAGCGCGGGCAATTCCAGCTGGTCGATGCTGACCTTCCTCTTGAAATGGCCAAGGCTTTTGTGACCGACGATGGCAACGTCAAGGTCGAAGCCAACAATGCCATGGATGAAAAACACAAGGCTGACCAAAAAGTGTAGTCCTCCCAAGCCTCTTCCATTTCATCTCATCCAATTCATAGTTCATCATTCACCAACGGTTAAATTGTAAATATATCTATTGCTAGCCATTAATGCCCCCCTACTCTCCAAATAAAATTTAAAAAAAAATTCAGCCTCGGTTGCCTATGCAGTAAAAAGAGCCATCCCCGCATACACCTGATGGTTGATGCAACAAACGCTTGACTATGTAAGATTAGTCAGGCCTACACTGCCACTCGACCCACAGGACGCGCATCACAGTCCTTTTATGCGTGAAATTGCAGTTGGCGAGAAAGGCTGGTTCTTCAATATGAAAATGTTATTTTTTTTTTTTGGCTCACGCCGATTTCTCCCCTTCCTTCCCAACTTCATTGTCATACCATGCGCAAGCAAGGGAAATCCCCTGGCCTCTCGTCCTCTTTTGCAAGTAATTCATCTCTTACCGCCAGCACCAGCCAAGGAAGGATGCAACGATTGGTGGCCCACGCTGCTCTCGGCAACGCCCGTCTCTCCACTGAATCACAACAAAGTCTACATGGATCCGTCGCCTCTAGCGATGTCGTCAATGTCTACGCCCATCCCACCCCCTCTCTACGCACACGCATGTCCGGAGCAATCTCATCCTTGGCTCTGTCGCCTGGCGGCGATGCTGTGGTGATTGCCGGTCGTGAAAGTGAGTTCTCTCCCCCGTCTTTCCAACTCTCTCACTTTCATTTCATTCAATAGTCTTGAAAATCCTGACCGTCACTCCTGAAGAAGTAACAGAAACATTGAATCTACGTGTTGGCAGCCAATCCACTCTGAATTTTAGCAGCAACGATGTGAAATGGGGAAACAACGGTAAACGATCCAAACGCCATTCTTACATTGATCACGCCATCCCTTTTCATTCTTTACAGCCACCAAGTCTAAAATTGCAACGGCTGCTACCAACGGCTCCATTTTGATTTGGGATATCTATCGAGTAGGAAGAAAAGTCGGTAGGTCATGAACAAGACAGTCTCGGGAAGCATGTCTCACCCCTCTTATTTTCTAGACCGCATTATTAACGAGCATGCACGAGCTGTCAATCGTATTTGCTTCCAGCCGGAAAACGGCCATATTCTGCTCAGTGCTTCCCAAGATGGCACCATGCGGTGCTGGGTAAAATCCCCCCCCCATGCCTATCCATTTCCCAAAACTCACCCAACGTACTTTTGTGCATAGGATTTACGTGACAGTCGCTCAGGAGCCAAGCTCAAATTTGAAGGGAAATCCGAATCCGTGCGCGACGTGCAATTCAACCCAGTGGTGCATTATGACTTTGCTGCTGCGTTTGAGACTGGCACCCTTCAGGTAAAAAGGCAGTCATCATCGCTATCTACGCTCATTTTTTGTTTTTTTGGTTAGAAATGGGATATGCGCAACCCCAAGGCCATGTACGATCGCAAGGTCAGCGCACACAACGGCCCGTGTTTGACAGTGGATTGGCATCCGACCGGACGGCTGGTGGCGACGGGCGGACGCGACAAAACCATCAAGGTATGGGACCTCAATTCCGACAACCGACGACCGCTGTACATGATGCGCACCATGGCGGCTGTCTCCCGTGTACAATGGCGACCAGACCATGACGACGAAATCGCCTCGTGCGCTCTCAACACCGAGAAACGCATCCACATCTGGGACGTACGCCGACCCAACATTCCAAAGTACGCCTTTGACGAACATGAATCCACCCCCACGGGTTTCCTCTGGTTCAACAACGACGTGATCTATTCCGTCGCCAAGGACAAATATTTCATTCGACAACATATTCAAAGCGCCTATCAACCCATCGACATTCTGAGGCATAACTCACTCTGCTGGAATATCCAAGGTGACTTGGCCCTGGCCGTCGACAACAGCCCTACGTCAGAATTTGTGGACTCGACGTAAGGACTCGAGCACAAATGACGACACGCACACTCACCTTGTTTTTTTTATGCGCCCAGGACCACCCGATCTTCCATGGCTTCGGCTGCAAAGATAGGAAAACGCACCACCTCAAAGCCGGCCGCACCCGAAGACGCAGTCCAGTATATCCCTCAGCAAACCTGCGCCATTGGCCACCTGCCTCTCTTTGATTACGAAACTTTTACCGTGTTTGCTGAAAACTATGAAATATCGGATCGCGACCTGGCTCACTCTTGCGAAATGAACAGTCAGGTAAAAATAAATCGGGTGAAAAGACGATGCCAACCCACGCTTTTTATGAAACGCTAGCTTGCTTGGAAACTCGGTCACTATCGAACATCGCAATCCTGGCGTATTGTCTCTGTTCTGTTTCAAGATGCCGCCAAAGGCAAAGATACCCCAAGTAGGCCGACACGTACCTGACCCACGAAACCTGGACCAACTCTTTTCTATTCTACCCTAGACAACGATCAACAACTCGCGGAATTGATGTCCAATGATATGTTGAGTGATGTACGACCGAGATCCGCATGGCTAAGGAAGGCACTCATCTCTTTCTTTTTTGGATAGACCAATGAAAGCATCTCAAGGAACGGACATCCGGATCAAAATGCACCATTAGAGAACAACACCGATCAAGACACATTCAACGAACCACCACCGTCTAACCTCTCAAGAAAAGATCTCTGGCCTGCTTGGCAACATGATAAAATGGTCCACGAGCTCTTTGATTTTTACACAGAACAGGTTGCCACCCAACTTTCCAAAAAAAAAAAAAAAAGATGGGCTGACTTTTATTTTTTTTTTTGCTAGGGAGACGTTCAAACGTGTGTCACTTTGTACTTGGTACTTCGAAAATATATCACCATAGATGAACACCGGGTCGTGGAATGGTTTACTTCGTACATCGGTAGGCGAAATTCGTGAGATGCTCCGCCATCTCATCTTCTGGCTTTTTGATCGATCGTTTCTAGACATTCTACGACGGCTGAAGCTGTGGACAGCCGTCAACGCAATCATCAACGCCTCCGATATCCCACACATTCAAGAGCAAAACCAAGCAAGTGTTTCTTGTCTCACGTCTCACAAAAAATCGCTGACCTTTGCCTTTTCTCATAAACATAGTCGGCCACGACGATCCACATCACTTGCAGCAACTGCTTCAAACTTGTTTCAGGCACAGCCCAAGGCGCTTGGGCGTGCGACAAGTGCCACCGACTTTTGAACCCTTGCTCTATTTGGTAAGTTGTACAAGCGGGGAGGGAATCCGACGGTCTGACCCAGACGGCTGTTTTTTATCTGATTTAGTCATCAAACCGTCAAAAGCCTGTATGTGTGGTGTCAAGGCTGCAACCACGGTGGCCATTTGGATCATATGCATGACTGGTTTGCTGACGAAAAAGAGTGCCCCACGGGCTGTGGGCACCAATGTGTACTATAGATTGATGTTTGTTTGTGTTTTTCGCGATCACGCCAAATTCACGTCGGGCACAATAAAGCCATTCAAATGGCAAGTTTTTTTTTTTTTGCAATCAGATGGCACCTCCCTTTATTGATGAACCTTGTTTTTTCCCAAACACAAAACCTTTCTTATGTTCCCATCATGTATTTTATAATGTGTCCCCATCATGCGTTTTATAATGTGTTTGGGTGGACGGGGCCGTGAACAATGAACTGAGCACGTGTAGCTTTTGTCGGGTGAACCGGGTCGGATTATCAAAACGCACGTAAAAAAAATTTTAAATTGAGTTCGTTGAGGAAAATCTGATTATTGACGTCAGATTACACAAGCAAGAAAGTGCCAATCAGATGAAGAGGCAGCGTGTTTCCAAAAATTCTTTTGCCTGAATGTTTCAACGAAGATTGGGCCCGAGTTCAGTAACAAAAAAAAAAAACAAAGGGCTGATCTTATTTTGCAGTACTTTCGTGATTCAGGTGTGCCAATGGATGTTAAATAAAGGTCGTATTATTCAATTAAATCGTTTAATGGTATCGATGAATGGAAAAAAGAAAAAAAAGGAGTCTAAGGATGTTTCTTGGTCTGGGAATGGACGCTGACCGATTCACTAGTTTGTTCGACGTCGTCGGTGTGACCCACAATCGCACCGTCTTCGTCGACAAATTGCCGAGCTTTGTTCAAAGCATCATCGGCATCGGCCAGGATATACTTGCCAGCCTTGGCCTGGGCAATGCTTTGTCGCTTTTGCTTGAACAGAAGATAAACCAGATAGATACTGACAAGAATCCAGTACAGGCAGTAGCTGACAATCGTGCCAATGGTGGCTGTGTTGTTCCACCCCAAGATCGAGTTGAAGATTTGATAACCGCCAGTAGCAGCAGAATAAATTTCACTATAGACGAAATCAAAAAAAAAAAAAAAAGTTCAGTGACCGATGATCTATCGTTTTCTTTTGTTCCTCGGCACTTACGGATTGCCCCAGCTCACATGCCACACGTTCTAAAAAAAAAAAAAAAAAATTAAAGTTCAATCTGATATCCCGTTCAACCGGGGATGTTGGATCGGCACAAAAAAAAAAGTGGGGTGACTTACAGTGGTGACCTTGTAGGGGATGACCTTGCCACCTTCTTCGGCAGATTCACCACCAATAACTTTGTTCCAGGAATATTGCTCAAAGAAGCCCACGGCTCGGGACATGAGGCCAGCTGCGACCAGATAAAGCACACAGGTGGAGAAGATAAAGAAATAGCGCAGATGGAGCATGTTACCACCACGGTAGATAAGCAGACCGACGGCTGAGCCAGCAATAATGCCCATGATCACGGCAATAGGAATGGAGGTGCCAGGGGCGTTCAGGGCCACACCACCAATGAAGATGACAGCTTCTAGACCTTCGCGAAGCAAAGTAACAAATGGCAAGATAAAGAAAGAGTAGCGTTGCATCCAGATCTTGAAGCCACGCTGCTTGCGGACAGTGCCCACTTCCAAGGCCTTGGCCAGCTTGACTTTCCATTTTTCTTGCAGCTTGTCGGCACGAAGAAAGGCCAAGCCCATCATGGTGATCATGATCGTGGCGATCAGAGAGAACACGCCTTCCCACAACAATTCAGCTTCACCCCACAGGTTCGTCAGCACAGTGTACCAGACAGCAATAAAGGCTGCACCAATACAAACACAGATGCTTAGACCTGCTAGAGAGCCAAACCAAACTTGTTTGCGAAGTCTCTTGTAAATGTCAGAGTCAGGTTCAAATGCCATCTTCAAAAACGACAGCAGCACTGCCATAATAATCGAAGCTTCGGTTGTTTCACGAAACAAGATAAAAAAGATAGGCACATTGAAGTAATCCTCTGAGGCCATGGTGATTGGGCGGATGCAAAACGAAGATAAAAAAAAAATGGGGAAAGGAGAAGAAGGAGAGGCGGGTAAGCTTGTTTTTTTTTTTTTGTTTTTTTTTGGTTGGTTCAAAGGCCGCTCCCAATGAGGCTTCCTAATGGCCTAGATCTTTTTTTGATTAAAGATCTTAAAAAAAAAACATCTGATAATGGCAAAAATCATGAGGCTTACCCGAACAGCCTTGTCTTGATAAGGAAAAAAGAATGAAACCCATGCTGCCTCGACAGTGAAGCAAAAAAAAAAATGCAAGCTGTTTATATTTTTGTGGTAATGTTCTGGTCCATCAGTTCAACTGAAAATAAAAACGACCCACCAGCTTGCTATGTAGGTAGCATCGAGGAGTGACTGCCCTCCCACCTACAACACCCAACCATGTATGAGCATGATACTTGATAGCCACGGTACCTGCCGCTGATCACAAACGAGGTCCAAGCAGCAGAGGACGTGGTGTCCATGGCTTACTGCCTGGTAAGCGGAGTTCCATTATCTGGCCCCACTGGGCGCTACACAAAGCCAATGAGTCTCTCATGAATACTGACACATCAGTCAAAGGTGCAGTATTGGTCAGCACTGGAGAGTGCTTTGATCACACGCGGCAAAATAAAATAAAATAAAAATCATCTGAGCGGCACCTTGTTTTTGCGACGGGCGCGGACAGGCAAAGATCGGGCTTGTGTGAGTCCTTTTTGAAACAGCAGAGATGAAAACAAAGACAAGATAGCTATCTTTGGTGTCACAGTAGCACTTTTTTTGAACAGGTGTTTGAACAGATAGACTTGAGAACTAAAAAAAAAAAAAAAAAAAAAAAAGCAGGAGCAGGAAGGTGCAAAGATTGTTTTTTACAGTTTATTGGGACCTCGGCATTGCCATGGCAACGGAAAGCAACTAATTTCAAACGAAATGCACTGATTGAGCCCGATCCTTGGCTGGAAAAACAAGGACGCTTGTTTCTGTCAATGGGATCAACGTGGCAAAACCTTTGCTTAAAAAATAACATGTGAAAACGCTGGCATATTAACCAGGACCCCTTTTTTTCATATTCACGTGCCAAGGATCGGCTCGGATGAACACGTATTTTTTTTTTAAAAAAAAGCACTCCCTTGGCTAAAGAGTTGGTGCATGCGTTTTAAGCAGAAATAACAATTGATAAACAAGATAAGCGACAACCAATGCCATGGCCAGGAGCGGAAGGATGCATGGTTTTCGTGTGCTGTTCCCTTTTTATTTTGTATATGAGAAGCACCCTTTTTTGATTGCATTTCTGCACCGCTGCTTGGTTACACAACGCATGGCTATTTTCTTGGTTTAACAAGCTTGGCAAAAATAGATTTTTTAAAAAGCTGACCTATTTTATTTACTTGCTTTCTTTTCCTTGTCCCTTTTCATTTTCACATTCTTCATTGACTACGATGACTCGCTGGTTTAACCCATCCATGATTCACACACCTCAACTCCTTCACGACAGCAAAGATAATTTGTTCAGCATCACAACCTCGTACCTGAAACGTCCCCTGGTAAAACACTATCGCTTGCTGAAAGAAACTGCGCATGGCTCCACCGCCAGCATCTTCATGGGTGTGAATATCTACACCAGAAAGCGCTATGTAAGCACTAGTCACTCTCCCACGCTTCTTTCCTATAGTGCCAACTAAACCCCATTTTTTTAATTGTCTCTAGGCGGTCAAAGAAATGACCTTGGCTCGCCAACGACAGCAGGCATTTGAAGACATGCTACAAGCCCGCCACCCAAAATCACAGCAAAGCAACAAACGTCGCCGCATCAGTATGAGCCCTGCCCACCGACCCAGCAAAGAATCCGACATTCTCAAAGCCCTGCACCACCCACACATCATCAAATGGGTTGATCAATTTGAAGACGATGGCAATTTTTACCTGGTGACTGAATTTGTCGATGGCTCCGTCCTACTTGATCTGCACAACGAACATTGCCAACCCATCGCCATGGACATCTGCAAGCTTGTGTTTATGCAATTAGTCGACACCCTGAGCTATGGTAAAAAAAAAATACCTCGAGGAAACCAATCAAAAAAGGCACCCAAGCTCACTTTTTATTTATTTTCATTTCCCACAGTCCACAGCCAAGGCATCATTCATGGTGACATCAAACCCGACAATATCTTGGTGACAAAAAAGAACCAAATCAAATTGATTGATTTTGGGAGCGCATTCAGGGTCAACGCCGACGACGATGCCGACAAGAACCATGTGGCCAGCGTGGAAAACCGATGCGGCACACCTGCCTTTACTGCCCCTGAATTTGCCAGCTACCTCATGCACGACAAGACAATCCAAAAGCAAGCCACAGCTATTGATATCTGGGCACTCGGCATCACGCTCTACTGCATGGTCCATGGTCAACTACCTTTCCACCACGTCACGTCGACGCTCTCTTATCATCAGCTGGTCACCTCGCTCGTCTCGTCCACCAACCTGGATACTGACCTCAAGGATCTACTCAGTCGCATGCTTCGTTTGGACCCCTATGAACGCTTGACCCTGGACGAAATCAAAGACCATCCCTGGTGCAATCAACCCTAAACCACCTGATCTCTCATTTTATTTTTCTATGTTGCATCATGGCATGTTGCGGTCCAAGCAGCGCGCATCATCATCATGTTTTTTCTTCATTCTTTAATGACTGCTTGGGTATGCTACCTCGGCACCCTCTATACCCCTCCCTTTTCTTTCTATGCAAATTAAATTAAGCCCTTTTTTTTATCTGCTATATGAAGTGTTCCCGGCTACCATCAGCTTGGAGCTGACAACAACAGACTACCTTGGAATCTGCTGCCGGAAGCCAAATAGGCACTTGATTTCACTGAATCTCATGATCCATTGGAGGTCTGTGCTTAGAGTGACTCTCACAGCGTGTAGGAGTCGCATGCAAGATTTAGTGTCACAGGGCCAGATGCTGGCACGAGATTTCCCTGTCAGTCAGCAGTTGTCAGTTCGTGTCTGTGCCTCTCTTTCTCTGCAGCAAGTGATCCAGGTGAACTATGCAGCCCGTCATTGCAAAAAGCGGGCAAACTTTAAAGCAAATGGGTGGAGGCTGAGCGTTTGATGAATTTTCGGTCTTCTTGCCTAGGGGAGGATACCTGACCAACCTGAAAAATAAGAACGTGCTACCGCCCAATAACCATGGGAAAGCTGGACACTTTGTCTGGCAGAACTCCCTTCAAAACCAGACCATCCCTTGCCATGGGTCAAACGCTGGAACTCTAATTACCGGTACGTACACTGATAATTTCAAATGCAAAACAAAATAAAACCCTTATAGATACTGCCCTGGCGAAGGAGCAGGGAAAAACACTACCACCCACAAGCACGCCATCCAGCCATCACTCCAAAAAAAAAAAAAAACAGCTGGGTCATTCTACATCTCCAAAATTTCGAGCGGCCAGTTTAATGCTTCATGGTTTACCACCAGGCCGTCTGAGACGCGTAGGGTGGAATACTTTCTTCTCAAGAGGTAGCTGTGCAGAATTGGGAGATTCGGCGGAGGTCGGGCAATGGCAATATTGGCCAGATGAGATATAAATTGATTGGTAGCCAAGCCCCAATCGATGGATGCAACACGTAACCCATGGTCTGGATTTGATGACCTGACGCCATAGCGACAAGGGCAAAGCTCTCTGATGTTGTAGGGTCGAACTAGACCAGCTTTCAGACCCCGCAAGCCACCCTGACTTGACCGTCTCTCATCTGTCGCGTAGTTCATAACGTCAACGTAAAACTTTTTGAACACGATTCAGCAATTTGTAACCCTCATCCATTGATGCTTTAAATGCCATTCTACCTGTTTCCCTGCGCCAGCAACAAAGCCAATGCTTTCTTTTGTACAGCCACAACTCCAGGAGACTGTACCACCTTGGTTTTTTTTTCTTTTTCTTTTTTTTTTGCCCCCTGCATCAAGACGCTTCTCCTTTTCATTTTTCATCGAGACAATTGCATACAAGCACAGGGCACCGTGCATAACAAGTGTGATACTCTACCTAGCTAACACCAGTCCATGAACAAGGGTTCCGACAGGATAGACTCATTAGACTTTTTTCTCTTTTTCTCGGCAGGCTTGGCTCTTCTTGGCCTCGGCTGGTCTCCTGATTTTGGTCAAGTTGGCCGACGCTGCAAGCCAAGGTCCTCGGAACGGATTTTATGTCTCCGGTTTGCATGACTGCATGACGGTTGCACATGCAGATATGCTTGCTTCACTTCCCAAGAGTCTGTATTTTCTCTCATGGACAATCAGTGCAAAAATGCTTCCCGTCAAAGCTTGGACAGCGAGGCAAAAACACTCGCTCGGCTGTTTGCACTGTATTTTTCCATTGGCAACCTCACGGTATCATGGCAATGCTGCACGGAAGGAAGAGCACGCGTAACCAGGGATGGAAAAGACTCGTTTTTTTTTTTTTTTTTTTTTTTTTTTTTTTGTATCACAGCGTATGTGTGGCCTTCCCTGGAATGGGAATGACGGCCGGTTTTGATGTTATTTCAGATCGCGTGGTCTTGCAAAGCAAAAATGGGAAAGATAATTGACTTTATTTTTTTTTTTTTAAAAAAAAAAAAAAACGTCTTGTCAAAAGAAGAAAACCGTATTTACACGTAGTGTTCATTGCCCCAATCCAACACTGCAATATATAACCAGAAGCATGAATAAACAATAAAATAAAGAGGAGCAAGCAAATAATATAAAAAGAGAGGGGGAGGAATGCAATGGGGAAGAAATCAATATTTTTTTTTCTACAACCAGATCTATGGTACAAGAGTGAGGGCGGGGAGGGGTGGGGGGGGGGGGGATCATCACATATTCTTTGTGTCATTGGTGGAAGGTGGAGTGGAGGATTGGAGAAGCTGCTTCAAGATGCTGGGTAACTGAGGCAGATCTGGAATTGGAGGTTGGGGTTGTTCACTTGGAGCAGTTTGGGTGCCGGGGGAGGGCGTGGTCATGGCAGCAGCATACATGTTGGCCATCATGGCTACGGCTTGAGGGTCTTTCATCCAAGAGGACATGTCGACCGAGTCGGAAGAAGAGGTAGCCGAGTTGGCACCATAGGATGGGTCGAGAGGCGAGGAAGGCGTATGAGGCAAGGGCGTGGCCTGAGCACCGGTGGAGGTGGCGATAGCCAGTTCGTCAAGTAGCTTCCGGTAGCCTTGAATATGGTGTGCCTTGAGACGGTCAAGGGAGGCTTGCACCTGGTTGAGAAGCGAGGTGCGACGATCTGGGCTGAAATGAGACAAGGTCATGATCTTCTGCACAAGGCTGACACCATGGATCTGGTCTTGAAGCACATCATCCAACAGAGTTGGGTCGTCGGCAAGGGTATTCAAAACCAAGGAGCTGGTGTCGGGGTCTTCTTGTTGTTGGATCAGCTTGAACACTGTCATAGAACCGAGTTTGTGCGTGCACAGCTTGCTCAGATGAGGCAGCAGGCGAGGGCATAATACCTTGTAGCGGCCAGGCAGGTCTGAGGTGTCCAAGAACCAGACAAGGAGTAGCGTGCCATTGGCATTGGTGGTGAGCAGCACAGCGTTTTGGACAATGGCGGCAGCACAGTAGATGCGTTGTTCCTGGCTGACAACATTTGTTTCTAGAATGGCACGTACGGCACGCGCCCCAAATCGGCCCTGGCCGATCTCCCAGCACTTGTCCACGATGGCGTCAAAGATGTATAGATTTTGGTCAGGGCTCATGCGCATCAGACAGCATTGCACCACGTAGTTGCCAAATTGATCGAGGAGCAACAATGGCACATAGGGAGCCACATACTGGCGGATCAGATCAAACTGCAAGAAAGGAGGAATAAGAGAAAAAACCAGTGAGTGATCTTGGTTTTCTCACTCTGGCCACTTTTTTTTTTTTTACCTGGACGGGGGAGTTGGCGTGGTCAATGATCTTTTGCACGGCCCAAGTGCCGTTCTTGTGAACACCGATGGCGGCTAGGTAGGGGGCGATGCGTTGGAGCATAGCATCTTTGGTGGGCTCGGCACAGTGTTCAAAGAGGCGCTGCACAATGACGTTGCCGATGTAATCGCTACAGAGCTCGACGATTTCATGCATGCATTCCTGGGCAATGATTTCGACGTCTTGAATGGCTTGACCACTTTCGAGGCGCTTGCGAATTTCTCGGAGTCGAAGGGGTTCCAGGGTGCGGTCAGCGCTGAGCTCCGGTACGGGGGGGATGACAGAGAAGTAGGCAATGGCAGCACGGTCGGGCTGGTGACCATCAAAGCCAAGCTGCCTCATGATGAACTGGCGTTCGGATGTGAGGGCTGTGTAGAGCGAAGGTTGCCCGCTGGGTGGGTTGCCCGAGGCATTCATCATCATGGTGGTCATCATCATGGCTGTGGCCCATTGGGCTGCTTGGTAGGTGTCCACGGAGGCGTTTGAGTTGTTGGCAGGCTGCGCCACCGTCGTCGGCAAGCTGGGGGTTGGCAGTGGCAACTGCGGAGTGATAGGGAGGTTGGTCAGGGGGTTGCTGGAAGGTATGGCATTGAGCTGGGTCATCATGGGAACAGGTGTGGGGTGCTGTGTGTTGTTGGCAGCGGCACCAGGTGGGTGCATGTACATGCGTGACATGTAAACGTCCGCACTCGACAGGTCTTCAGCAGTTGGCGCCTTGGCAAACCCAATACGTACGGTGCCAGAGCCAGGCCCAAGAATTTCCTTATTTTGCAACGTTTTGCGAGCAAGCACAGCATCTTCCTGATGCTCAAAGTTGATAAAGCCGCAGTTTTTGTGAGACAGGATACGAATGGATTCAATCCGACCAAAGTTTTGAAACACGCCTTGCAACATGGTGGCATTGGTGTTTGTAGGAATGTTGCCCACCCCTGTGATAAAAGCAAAAAAAAAAAAAAGTGAGTACATGCCATATCTTTGGCTTCGCTTACATAGAGAGCGCGTAGGGCCTTGGGCATTGGGACCAGCCTCATTGGTCAAGGCCATAGCAAGCGCCACATCAGCTTTTCCAAAACCAACACGAACAGCGGTTCCGCCAAGTTTGCTTCCCAATCGAGTTTCCAGGTCGTTCTTGGCAGCGACAGCTGATTCCACTGTGATGAAGTTGACAAAGCCGCATTCCTTGTCCGAAAGGATTCGTGCGCTTTCCACTGGGCCATACAAGGAGAATTGCTGCATGAGATCATTGACACTGATGGATGGGTTGATGTTGCCAATCCACAAGGCCCGCGAAGGCACTTGTGAAGGAGTGGACGTGGGTGAATCCAGGAGAGCTGAAGTAGAAGAAGAGACGGATGGCATGGCATTGGTATCATCCTGTTTTTTTTTATAAAAAAAAAAAAAAAAAAAGCGTGAGACAGGCAAAATATACAATGATGCTGTTATTACCGTGAGGGCAAAATCATCCATATCAAAACGATGCTGGGGAAGGTCCAAGAGATTACCGCTGGATCTGGACATGCGCAAGGAGCGTTGGTGATCGGCAAGGAAGGGTGCGTGATGTTGTGTAGGTTGTTGCTGAGACAGACGCGAGACAGGATGGGTAGGCAGATTGGTTTGGATCGACGTCATGTCAAACGGACTAAAAGTGTCATCGGCTGTGCCAAGGCTGATGGCTCGAGGCCGTTGCAGACTTGAGCGGGTTTGTGGTGAAAATGGCGAAAACCCAAGCGAGAGAGTGTCAGCCAGACGATCGGTGCTACTGTTGGTATGGCTGGGCGGGCCAGTCGAGGCATGGCCCACCGAGATGGCATTGGGGTTGGCAATGGGTGCCCTTGTTGCCACGGTATAGGCGCGATGACGGTGAGGTAGGGTGGCAGCGGGTGATGGATCTTGACCATGGTCATCCAGTCCTAACGAGGCCATGGTGCTTGCAACGGATTCGTCCACGAGATTGTGGTACGATGGATGGTGCATGGGTTGTAGAAGAGCCGAGTTGAAACCAGATTCATTGGCTGTTGGCAATGTCATGGACCCGGAACGATGACGACCAGAAGGTACAGCCAAATTAGAAGCGTGCAAGGCTGAAAAAAGGTCTTCGTGGCTTGCCGTAGAATGGGACAGATTGGATGACGCATAGGGCAAGATGGTTGGTCTTGAAGGCATGGTGTCGGCTCGTGACCTCCTTACAGAGGATGATCCAATAGCACTGGCGCCAAATGCTGAGCTACTTAGCAAGGGATTCTCGGATGTTTCCCCTCTAATGTTCATGCGAAATAGCAAAAGGGAAAAAAAAATAATAATAAATAAACCGTCAGTTTCAGCTCATTTTTCCATGTTTCCTTGCCCCCAAACATCCAGTACTTTTCTTTTCTTTTTCTTTTGTAGTTCATTACCTGACCATGACCGAAGGTGAAGAATCTTGTGTCGATGCATTTGTGTTGCCTAAATACGTATTGTATTTGCGAGGATTAACATCAGACATCCACATGAGCAAAGGTATGAGTTGTGTTAAAAAAAAAAAAAAAAGAGTCGTCAATGAAAGTGGAGGAAGGGGAATGAAAACTACTGTAAAACTAGACTATAAAACAAAATAACACGCACAAAATAGAATAGAACACAAAGAGAGAAAAGGGGGATTTAGAAAAGAACAAGGCGAAGAAGAAAAGAAGAAAAAAAAAAATCTCAAACACACTGTTGCAGCTGGGCTTGCCCAGCAGCAGCCGTTTTTGGGGAACGGCGTTTCAATTCCGTGGCCCAACAACACTTTTTTTTTGGTTTTGGTTGTCATGGCAACTGTGTCCCCTCCCCCCTTTTTTTTTTCTAAAGCGTCTCCCCCCTGTCTCCCATTTTCAGTTTCTACTTGAACTCGAGGATTTCATAAGTTTTGTATGAGTTCAATAAAAGACAGAACCTGTCTGCCTTGGCAAAAAAAAATAATTCTGGACGGGTCAGTGAAAAGAAAATGGCAAGAGGAATTCTCCTGTCAACGCCAAGAGTGAAGTAATCAAGCTACTATACGCTTGTGCCATGCATGAAAAAAAAAAAAAAGGAGAGGCAAAGAAGGATTCAAGCTGCCAAGAGAGCAAAGTAAGAACTCTCTTTTTTTTTTTTTTTTTTTTTTTTAGGGCATGCCGGACTTTGCATTTTTTGCCAAGAGCATCATTTAGAAAATGATATAAATAAGCACCGCCCTTTTTTATTTCCTTTTTTTTTTTTTCTTCAACTCGTTCAGTTTCTTGTTGTGATTTGTCTTATTATTCAAAAATGTCTAGTAGCACGATACCATCACCACCTTCCTCACCCAAGGGACGTCAGGTTCAAAAACGTAAAGCCGACACTTCCCTTCCCAGACTACCCATGCTCAGCACTCAAAAACGACAAAAGAAACTCACCAGTGCCGAATCCTACCAAGCCCTCAAGACCTACTTACAAAACGGTGGCTCACCTTCACTCGTCACCAACAATGGACACTGTCTGTATTGCTGTGCTTGTTACAATGAGTCCTTGGACACGCTCGATTTATTGCGCACCACTACACCCCTACCGATCCACCAGCTGTGTAAGGACGGCAAAAGCGGCCTTCATACCTCCGCCTCCATCGGCTTTGCCGAGGGCATTGTTTTCTTTTTACAACATGGCCTCAACGTCAATCTGGCCACCAAAGCTGACCAATGGACAGCGCTGCATTATGCCGTCAAGGCCAACAACGTCGACGCTGCCCGATGCCTGCTTGACCATGGCGCCCGCATGGACCTGCCTGACCGACGGGGCCGCCTTGCCCTGCATTTGGCCATCATGAACCGACATGTCGACATGGTTGACCTCCTCATAGACTACCAACACCTCAGCAAGAACAACCCCTCACATACCGACCTGATATGGGACCAGCCACCCCACTCTGCTGTCGAACGGGCTATCATGGCTGGCTACGCACCCATCCTGGACCGTCTCTTGTCCATGACCCCCCACCCTTGCTCGCATTTACTCGAAACTCGGCTACTGGATCTGACGGTTGAATGGAACCGCATCGAATGCCTGGAGCTATTGATCCGCCGAGGTTACAACGTCAACCATGTCACCCACCCCGAAGATAACCATACCTGTGCCCTCGTCTACAAAGCCGTACAACAACGCAAGCTTGATCTCGTACGAGTGCTGACCAACGCCCATGCCAGACTCTGCCACGATGGCTGGAACCCCTCTTTTGTCTATGCTGCTAATCACGGCTTTATGGAAATGATTCCTATCTTGCTGACCCATAACACCTCCACGCATTGCATCGATGAAGCCCTCACCTTGGTGTCACCAGCAACACGACGTCATCAACTCTTGGCAGTCATCCTACAATCCAAGTTGGCCACTCCCTTGACACCTGTTACCCCATCACCATGAATCCCTTCTCTTTATCTTCCTGTACATAGACCCATTTTTTTTATTCTTTACCCACTGCTTAATTTCCCCCCACCCAATAAAAATGACCGATCATCCTCCAATCTACCATCCACGTTTTTTATGGCTTTGCTGGTTTTTTGACGGCAGGGTAGACCGTGTTTCCTATATCATCTGACCTGCAGGAACTTTTTTCAAATGGGCATGGTGATTTCTTGGCATTGTCGATCCTGCTTCTCGGTTTGTTGTGATTGGTTGATCAAAGAAAAAAAAGGAAAAGGGCGGCGGACCCTTTTTTTTTCACCCGTCCAAATTTGGATAAAGAGGATTTGCTCATGGCAACATCGAGATCATGGTCCACCTCCTCTTTTTTTTTTTTTTTTTTTTGTATTTACGCTTGATGCATTGCATCCTGTTTATTTGTCAGCGACTGTCTCATTTTTACATATCCCAGCGGCAACATGTAAAAAGTAAAACTCAAAAAAAAAAAATGAAATGCCGATTTGGCATTGACCAATGACTCGTGCCAAGAAAAAGGTGTTCCGAGCTGTTCAAGCGAAATGGCTCTCCCCTTGTCTGTGTCACCATCCCATTTCTGGTACTTTCAAGCAGCTTCTTTATTTGTCATGTTAATTCTCCGCTCCAGCTGCCATCGCATTCCAAGAAGTCCAGTTCAACAGCCTGCGATGCTACTGCCGGTACTGCTGGCAGCACTACTTTAAATAATCTCAGAGGCCAGAGACATGCCTCCTGGCCTTACTGTAGGACACCACGCAAGAAAACAGGCTCGCTGCGGCTCACCCCCTACCCTGAATGATGCCACTTTGAATCAAATGCACCCCACTCAACGCTGCGCCTCACCTCCTCGCCTGTATGCTCTAGCCCGTGTGAGAGACGTTCGCGATGCGCGATAACAAATTTTTTAATTACTCTTTACGTGTCATCTCCAGCAAGGGTGTGCTTGCCTCGAGCAGATTGATACAGAGATTCAAATTCCCCAGATTTTCGACACAGTTTGAAAAAGTAGGAATCATGATCATTGATTAAACGCCATGGACTACAAAAAAAAAAAACACATTTGTACATATCAAGTCAGCTGATGCCTAGAAGAAGCCTCTTTTAAAATTAAAAAATTACCTGTCAAATTCCACTACTTGGCCAGCATCAAGCACAAGAATACGGTCATAATCGACGACGGTATGCAGCCGGTGGGCCACACAGAGAACGGTACAGTGGCCAAGCTCTGAACGGATGGATTTCTGGATACCCCTGTCCGTCTCAAAATCAACGCTAATAACAACAACAAAAAAGGAGAGAGGTCAGTGCCAGCTTGCCATTGCTCTTTAGCACTGGCTAGAGAAGTTACCTGGAGCTTGCTTCATCCAGCACCACAATGGTCGTTCGTTTCAGCAAGGCGCGGGCAAGACACAGGAGCTGTCGCTGGCCCTGGGAGAAATTATTGCCACCTTCAGCGACTGGCGTCTCCAGATGTTCAAACACGTTTGATGTTGCAGGTGTGGGGGTTGGAGAGTGGGTGGAGCTGCTAGCGGAGGGAGATAGCGATGGCTGGATCAAATGGACTCGGCCAAGGGCTTCTAGGATAGCGGCATCGCTAAATTCGTCAAAAGGATCAATGGCAGATTTCAGTGTGCCTGAGAACAAGATGGGATCTTGGGGAATGATGACCAGGCGGGACCGGAGTTCATGCAATGGCACTTGCGAAATGTCCAAACCGTCAATGGTGATTTTGCCTGTGCCATCGAAATCCAGAAATCGGAACAAAGCCAGCGTCAATGTGGATTTGCCACAACCCGTCTGAAGGGGAAGAAAAAGGATATAAGCGACTCGGCTGAGCATTGTCATACTTGATTATCTTGCCTTGCCAACGATGCCAACTTTTTCACCAGCACGAATGGATACGCTGATTCCTTTGAGGACAGGATCGAGATCCTTGGCATACCGAACTTGTAAATTTTCGATTTCAATCGCACCCTTGCTTGGCCACTATCCAAAAAAAAAAAAAAAAAAAGGGTCAGATCTCTTAATTTTTTTTGGGCTGCATCGTTTATTATCTTACCGCAGATGGCGGATCCAGGCTGGAGGGGTCGTGTTCTTGGTCGATTTCCATATACTCAGCAGCCCGTTCAATGGAATTGAAGCTCATTTCCATTTTAGAATAGCATCGAATAGCATAAAACATCTGCAGATGAAAACAAGAGGGTTAGGTCGTCTTGCCTCTTTTTCCGGTTCCTTTGCTCACCTCGTCGGTGAAGACGAAAATAAAACTGAGACAGAAGCCGGCGTGCGAAGCATCTATGGAGCCAGGGCTGAGCAGAACGATCCATGAGCTTGTAAACGTGATCAGGATCGAGATCAGGGAGTAGCGCATGCTGACCCAACGCTCGACCAGCCAGCGAAGCATGGAGGGCCGGATATTGCTGTCGACGTGCAAGACCATTTGCTGGAAGAACCATTGAGTGGCACCAAAAGCTCGGATGGTCGTGATGCCGCTAATGGATTCGGTGAATTGGCTGAGGATGGGCGATACTGTGATGGATTTCATGCGCCGGAGCTCGCGCGACGTGTACACAAACATGAGACCAAGCAAGACGGTCAGGGCAGCAATCAAAACCGCCGGGAGTGTGAACAGGGGCAGTGCAATGGCACCAACCACCACCACTGAGGCTGCATGTGTGCACTGGACAACACACTCGAGAAAAGCCGATGGCACCGTCGAATCGATTTCCTCCAGGTCACTGGAGAACCGGTTGAGCACACGTCCAACCGGCTGGGTGTCAAAGAACCGGAGAGGCGCACGGAACAACCGAGCCAGCATATCGGCGTGCAGCTGTTTGCTAGCACGGAGGCCACCCACAAACATCACGACATACCGCATCGTTCCCACCAGCACATTGGTCATCACAATCAGCGTGTACACCCCCAGATAATACTTCAGTAGTTTGCGTGCGCTGTCGTCTTGCCTACCAGTGCTGGGTGCCAATTCTTCGCTGGCGCGTGACCACATCTTGATCCACCAGGCATCTGCCACATCCAAGCTTCGGGATCCAAGTACAAAGGCAACCAGAAAACACCAAAAAGCTGCCCCACCAACCATGCCAAAGTAAATAGCATACATTCGCCATTTCACTCTGCCAATATCCCGACCTACCAAGCCAAAGAAATAGAGTCGAAAAAAAAGGTGAGCAAGAAACTAACAACAGCCACGGATCCCCTCTATTTACTTACGCTCTTCGTCGATAAGCACACGAGGGGTGGTGTCCTTGGGCTTTTCTTGGACATTGCCCAAAGTGTGTAGTGTTGGTGATGTGCTGTCAGAGCTGTCCGGCGCTTGCAAAGATAAATCCTGGCTGTCAGGGTCGCTGTCATCGCCCAGGAGCGACACTATTTGGTCAGATTGTCGCAGAGTATCAATGGACCCGGCAAACATCATACGGCCCTGTTCAAGGTGAACCACATAATGGACACTAGAGAGGCACATCCGAACATGGTGCGTGACCAGAATGCGCGTTCGATCTCTGAGCAAAGGGCCATTTAAGCAATGATCAAGAAGGTGCTGAGCAGTGTTAGCTGTGCGGAAAGAAGAGTTTGTGAGATCCTTTCTGTGAAAGGTTCATCTTTACCATCGACAGCACTAAGCACGTCGTCCAAAAGAAGAATCTGAGCTCGGGAATAAACAGCTCTAGCCAAAGCAACTCTCGCCTTTTGACCTCCGGAAAGCGTAATCTAAGTAGCGGGGTTAAAAAAAGAAAAAGAGGGGATGAGCTTGTGAAGCGGGGTGATTCGTTCGTAGCCCTTACCCCTTTTTCACCTATTTCAGTCAGGTCACCATCTTCAAAGGCATTGAGGTCGTTCAACAAGGAGCATGCAAACAAAGTGTTGTTGTAGCGCGACTCCAAAAATGGTAACCCAAAGAGGATGTTATCCTTGATCGAGGCATTTTGCAACCAGGCTAAAGTAGACAAGGTGTGAATCTGGAGAACTTGCTGATCGAGGTTTTTTTTTTTTACAAGTTTGCGCAACGTAGGCTACAGCATGGTCAAGGACCCAGGATTCTTCCGTCAAGGTAGATGAAGGCGTTTGCAGGTCGTCCAGCTGAGAGCTGCAAACGACAGGGGCATTGGGAAAATACACGTCGCCCTCGTGAACAAATGTTTCGCCTAGTAAACCAAGCAGCAGGGTCGTCTTTCCTGCACCAGTCGGGCCACACACAAGCGAGAAGGCACCATTGGGAAACGTCAAGTCGAGCTGGCTCAGCGTCGAAGTATTGTTGGGGACATCGTAGGTGGCTGGTTTGTACCCGATGGTTGCGTCTTTGTAGCCAATCACCACGGGCTCGCTTACATCAACCACAGGCCGCACATTGATTTCAGGCTCATGAAGGTACTGGTCGATGCGCCGAATACTATTGCAAAAGATAGAATAAGCCACGGGGGCACCAGACCCATTTCCAATCAATCAAAAGCAAGAGCATACCTGACCATGGCACGTAAATAGTCCACCACAGCATCAGGGAGCCCGGCCAGAGCAAAGCGGACTTCACTGAAGATGACCACGGATGTGAAAGCGACGGGTGCTGTCAGGACGTTGCCTTGCACCATCGTATAGAAATAAAATGTAACCACGCACACCAGCAATGGCAACCTAACATCACAAGTCGCTGGTCAGTTGACTTTCATCCTACATTTTTTTCTGACAGCACTTGCGTGAAGTAGAGAACACTGGTCACGGCTTCGCAGACGTAGAGTGCGCGTAACTGGCGAAGTTCGATGGCTCTAGCTGATGTGATGATAGAGGTCCATTGGTCTTCCCAGGCAAAAAACTTGATTTGGCGGATGCCTTTAATGACTTCATGCATGAGGTTGACACGCTTGTCTCGGGCTTCCATCATGCGATCTTGATAGCGCGAGTAGAGTTTGGTGACATGGTTGTTAAGAGGGATGACCACGACCATCAGCATAATACCCACCAGGCAGGACACGCCCAGCATCTGATACAGCAGGAAGCTGCCCACCATCAGTTCAATAGGCACGCCAACCAGGTCAAACCACGAGCGACAGTATTCGGAGATATTATCGGTGTCCGTTGTCAGCAGATTCACCACTGTGCCAGGTTTGATGGCATCGTCGTCGGTTCCATCTTCCTTTTTGCCTTGGGCTTCTTGAATGGTGCTTGTCACGATGGTCATATCTACTCTTCGCAATGTCTTTTGATAGATTTCGAGATTGAGCATGCTTTTGACGCGCACCATCATCACACCTTCGGCTACAAGGCAGAAGAAAAAAAATTGAAGCCCAGCTCAATTCGGTCTACCCTATACAAATTACCATTGTACCATACTTGGCAGGAGAACATGGCGAGTAAAAAAGCAGAAAGGGCAAGGCCGCCAGTGATCAGGGCCCCCTGTCGATAAACATCTTGGCGTGGAAGTTGATTGCGTTCCATGTCCAGAAGCAGCGTCAGCAGGCGATTCATAAAAAAGGCCGGGCCATAGTATA
Source organism: Hesseltinella vesiculosa (assembly GCA_002104935.1). NCBI lineage: Eukaryota > Fungi > Mucoromycota > Mucoromycetes > Mucorales > Cunninghamellaceae > Hesseltinella > Hesseltinella vesiculosa. The sequence continues at coordinate 29,734 of MCGT01000027.1, read as the reverse complement.
ATCCAGACACGATTGTCACCAGGAACAGCTGACGATGGACCAAGGTGCGATGGGAGCGATAGATGCGGTACAGCAAGGACGAGGAGGCGTGCTGGCTAAAGAGCTGGCTGAGATAGCGGCCGCGAAATTCCGGTGGGATCATAGGCAAATCATTGTCCGACAGAGTTTTCTTGCTGTAGCACGTTCTCACAAGGTCGGCCAGGTAGCTGTAAGTCAGGAAATCCCAGATCGACGCAACATGAACGGGTAGAACTTGGCGCTTGTGCTTTTCATCAAGAAATGGAGGGCCACGAGCAGTTGTCACGGTCACAAGCATCATATCGGACAGCACGAGGAATTCGATCATCACGGGTAGCGCCTGTATCCAGCTGATGGCTGCTTCTTCCCAGTAGGTCTTCCACGTATCCTGCAAGGCAGCCAGCCAACCAACGAGATAGAGCGCAAACAGATGCACGTTGATAACAAACCCCCAACGGCTCGGGAGTAAATACCGATGGGCTACAACGACAAGTGCAAAGGCATACAGCCAGGCAATGAGACAGACCGCCGCGATGACAACTTGTGTCACCTGACACGGCGGGTTTTGTTGTTGAAGCAGGACAGTTTGTAGGTAAAAATTGTAAGCTGACAAGGCGACAAGGACAAGTGTACCAAAGGTGAGGCGTGGCAGACGATGGGCATCACTAAAGGGGACAGTGAGATCCCTTTGGTAATCGACATCCCGGTCAAGGTCCTGATGGTCTCGTAATCGTATAGATGCATGTTGTTTTTGAATGGAGAGAATCAATGCGCTAGCCACAGCAGCCATGGCCAACATTGAAGGTAGCAATGACTCATTTATCAAATGCGCCATGTCAAAATCAAAAGGAAAGAAAACGAACAACTGTGTGAGCGAGTAAAAAAAAGGGGGAGAAGCGAGACTTTAAAAAAAACACGCTCTTCCCGATTTGTCTTCTTTTTTTTTTTCTGCAACACTGCGGCAGGGCTCTGCTGCATAACTGAACATTTTAGAGTTTTGGCAATGACTCATTGCACTCTCATTTCCGGTCATTAAATGCAGAAAAAGGGAACTGAACATCCAAGAACAACGATACCCTCGAGGCTGGCGATTCTTGCTTGTACTTGGGCGTCGTTCGCTGAGAGTGTTGTAAGACACATCGCTGCGTATCCACGAGTACTACCCGATGCGCCGCAACGGGCTACAGAAGAGTAGGTTCGCTGTAAGGATGATAAGCAATGCATAAATCCAATGTCACCGAGCTCGGAGCAAGGGAGGTTCTGGAAGGTCTTGCCGGGCATCAATAGATTTCTGTCATTTTTTCATTCCTTGTCCCACTCAACCGCAATGCCAGCCATTTTTCACCCGAGATGTCGCTCTTGGACGACCCATCGATTATAGTAATCCACGTCAGAAAAAGAAAAGATGACATAAAAAACCGGTCGTAAAGTAGCATTTGCTCGAGGCGATGGCAGCGCTTTCGATCCACCACACTCACAATTCGCCAGTACATAATATGGGTTTATATGGCATTACATCGAGGGTATGGATAAGTTTTTTTCTTTAGCTGTTTGGTAAAGCTTGTCAAATTCACCAGATTTGCGGCACATGCCGTAAAACTTGGAATCTGTCTTGTTGATCAACCGCCATGGCCTATGACAAAAAAAAAATGAGACAACAGAAAAACAGAGGAACAAAACCTTACGTGTCAAATTCGACTAACTGGCCGTCATTAAGCACAAGAATTCGGTCATAGTCAATCACTGTGTTCAGACGATGGGCCACACACAAAGTCGTACTGTTGCTGAGCTCCGAGCGGATGGATTTTTGAATGTTCTTGTCCGTTTCAAAGTCCACGCTGAAAATGAGAAAGGCATTGTGAGGGTTTATCTTGTTCTTAACAATCATCCCTACCTGGAGCTTGCTTCATCGAGTACAACCACACTTGTTCGTTTCAAGAGGGCACGGGCAAGGCACAGCAGCTGGCGCTGACCTTGGGACAGATTTTGGCCACCCTCGGTGATGGGCGATTCCAGGTTTTCAAAGATATTTTGGGTCAAGGGCGCGTCTTGGTCCAAGGTTGCTTCGGCGTCCGAGGCTGAGGGTGAAGGCTTGATCAGATGTACCCGACCGAGGGCTTCCAAGACCTCGGCGTCAGTAAACTCGTTCAGAGGGTCGATGGCGGATTTAAGTGTGCCCGAGAACAGGACAGGATCCTGGGGGATGATGGTCAATCGAGACCGGAGGTCATGCAGAGACACTTGCGAGATATCAATGCCGTCTATGGTGATTTTGCTGTCGCCAACAAATTCCAAAAACCGAAACAAGGACAGCGTCAACGTCGATTTTCCACAACCAGTCTGGAAAATAGCGGGACGCCAAAAAAAAAAAAAAAAAAAAAAGCACAACTTAGAATTGCCTTGACGATTGGGTCCCTTTTTGCGGCTTGCTGATTTCTGTTGCGTTTACCTTGCCCACAATACCAATCTTTTCGCCTGAGGAGATGCTTGCGCTGATACCTTTGAGCACCAGGTCGAGGTCGTTTGCATACCGTACTTGCAAGTTTTGGATTTCAATGGCTCCTTTGGAAGGCCACTGTTTCAGGCGAGAATAAAAAAAAAAAGTCAGTTACTTCAGCGCCAGTAAGTGTAACGATAAAAAAAAAAAACCTCTCTTTATATGTATCGCTTTTACCTGAGCAGGTGGAACCACGCTGGGCTGATCGACTTCTTGACTGATTTCCAAATATTCCACGGCGCGTTCCATCGAGTTGAAGGCCATTTCCATCGACGTATAGCGATTAATGGCATAGAACATCTAGGCGTTAAAAAAAATGGCAATGGATGTTAGTGGGAGGTGCCGCTGTGTCATTTGGGTCACCTCGTCTGTAAACAAAAAGATAAAGCTGAGGCAGAACCCAGCCTCGGCAGCATCGATGTGGTCGAGATTCAAGAGGATCAGCCAGGCACTGACGACCGATATAAAGGTGCCCATGAAACCATAACGCATGCTGATCCATCGATCGACCAGGCCAAGAAGCATAGTAGGGCGCAGGCTGCCGTCGACATACTTGATCATTCGCTGCAGGAATTGCTGCGTGGCTCCATAGGCACGGATAGTGATAAGGCCATGCACAGACTCGGTAAAGTGGCTGAGGATGGGTGACCGTGTGACGGATTCGATTCTTCGCAGTTCGCGAGATGCATACACAAACATGGCACCCAAGCCCACATTGGCGGCAGCGACCACGACAATAGGAATCGTAAACAATGGTAGCGTGTAAGCAGCAATCATCATGATGGAGATGACTTGGATCCATTGCACAAGGAATTGTACAAGGCAGTAGGGAATGGCGCTGTCGATTTCCTCAATGTCGTTGGAGAACCGGTTGAGAACACGACCGACGGGCTGGGTGTCAAAGAACCGAAGAGGAGCGTGAAGGAGTCGATGTAGCAGTTTCTCGTGCAGAACCTTGCTGACTCGCAAACCACCCACATACACAATCACAAAACGGACCACACTGACAATAACGTTGGAGAACAGGATCAGTGCATAGATGCCAATGTAGTACATCACTTGTACGTCTTGTTCGGTGTCATCAGAGGCAAGGGTTTGACTTGATGCGGCACTGGCACGAGACCACGCCTTCATCCACCAACCTTCCATGATATCCAAGGCACGACCACCGACCAGGCTGGAGGTAAACAAAAACCAAAAGATGAATCCACCTGCCATTTGGAAATACACCTTGTAGTTTTTCCATTTCACTTCACCGATGTCTCTGCCTAATTGAAAGGGGAAAAAAAAAAAAAAAAGAGCGCGAGGGACGTCAGGGGTCAGTCATGCTTTTGACAAGGATTTTTCGAGCACTGACCTTCTTCTTCCACAAGAACTCGGGGCGAAGCATTTTTCTTTACATCAACAGAAGCATCGTTACCATCGGGCTTGAGTTTCTCATCACTGCTTGAGGCATCATCCAATGCTTTTTCAATGCAGTCGTTCGCGTCGTCTGTAGGCACCAGGAGTTCCCCCTCATCTAGATCCATGATCGTTGCAAGTTGGCCCGATCGACGTAGGTCGAGGGCCGGCCCTGCAAAATCTAAGCGGCCCATATCAAGATGCACCACGTAATCAACAGCTGGGAGACATAAACGGACGTGATGGGTGACAAGAATGCGTGTTCGGCCATGAAGCAATGGTCCAGTCAAGCAATGGTCATACAAGTGATGAGCTGTGTGAGCTATATTTAGATTCAGGAGTGTAAAAAAAAGGATGAGCTGAAGTAACGTTGCTGAGACTCGGAAATCGCTTACAGTCCACAGCGCTAAGAATGTCATCCAATATCAAAATGCCAGCTCTGGAATAAACAGCTCTGGCCAGAGCAACACGGGCTTTTTGTCCACCCGAGAGAGTGATCTATCATTAAAATAAGGGTAGGTCAAGCTCTGAAAAATCAATCTCAAGGCAAACCAGGTTATCCTTTACACCTTTTTCACCAATCTCCGTCAGGTCACCATCTTCAAAAGCAGCCAGGTCGCTGAGAAGAGAGCAGGCAAAGAGTGTGTCATTGTAGCGGGATTCTGAAAAGGGCAACCCAAACAAGATGTTATCCTTGATCGTTGCATTCTGGAGCCAGGCTAAAATGGAAGGGACATCGAATCCAGGCGGTGAATTCATTGGGCAAAACCGTGCAAGAAAAGAGTACCTGTTTGCGCCACATAGGCTGCAGAGTGGTCCAAGATCCAGTGGTGCTCGTCGATGGGTGAGATGTCAAGACTGTGAGAACTGCATACAGGCGCAAAAGGGAAGTGGACCTGGCCACTTTGCAGATACGTTTCACCTAGCAAGCTGAGCAGCAGGGTCGTCTTGCCTGAGCCGGTGGGGCCACACACCAGAGAGAAGGCACCCTTGGGGAACATCATATCCAGGTCATGGAGAGTGAAGTCGTTGTTTGGCTCCTTGCCAGCTTTGGAGGTAGGACGATAGGCGACGGTTGCTTTTGTAAACCTGACCTGCACTGGCTCAGCAACTTGCACAAAAGGCCGTTCAGGGAGCTCGGGCTCATGCAAATACTGATCAATCCGACGCACGCTTCAGGTGGAAAAGTGAAAGAACAATAAATGAATACATCTGCCCAGCGTGTTTGCTTTGCCTTATTTTTTTTTTTTTTACCTAACCAAGGCTTTTGTCCAGCCAACGATGGCGCCGGGAATACCATTGAGAGCAAACCGCAATTCGTTAAAGAGGTGAATGGAGGTGAATGCAACGGGTGCTGTTAGCACATGGCCTTGGATCACGGTGTAAAAATAAAACGAGATCACACACACCAGGACAGGGAGCCTGAAAAAAAAAAAAAAGGGTTTAAGCAACTTGACCGCTTGGGTGAGAGAGGCGTAAGCACTTACAGGTACCAAAGGCAGTCCATGGCCACGTCAAAGGTGCATAGCCGGCGCATGTGGTCGAGTTCGATGGACCGAGCAGCAGTGGCCCGCGCTTCCCAGGTGGCTTCCCAAGCAAAATATTTGATTTGGCGAATTCCTTGGATGATTTCATGCATGAGGCTGACCCGCTTGTCACGGGCTTCCATCAGCCGGTCTTGGTATTTCGAGATGATCTTGACGTTGTAATGATTAAGAGGTAGGAACACCACCATCACCAACAGGCCCACCAGACACGAGACACCAATCAGTTTGTACAAGAAGAACACGCCCACCGCCAGCTCCAAAGGCGCAGCAAAGATGTTGAACCATTCGTTGCAGAATTCTGAGATGTTGTCCGTGTCGGTGCCCAGCAGATTGATAATGCTACCCGCCTTGGCTTGGTCTTCATCTGTGTCGTCATCGTCGTCGGTGTCTTCTTGGTCCTCGGTGTCCTTGATGCTGGAAGCCACGATGTGCATATCCATGCGATGCATTGTCTTTTGATAGATTTCCATGTTCAGCATACCTTTGACACGCACTTTCATAGAGCATTCAGCTACAGAAAAAAAGAGAGAGGTGATGAGCGATCTATAAAAAAAAAGCAGTGGGGTGGGGTTTTTTTACCATAATACCACAACCGACCGATCACAAAGGCAATACCAATGGTGGTAAGGCCAAGACCGACGATGATCAGCAGTCCTTGACGATAAGCGGTTTCTGCGGGAAGGCCATGGCTGATGTCTTGAATGAGATAAAGCAGTCGATTCATGAAAAAAGCGGGCCCATAGTAGATGACAGAGGCAAACGTGACGTAAAAGGCTTGCAACCAAATGGACGACCGGTTTGTGCGATAGATTCGGTAGAGCAAGGACGACGAGCGGTGGCGGCCAAAAACCTCAAACAGGTAAGCAGCGCGGATCTCGGGAGGCAGCACGGGAAGATCGTCGTTGGTCAGAGTCTTGTTGTCATACGCGGTACGCACGAGACGGGTGAGGTAGCCAAAGGTCAAATAGCCCCAGACAGATGAGGTATGGACTGAGAGGACAGGCTTTCGGTGTTGTGCATCCAGAAAAGGTGGGCCGGGCGATGTGGTCAGGGTGACAAGTGCCATGTCGGTAAGTAAGAGTACAGCCAAGACCATCGGTAAAGCTTGGACCCAGCTCGTGGCTGACTGGTCCCAAAAGGCAACCCATGCATCTTGAACAGCAACTACCCAAGCACCCAGGTAAAGCACAAAAAGGTGTGTGTTAATAGCAAAGCCCCAATGACTTGGCAAAGGATAACGACGGGCTACGACGACCAGAGCCAAGATGTAGGACCAACACACTGTCCACAACGCAGCGCACACCACCCGGACCACTTTGGACGATGGCGGATCAAGCTGTGTAGTTTGTGCGCAGAGATTGTAAATGGCCAAGGCAAAAAGTACAGTTGTGCCAAAGGTCAATCGTGGGAGTCGATGATCATCACTAAACGGCACTGTCATGTCACGTTCATAGTCAGTTTTGGCGGGCGATCTTTCTTGATCGTTGTCGTTTGGTGGTAATTGAATGGTGGTACATCTTGGGTGTTGAATGGCTAACACCAGGGCGCTAGCCATAGTGAGCGATGGCAAGACGCTTGCCCATGCAAATTCCATGTGTATAAAAAAAAGGCTTTACTGTTAAAGAAAAGGGTAGCGACGACGGAGCGTGAAGAGGGGAAAAGAGAAACGAAACGGTCGCCCTTTTTATTTCCACTCACGCTGCGGCAGCGGTGGCCTTTATTGTCATCCAGAAACCAGATTCCGTAGTGCTATTACCAAGACTGCATTGACAAATATCAAGGTATTCTCTGCGTTGGCCAGAACTACTAACTCCAGCAACTCCAGCTGGAGCCATGATAATATAAAAATAGTCGGAAGCTGGGTTGCAGGCTGGAAGAATCGCTGACTCAAGGCCCTCGGTGCCCCGCTCATAACAAGAAAACAACCTTTTCAAACTTTTCACAAGAGGAAAGCCTCCGAAGCTGCTAGAATGGTACTGCCATACTAACAAGCATGCAAAATAATTTGCTGAGCAGTTTCCTTTTTTCGACACCAACAAAATCTCGGCGCATGTTGGTTCTCTACCACCACATCCAAGAAATTCGACCATGAGTATTCCACACATCATGCAAGAGTTGACTGGGATGAGAAACTGTTCAATGTAGGGCTGCCAAAGTTGGCATCGGTTGTCGGAGATAGAAAGTTGGCATGATTTTGGCTGGGGGGCACTTGGATTTTTCGTCCACTCTCTTCTGCTGGTAATCTTTGCCGATCGCTCTGATATTTCCGTATCAATTCTGCCAACGAAAACATACTCCTCTGCGAATTTTGACAATAATTCAACAACTCCATAATGATTTATTGCCGTTTATGGGCTTTCCAAGCTAATTATGTCGATGCTTAAGATGACGTGGTCGCTTTCGATCCTTGGGCACAGAAAAAACTTGATGGAGCACAGACAGAGGTAAACTTGGGATCTTCCAATCATGGACTTTTTGTGGTTCCTTTGATGGAACACAGAGGCAATTAAAGACGTCCAGCACAGACAGGATTGCTGGCATATTCATTACAAGTTGAGACTGGCCCTCTAAGCTTTCAAGCAGGCAACAGCGTAGAACGCGATTGCTCGGCCAATAATGTGAATACCTAGGACACCTTCCAAGCGCTGATTGTTAAGGGGTTCCTTGGAAAGAACAGCCACTCTGACCAGGTCGAGGCATATCAAGTCATTGTCTTTGGCATGGATAGCGGGCTTTGCTTCACCCTGTCCACAGTCAGCACCCCACCTAACACCGCATGTCTTCGTAACACAAAGATCTGGTCGACTGTCGATACCTCCGTTGCTTTTTCTTGCCTCTACTGTCGTTTCACTTGTCCACCTCAGGAACATTCCTTCATCGGGATCGTCGATTATGCTGGTCAGGAAAGGGTCGATGCACCGCATGCACAGTTCAGCTTCGTTGACGTCTTCTTTCATGGGGAAACGAGGAGAATAACCAAGGAAAACACTATGAAAGAAACAAGACAAGTTAAAATAAAGAGAAATGGAGGATGAGGTGAGACGTTCATACAAATAAAAGTGTGCACTTACTAATGGGGCTTCCCCACTGTATCCAAGCCGTTAGGCGACAGGGCTGGCGTCAACCACGCCGGAAAGCGTTGTTGATTAAAAAGAGGACAATGGAACACACGCAGTGAACCAACTACCCCAGGAAAAAAAAAAGAGCAGGACAGGGAGCAACCAGAGAACAGTTGACTTAAATATTTAAGATATTGAGAATGAGAAAGAAAATAAAAAAAACGAGAATATCCACTCTTTAAATACCCTTTTATGATTGTCCAAGAATGAAGGTTGCAAGCAGCTCAATAAAAGTTGTAGCGTTCACTATCGACTTGACAACTCTCTGTCCCCTTGTCTCTCTGGAATAGATAGTAGAAAGTTGTCCATAGCCCGAGCGTCCTGCTCCTAGTCCATGTGAGTGCAGTAGGAGGGGTGGTCAGCATTTGAAATCGATAACCATTTAACCCCGTCCTCAACGTTCCAAGGGAAGTAACCAAAACGTGTACTTTTATAATGTATAAATATGGGGGATGCAAATAAAATATATATACCACAGGATTACAGACTATCGACAAGCTCATGCTTGGCCTTGGCGGCTTGATACAGGCTTTCGAATTCTCCAGACTTACGACACATGCCGTAAAAAGTAGATTCATTGTTGTTAATCAATTGCCAGGGGCTAGGGGGGGGGGGGGGGGAAGTGAGATCAGCTGACGCGATTGAAAATAACTTGGCAGAAGCTTACCTTTCGAATTCGGCAACTTGACCAGCGTCCAAAACGAGAATGCGATCATAGTCGATCACGGTATGCAAACGATGGGCAACGCACAAGATGGTGCAGTTGTCCAGCTCGGAGCGGATGGTGTTTTGGATGGTCTTGTCGGTTTCGAAATCGACACTGGAGGTGGCTTCGTCCATGATGACGACCTTTGTGCGCTTGAGCAAGGCACGGGCCAGGCAGAGCAGTTGGCGTTGGCCTTGAGAGAGGTTGTGGCCACCTTCGGTGATAGGGGAATCCAGGTTATCAAAGATGTTTTGGTTGACGGGTTGGTCTTGGCTGCCTTGGACTGAGTTGGCGGCCGACGTGCTGGAAGAGGGATGGATCAGGTTGACACGCTGGAAAGCTTCCAAAATATCGGCGTCGCTGAATTCGCTGAAGGGGGCCATATTGGATCGGAGTGTACCACTGAACAAGATGGGATCTTGTGGAATGATGGTCAAGCGCGAACGCAGGTCGTGCAATGGCACTTGCGAAATATCAACGCCGTCAATGGTGATCTTGCTGTCACCCACGTATTCCAAAAAGCGGAAAATGGCCAAGGTCAAGGTGGATTTACCACAGCCAGTCTGAAGAAGAAAAGCGGTGAATTTCCATTTTTTTTTTTTGAGAGAGAGAAGCTTACCTTGCCAACAATCCCGATCTTTTCGCCAGGCTGGATCGAGGCATTGATTCCTTTGAGGATCAAATCCAGATCTTCAGCATAACGCACTTGCAAGTCTTGGATTTCAATGGCGCCAGCACTTGGCCACTAGTTGGGATGAATAAATGAAGATGAGTGAATCAGTCGTAGCCAATTTTTTTTTTCCTGTCGACATACATTGGCAGGAGGAGTCACAGTGGGATTGTCGACTTCTTGATCCATTTCCATGAATTCCACCACACGTTCCACAGCATTGAAGCTCATTTCCAAGGTGGTGTAGCGACGAATAGCCCAGAACATCTAAAAGACACGAGTCAGACACCGCCTTTTTTTTTTCCCTCAAGCATTACCTGATCAGAGTACAAAAGGATGAAACTGAGGAAGAAGCCAGCTTGGGCAGCATCGAGGCGATGGATATTGAGTAGAACAACCAGAGAACTGATGGAAGAGATACAGGTGCCCATGAAGCCATAGCGAATACTGACCCAGCGGTTGACGAGCCAGACAAGCATATAAGGACGAGAGTTGGTGTCGGTGCGGACAATCATTTCCTGCAAGAAGCGGCGGGTGGCACCAAAGGCACGGATGGTGGTGATGCCGACGATGGTTTCCGTGAAATGGCTGAACAGGGGTGAGCGGCTGACAGAGTCCATACGGCGGAGTTCACGCGAGGTATACACAAACATGACACCGACCGCGATGTTGACCAGGGCGACGATGATCATGGGAACGGCAAACATGGGGATGACAAAGCCTACAACGACGATGCTGGAAGCCACTTGGATCCAGTTGATCAAAAAGTTGGTAAAGTCATTGGGGATGGACGAGTCGATGGTTTCAATGTCCTTGGCAAAGCGGTTGAGGATGCGACCGACGGGCGTGGTATCAAAGAAACGGAGAGGCGCGCGGAGCACACGGGCCAACATCAGGTTGTACAGCGTCTTGCTAGCACGCACACAGCCAACGAAGATGACGGCAAAGCGAAGTGTGCCGACAACAATGTTGGCACCAATGATAAGGGCATACACCGTCAGATAATAGGTAACGTCATCGTCGACATGGCCACCGTCCTGGCTATCGCTGGGGAAGTACATAGGGCTGGACAAGCTGGTGGTCATCAAGGAAGTGAACTTGGCTGAGGCAAGAGAGGCTTGCTCGGTGCTGCGAGCCCAGATCTTGATCCATTGGCCTTCCATGATGTCCAGACCGCGAGCACCGAGAATGATACTGATGAACAGGCACCAGAAAAAGAAGCCGCCGACCATCTTGAGGTACATGCTGTAGAAGCGCAATTTGACACGGCCAGTGGCGCGAGATTCTTCTTCCACCAACACACGGGGCGACTTCTTCTTCTCGGCGGATGGTTGGCTGTCGTTGCCGGCGACGGTCTGGTCGGAGCTGCTGGATGATTCGATGGCGTCTTGTTCGTCGTCGTCAATCTCTTGGTCTTTTTCTTCTTCAAGGATCGAGGCCAGCTTGCCGGATTGACGCAATTCGTCAGGCGAGCCTACCAAATCGGAACGACCTTCATGAATGTGCACCAGCATACTTGTTGCACCCAGACACAGTCTCACATGGTGAGTCACCAGAATTCGGGTGCGGCCGTTCATCAAAGGACCCGTCAAGCAGTTGTCATAAATATGTCTAGCCGTATGAGCTAAAGAAAAACAAGGGGGTGAATGAGGACATTGCTTTGACGGGGTATGTCACAAAAGTTTACCATCCACGGCGCTCAGCACGTCATCCATCAGCACGATGCCAGCACGAGAGTACACAGCTCGAGCCAGGGCAACACGGGCCTTTTGACCGCCAGAGAGGGTGATCTACCGAGAAAAATCAGCTGGGCAGGAAAGAGGGAGAGCAAAGCTTACCCCTTTTTCACCGATTTCGGTCATGTCGCCATCTTCAAGAGCAGCAAGGTCTTTGACCAAGGAGCAAGCAAACAGGGTGTCGTTGTATCGCTTTTCGACAAATGGCAAGCCGAACAAGATATTGTCCTTGATGGAAGCATTTTGCAACCAGGCTAGAATGAAAGCTTGTGAGTGACAACGAGCAAAAGTTTTTTTTTTTTTTTTTTTTTTTTTTTTTACCTGTTTGGGCTACATAGGCAACGGAGTGACTGAGGATCCAATCTTCTTCCTTGATGGAAGCATCGAGGACATAATCATCAGTAACGGTGTCAGCAATGGGTACGCGAGGGAAATGAGCTTCCCCAGACTGCAGCACAGATTCGCCAAGCAAGCTGAGCAAGAGCAAAGTTTTGCCAGAGCCGGTTGCGCCGCACACGACGGACAATTTGTCATTAGGGAAGGTTATGTTCAAATCCTTGATCACAAAGCCACTGTCGCCTTCTTGGGTGGCAGCTTGCTTGAATCCGACGGTTGCGTTGGTGAAACCGATGCGCACAGGCTCATTCACATCCACAGGAAGACGATCTTCGATTTCTGGTTCACCCAAATATTGGTCGATACGGCGGATACTGACAGGGAGGAAAAAAAAAAAAAAAAAAGAGGCAAAATAAGCAGCCTTCTCGATGGCTTTTCAACACTCGTACCTGATCATGGCTTGCAGAGCTTCAATGATGACTTCGGGGATGACGTTGAGGGCAAAGCGAAGTTCATTGAAGATGGTGATGGCGGTAAAGGCAACAGGCGCGGTCAAGACGTGGCCTTCCACTTTGGTGTAGAAGAAGAACGAGGCGATGGTCACCAGCATAGGCGAACTAGAGAAACCTGTTAGCCATCCCACCCGCCTTCCAGCTTGTGTCTTACCCAATCCACAAAAACGTAAAGATAACATCAGCAATGTAACTGTTGCGCAAGTGATGGAGATCAACGGCACGGGCCTCATGCACTCGGGCTTCCCAGTTGCTTTCCCAGGCGAAAAACTTGATTTGGCGGATGCCTTGCAAGATTTCATTCATGAGATTGACACGTTTGTCACGAGCCTTCATCAGCTCGTCTTGCGATTTGGAGAAGAACTTTGTGGTGAAGTGATTGATGGGCAGGCTGACAACCATCACCAGCAGACCCAGGAAGCACGACACGCCGAGCAATTGATACAAAAAGAAGATACCAACGCACAATTCTGTTGGTGCGGCCAAGATACTGAACCACCAAGTCGAGAACTGCCAAGAAGGAAAAAAAAAAATTGAGGTCCTTGAAGGTTTGGCGAATCACGTGTTTTACCTCGCTAATGCGATTGCTGTCGGTGGACATGAGATTGACAATGGTACCGGTGCTGCTGGCGCCGTTCTTGTCATCTTCCTTTTCGTCCTTTTTATCATCGTCGTCGTCTTCATCCTTGATGTTGGAGGAAGCAATGGCCATGTCCATACGTCGGACGGTTTTGCGGTAAACTTCAATGTTCAGCATAGCCTTGATACGCACCTGCATGACGGACCCGGCTAAAAAGGGAGTAGCTGGTGAGGATGCGAAGAAAGAAAGACGAGCTTACCATAGTACCAGAGCTGGGCAACGAGGAACTGTAGAAGCATGGTAAAGGCGCCAAGACCAACGGTGATGACAATGCCGGTGCGCAACGCTTCATCATCAGGTAAGCCTTGATGGATGGCTTGGATGAGATTGAGCAGGCGGTTCATGAAAAAGGCAGGAGCGTAGAACAAGCCAGAGGTAATAAAGGCAAGTGCGATTTGACACATGATGGCTGGGCGGTTGGCACGGTAGATGCGGAAGAGTAGCGAGGCGGAAGGCTTACGATGCTGGGCAAAGCAATAAAACAGGTTGCGGCCACGGAAGATGGGCGGCAGGATAGGCAGATCAGCATCTTCGAGTTTGCCTTTGCCATAAGCGGTCTTCACCAAGACGGTCAGGTAGTTGAAAGTAAAGTAGTCAAAGATGGAGGCAACATCAATGGCAAGCACACGACGGTGGTGTTCACTGTCCAAAAAGGGTTGACCACGAGAAATAGTCAGGGTAGTATAGAGCATGTCAGAGATCAAAGCCCAGGACAGCACCCAAGGCAAGACACGGACCCAGGAAGCATCGGCCTGCTCGTTCAAAGCAACCCAAAAATAACGCAACGATACCAGCCAGGCTACAGCATAAAAGAAACACAGGTGGGCATTGATAGCAAATCCCCATTGGCTAGGAAATGGGTAACGGCGGGCAACCAGGACAAGCGCAAGAGCATACAACCACGACACAAGGTAGAACACCGTCGCCAACACCGAGTCAGCTTCCACCCCAGCCGTTGAGGCCACAGTGTAGCAAGTCCACACAGACCATAGCACCAGAGCGACAGTACCAAAGGTCAAACGAGGTAAGCGATGGTAGTCACTGAATGGCACGGTCATGTCCCGTTCATGGTCAAACTTTGTCACAGGTTCTTCGTCTTCTTCAGTCAGGCGAATTTTATGGTAGTAACCACGCTGTATTGAGAGAAAGATAGCACTTCCACTTGCAGTAAAAGCAAGATACGAGGCGAGCCATAGTGGACTCAATAGATCTTGCATCTCAATGAGAGGGATCTAAAAAAGGATATCTAAAAAAAAAACTGAAGAAGGAAAAGAAAAAAGGAAAAACCTGAGTCAAGTTGAGCCTTTTTTTTTTTTTTTTTTTTTTGCGTACTTCCTTGCCGCAGCTCTTTTTTTATTTCCATTGCCTTTTTCTGCCTAATCCTATTGTTACAATATTTGTGAACGTCCGTCACATCCCGTTACAATAAATCAGGGTCAGCCTCGCGCTGCGGTAAACACGGGTTCCCACATTCCCTCTCATGCAAACACTAGTTCAAAAAAAAAGGTTGCCACTGCCATGCTTACAAATCCATTCTCATTGGCCATCAGCCAATGGACATGGCGCAGATTTCAAAAGCCGGTCACGCTTGTTGAAGCGGCTACCACAGCAACAAAAAAAAAAAAAAAAAAAAAAGGCGTGCGGAACACGCTACGCTTGTCTCTTTTGTTTTTTCACCTTTTTTTTCTTTTACCTCTGTCGTCAATGGCATACACTTGCATGGATCCAAAAGATTTCGAGGTCAGCTACTTGTCTATTTACATGTGCTGGTGATGTTATCAGTTATTAACGCATCTTTTTTTCATAGGTCTCTAATCCTCCTTCCGATGGCATCTCAGCCATGTCGTTTTCCCCACAAGCCGACTTTTTAGCAGCCTCTTCATGGGATAACCAGGTAACGATTGGGTGACATCTTGAAAACAAGGCTCATCCTTTTCACTTAGGTCCGAATCTACGAAGTGCAGCCCACAGGCAACACTCTTGCCAAGGCGGCTTATTCACATGAATCTCCTGTGCTTGATGTGTGCTGGAGCAAAGTAATAGCCATCTTCTTCATCGCACCATGGACTCATCCCTTTCTTTTATTTATTTTGGGTGGCGTAGGATGGAACGAAGCTGGTGTCGGGTGGCGCAGATAAAGCAGCAAGACTGTTTGATATCAGCACTGGTCAAAGCTCACAAGTGGCTGAACATGCTGAACCAGTCAAAAGCGTACGCTTTTTGGACCAAGGCCAAAACATCCTGGCCACTGGCAGTTATGACAAGACTCTGAAATACTGGGATTTACGATCACCCCAACCCATCGGCACTGTCCAATTACCTGAACGATGTTATACCATGGATACGACCGGCCCATTACTGGTTGTCGGCACTGCTGAAAAACATGTCCTCCTCTTTGATCTCAACAATCCCACTACCATTTTCAAGGTATCATTAAGGCCTCCCTTTTTTTTTCTTTTAGTAACCCTCTTTTTTTTCCCCATCATAGCAAGCCCAGTCTCCTCTCAAATGGCAAACTCGATCGATTTCATGTTTCACTAATGGAAAGGGATATGCCATTGGTTCTATCGAAGGCCGTGTTGGTATCCAATACATTGAAGACAAGGAACAATCGTAAAGCCAGCAGAGAAAGGAAAAAACACCCAACTGACTTTTTTTTTTCCAGGAAAAACTTCTCTTTCAAATGTCACCGTGACGATGCAAAGAATGTGTATGCCGTCAATTGCATCAACTTTCATCCGGTCCATGGCACCTTTTCGACCGCAGGCTCCGATGGCACAGTCAGTTTTTGGGACAAGGATTGTAAGCAACGCCTCAAAGCGTTTGGCAACTGCGGCGGCACCATTGCTTGTTCAGCTTTCAACAAAAATGGTCAAATCTTTGCATATGCCGTCAGCTATGACTGGTCAAAGGTAATTTTTTTTTATTTTTGATGTGGGTCTAAAGCTTCTTTTTGGATGTAGGGTTACAAATTTGCTACGCCCACTCAAAAAATATACTTGCACGCTGTCCGTGATGACGACATCAAGCCCCGTAACAAGAAACGATAAACCATTCTACTCCATGCATTTAAAAGAATAAAAACCGTCCCGATTTCCATACCTGTCTTTTTCTGTCTTTTCCCACCAAAGAATCTGCAAAGGGATTCTTGATGATGGTCCCCCCCCCCATTGCGATGACACAGATAACGAAAGCCATTGTTTACAGATCTTTATGTTACACCTTGTTTGAAACCGTCCAAAGTAGGATCATTTCATTTTAAGCATTGGGGATGCTTGGAGAGGAGATCAGCCTTTCCAGAAATCGTCGGAGTTTTCCCTCATGAGACCCTTTGCAACTGACAAGATGTCCACAGCATGACACCATGACGACAATAAAATAAATAGCCAGGTCTTCATCGCGTCAAAAAATGAATCAAGCTTCGCCAAACTTTTTCTATTTACTGCCGGTCCAGGCTACAATCTTCTATCCTTTTTTGGTGACACATCAACGATGACCCCGGTGCAAAAAAAAAAAAAAAAAAAAGATTCTTGACACATTTCTTCTCCGTTATCGTCAACACGATCGATTGTTTTCAAGAAGAAAAATAGAATCATCCCCCACGATTGGAGGTAGAAAAAAGTGACCCATGGCCAGAGCACATGCTGGCTTTTAAAAAATGTACAAAAAGGGAACCTTAAATGCGAATAAGGTTCAAGCCATGATTGGGTATTTATTTCTCTTTTCTTTCCCCTTTCTCTTTTTTTGTCCCTCTTTTTCTTATTGTTCGCTTTTCTTCTTTTTATATTCACCCTATGGCACCAGCCAATGTGACAGAATGCACTTCTTTACTTGATCGTAGAAGGTCAAGTTATGCAGCCAATCACTATCACACCCTCAACATTCCTGCTCCTCCCTCCTCCCTGACCTTGCCAGAGATAGATTCCCCATTTCACAATACCAGTGCCCCACCGACTTTTCTCACCCCTTCTCAAATCGATGATACCTCTCGCTTCCATCTCTTCAACAAGCGAAATGGGTTTTATGATGAAGATCGTCAAGACCTGATCGATGAAAATACCGGTGTCCGTGTCTGGTCGGATTCCTATTCGTCCATAGGTATTGTTTGAAGAAATGTCACCCGTTTTTTTTTTAACCTGGTCTTTTAGATTGGATTCACGATAGAATTAAAGAAGGCGTGCGGTTAAGAAAACTAAGGAACAAGAGCGGTCTACGTGGTCAATGGCTCAAGGCGGTGGATGCCTCGCAAGCATGGATTTTGGTCTTTAGCATCGGCATAGCTGTCGCCAGCATAGCTTGGTTCATTGATGTGGTGCAAGAGTGGATGTCGGATTTGAAACAAGGCTACTGCTCCACTCAGTGGCGCTATAACCGTCAATTCTGCTGCTGGGGCATTCCAGGTAAATCATGCATTCCACTTTTTGTGTCGCCACCTTGCTTACCCTTTTTTCCACATAGAACATGAAGCGTGTGATGCTTGGAAAACCTGGCCGGAAGTCTTTGATGTCCATGGCCCCTCTACGACTTATTATACCGCCATGGCCTGTTACACCATCGTGGGGGTAAAAAAAAGGAATGGGGCTGGCGTGTGCACCGGCTAAATGCCTCTTTTTCTTCTTCCAGTTGGTTTTCTCATCTCTGGCAGCCGTCTTGGTCAAATATTCAGGAGAAAAAGTCACCATCCGAGTCCCCAGCCAAACCAAACCCTTTGCTCGATCGTCCCTGTCCAACCAAACCATCTCAACCCCCACCACCCACGTCGACAAAGAAGCCAAAGAAGAAACCAAGATTGCTTACTACAGCGCTGGCTCCGGTATCCCTGAAGTCAAGGTCATCCTTGGTGGGTTTGTCATTAAAGGCTTTCTTGGCATCAAGACCCTCGTTGTCAAAGCCATTGGGAATGTACGTGTTTTGACTCTCAATTTGACCGGCTTGACTTGAATTTTTTTTTTTTTTTTTGCTTAGATTCTATCGACGTCAGCAGGATTGACATGTGGTAAAGAAGGTCCTTTTGTTCACTTGGCATGCTCGGTGGGGAACATCTTTTGTCGCTTTTTCCCCAAGTTCAACAAGAACGAAAGTATGCAAAATGAGATATTGTCCCATGACTCTGATGTCATTCATGAACTTTAATTTTTCAAAAAGGTAAACGCAGAGAAATCCTGTCAGCCTCTGCAGCTGCTGGTGTGGCAGTGGCGTTTGGTGCTCCGATTGGTGGGGTCTTGTTCAGGTAATTTTAAACTTCCGGGGAAAAAAAGGCGATCTTTTAAATGTCTGGTCCATAGTCTGGAAGAAGTCAGCTATTATTTTCCAATCAAAACCATGATCCGTAGCTACTGCTGTGCCGTCGTTGCTGCTTGTGTATTAAAGGTAATCAAAAACAAACCTGCCATGTACCCATCACTTGACTCGTCTCCTGCTGACATTAGATTTGCGACCCCTTTGGCACTGGTAAAATTGTTTTGTATCAAGTGGTCTATGACAAGGAATATCACTTGTTTGAACTATTCCCCTTTTTAATCTGCGGGATATTTGCTGTAAGTATTCGTAACAGACCATCACGTCATGACACCATTCTTGTTTCTAGGGCTTTTTCGGCGCCTTTGTCACCTATTACAACATTCGCTTCCAACACTTTCGAAAATCATCTGCCCTTGCCAAGCACCCTATTCTCGAAGTCATGGGTATCATGCTCATCACCGCCATTTCGTGCTTTTGGAATCCCTTTTCTCGGTAATCACTGGACAAGAAAAAACAAGGCACTCACCTCTTTCAATAGAATGAGCCTCAGTGAATTCGTATCCAATTTATTTTCGGAATGCTCGGACCTCAATGATAATGGCGGTCTTTGCGCGTAAGTACCATAAACCAGAGCCTGACAGAGTGACGTAACCTCTTGGTTTTGCAGAAACTCTACCTCCGAAATCCCGCAGCTGCTTGTGCTGCTGATGATGGCCCTGGTGATCAAGATGGCCCTGACCGTCATTACCTTTGGCTGCGCTGTACCTGGCGGTATTTTCCTTCCTGCATTGACCATTGGCGCCGCCACTGGCCGCATCATTGGCCTGATCATGCAATATCTCACCTTGACTTATCCTCACGCTTGGCCCTTTAATGTCTGCGCGGATGACCTGGCCTCTGGTGGCGAATGCGTCATCCCCGGCGTCTATGCAATGGTTGGTGCTGCTGCATGTCTTGCCGGCGTCACCAGAACTACAGGTAACCCCTCTTTTTTTTTTTTTGAATACCATGAGCTTACCCCTTTTTCAGTCTCTCTCGTGGTCATCATGTTTGAACTGACCTACTCATTGACCTACTCTGTTGTAAGTCTCCTCACCTCCATCTGACCACTACGTCTCACCTTTTTTTTTTTTTTTTTTTTAGCCTATCATGATTTCTGTCATGGCAAGTCGATCCAAATGAGAAAGGCAACAAACCTCGGCTCATTTTTTTTTCTTTTTCGTTAGGTGGCCAAATGGGTAGCAGATGCCGTCTTTGTGGAAGGCATTTACGATTTACTGATTGACATGAAAGGCCTGCCCTACCTGGAAGCACGCAAGGAATACGTGCACAATATGACTTTGCTGGAGTTGACCGAATATTTGGATACCATCGACATTGACCAGCCCATCCAAGTGGGCGATCTCAAGCAGAAACTCAAGGCCAATGCCGCGATGGGCTATGGTGAAGATGCTGGCTTCCCTTTGCTCAGCGACGGCAACCTCCTGCGTGGCTACATTGCCACGCACGAACTCACTCACTGTATAGATCAGCTGACACGCAATTACGAAGCGAGTCCCTTTATGGAAGAACAGCAACTCGACGACGTTGTCTGTTACTTCCGGCGCGTTTCCCATGGCATACATCTCTCCAGTCTCATGGACGACGTTGCCAGCCCTCAAAGCTTCCCTACCTTTACCTCTCACGACGGGCCTGCTACTGGCATCACTCCTCTCAATGACTTTTCCCAATACGTCGACAAAGTAAGTATGAAAAACATGCCGCTTCCTTTTCCTCACTTGCTTTATGACAGGCTCCTCTCACGATTAATCAAAATGCCTCGATGGAGCTGCTCATGGAAATGTTTGTCAAACTTGGCTGTCGCTATGTCTGTGTGACCCACAGCAATGGTCACTATGTCGGCATCATCCATAAGCGTCGCCTACTTGCCTACCTCAAGAACCTTGAAGAACACGATTGACCTGCCCCTCTTTTCATAGGCTCTATCTACGAAACAAGCATTTGATTTTTTTATTTTAGAATGAAAATTAAAAAAAAATAGCCTATCATACCCCTCTTTTTTTCATTGTCGCATCTGTACCGGATGCCCGCCATCACTGTTCATCATTTTGTATTGGTAGGGAAAATCTGAGTTGGGTGTTTTTTTGCAGTGTGGATTTTGGTCCGATCACCTGGGGGTCCCCTGGTCAAAATGGCCGATTTTTTCGTATTTTTAGCGGAGGAATCGGACGTGTCAAGACGCAAGTGATCAAAAGTTGGCTGGGTGACCTTTGCCAATCGACCTGATTTTTTCAGCACCATCATCATTCATGAATAGACGCACTCGTGCATAATTTCTCATCAACCCGATCACCCAAATACGCTGTGCAGTGTTGCCTTTTTTTTCAAAATGAAGAAAAGAATTTGTTTCGCTATTCAACCTCCGCTCATTGCCTTCACTTCCTGGCGTGGGCACACTTGCTCACTTTTTTTTTCTTTTTTTTTTTTTTTTTGCAGTGCTGCTGATTTGTCCTTCCCCTTAACGCATGATCCTCTTGAAGTGGTGTCTACCAACGGCATAGAGGTGAATTTTACCGTCTCAACCATGAAGCTTCCGACACCAATCAAGGACGTGGAACTCACAGACTTGCCGCCTTTGGACGCACGAGGATCGCAAGAATTTGCGATCAGTACCATTGACCCCGGTCGCTGAGTCACCATCTCACAAGCGACAAATGTCCAACTGCCTAGTGTCAATGATCTACCTGGTGAACAGCATGGTCAACAGAGCCAAGTCACGCCGGGATGTTCCTGCCTGCACCCTGATTCCCTTGACACCCGTCCTACTGCAACACGGGACTTACCCATGAAAAGGGTGACAAGCGCGGAATTCACTGCCCAATCTGGTTCCAAACAGCGTGCCAAAAAACTAGATGCGACAAAGACTGCCATGGAAATGGTTGTGGATGGGGTGACCACCACCTTCAAGGCCTTTGAATCAAGCCTTCCAACAAAGATGACCGTGAATACCATTCTCTACCTTGAAACGTGTCCGCCTGATCCTCACCCACATCGGTGTCATCGCTACCATTTATGACATCAATTTCTCCATTCAACGGTTTAATGGCTATCGGGGCGGCCAGCGCGCCGTGGCTTTTGCTGCCAATGTAGTCATGAATGGCGGGAAGAAGTACACCAAAGAAAACCGAAACCCATCCCTGCAATGGCTCGCAATTGCAAGAATAAGAGGGACAAGAAAAAGAAGGGATAAAAAACCGCCAGCTCCTGTCTGTCGGATATAGAATTTCCGATCAAAGGATTTTTTTTTTTTCCTCTTCTTCCCCATTGCTTTTTTCAGTTCGACGTTTTTACATTATGGTAAATCTTCAAAAAGAGATCCATGAAAACACCTTTAACATGTGCATGTTGTAGTCTGGTCGTATTATCGCACAAGTTCTGGTTAGTGTAGGAACCGTGGTTGGCCGAGCCTTTTTTGCAGCCTACAAACAAGCTGCTGCTAGTATGTTTTTTTTTCTTAAAAATCGATGCCACAATGCTCATGACTTTCTCTCTAAAAAGATGCTGCTGCTGGCGGTGGTGCTGCTGCTGCTGGTAGAGGCAGTGCCAAGGAAGGTGTCGTCGATGCTCTGACCAAGAAAACCGGCATGTCCATGGAAGAAGCCTGTCAAATCTTGAATATTTCCAAAGAGGCCGATCTTGCCCAGCTGACAAAGGTAAGCTCATGGAAGCTGCCAGTGTTTCATAGCCTGACCTCTCTTTTTATTCTACCCGATGCCTAGAATTATGAACATTTATTCAATGTCAACGAAACTGCCAAGGGTGGATCCTTTTACTTGCAGTCCAAGATTGTCCGAGCCAGAGAGCGCTTTGAGCTGGAGCGAGGCGACGAATTCAAGGCACAACAAGCTGAACAACAAAAACTGCAGTCTGAACACCCTCCTCAGGATCAAGCCAACAAGGACTCCACAACGCCACCTCCATCTGCATAGACATCCTCTTTTTTTTCGATTCTCTTTGACGGAATGGATAATAATACCTCTCCTCTCTTTTTTTTTTATTTCCTCCCCTCTCATTGCTGTACCTGTGCTTCATTTTTTGATTTAGACCTCCATTAAAAAAAAAACATGACATTCACCAATCCAGACTTTTTGCCATTCCAATTGGACAGCTAACAAAAAAAAAATTGAGCCACCGATTGGATTCAACATGCATCCGCACAAAGAAAAAACCACGTTTATTCGACTGGGATGCGCTTAAGAGATAACTTCCTCAGGATCATCCGAAGTCATGATTTGGTGCACTTTTTTCGACATGAATTTACTAACATAGCGATCCCGGCCATGGGCTCTATTGCCTTGAATCTAGGATAATAAAATGGATCAATCACCGTAAAAAAAAAAAACGTATCAGACGGGGGCATATACCTCCAACTCGGACAACAGCTCTCCCTTTTCTTGCTCGCTTTGCAGATCCAAATAATCATGGTACAAGAGCAACGGGGTTGAATACGCGTCGGCAATGGTCCTCGCCATGGCAGACGTGCAAAGCTGCACTTCTTGAAGCATCAAATTCCACACGTGGTAAGGCTCTACACCCGTTGCAGACGGTCCTGGCCACTGCCTGCTTGTCATAGCATTCCTGGAAATCACGAGAGAATAAAAAAAAAAAAAAAAAGATAAACAGCCTGCACCCACTCCTCTCCGTCTCTCAGCTTTTACTTGTAGAGAGCTCGGGCCAGGTCCGTGGCAAGATTCATCATCCCAGCCACTGATTCCTCGATGCTGCTTGTTTCAATCACCATGATGTCCTTGAACATTTGCAGGTGGGCCAGCACTTGTTCGACTATGTCATGATGGACCAGGGTGGGTTCCGACGCAGCTGCTCGGGAAGACCGGCTCCTGGCACGTGACGACGTTTCTTGCGAGGGCTGAGAGCCGGGGGTATCATTGTTGCCATTCTGGCTGTGCATGTTCTCCAGCACACGAGTGGTAAACTGGCGTCGTTGCATGTTGAGCTGCTTCTTGTAGTATTTTTGCAAGCCTTCCACCATTAAAAAGAGCTGCTTCCCTGGGGCAGCCGCCTGTTGCTGATCGATCCAGCTATCCACTGCTTCTTCCTGAATGATCACTACCAGCTGATCAATCGTCACGAACAAAAGCACCGAGTCCACATTCATCATGCGTGTTTCTTGGTTTTGAAATGGAATGAACTGTTGTGAGCTGTGATCCCAAAGAGACATCCGCTTCTGTTGCCATGTCATCGTACAATGCACAGCCGATGGAGGCGACGCCAGGATCCTGAGTGACACATCGCCTTTTTCCAGCATCGTCCGCAGTAGCACCCCTTGCTTCGTCTTCATAAACTCCGCGTCGTGCACCACAAACACCATTTCCTTGACTAAATGTGATCGGTCCTGCGTCAGACGGTTGGCTTCCATGACTCGGCGTTCATTCTCCTTGTCCCGTTCCTTCTGCTTTTTTGCTTCGGCCTTAGCCTTGCGCTGTTGCTCCTTTGTTTCTCGAGCCCTTTTCCGTTCCATTGCTTTAATCTCCTTGTCCTGATTTTGTTTAAAAAAATAATAGCCGGTGAGTGTATCTGTGTCACTTTTCTCTCTTTCCTTACTGTCGCAGCGATGGATAAGGCTACAGTTTTGTCATTTTCCCAGTTGTCAGTAACTTCCATGGCAGACGATGTCAGTACATCACTGTCATCATAGGAGATCTGAGAGCTTGTTGCCCGACCCTTTCCTTTGACCGTGCGGCTTTTCTTGGAAGCGTGACCAGCACCAATA
Source organism: Hesseltinella vesiculosa (assembly GCA_002104935.1). Classification (NCBI taxonomy): domain Eukaryota; kingdom Fungi; phylum Mucoromycota; class Mucoromycetes; order Mucorales; family Cunninghamellaceae; genus Hesseltinella; species Hesseltinella vesiculosa. The sequence goes on along the minus strand of MCGT01000027.1, from coordinate 5,520 downwards.
CTGGATAAGAGATCGCCCATCGAAGGCAGCGAATCGTCCGAGTCGTTATCGCCTCGCGATGGCTCTGGTGCCTGCCTTTTGTTCTCGTCCCTAATGACATCGTTGCCGAAAATATCATCGAGGAACGGTTCGGGTGCGTTAGTGTTGTCGTACAACTCGTCAAGTAGCTCGCAGTGCTGGTCCACGTATAACGGCTGACTAGATACGCCCGCGATTTTCTGTGATTGCTGAGAAGATGCCTGCGATCCAATCGACAAAGATGAAGGTATATGAATCGGCGACATTGCTTTCCCTCCCTTGCCATCATTCGACAAGCTGGTCCTGACCGTCTTTGTCCTATCACACACCGACATTCAAAAAAAAAAAAAAAAAAAAAAAAAACCCTGGAATCAGCAAGCAAACGAGATGTCAGTTAGATGCATACTTACATTGAGGCCATTGGTCCACATTCAAGATCATCGTCTGAATCAAGAATCACCACAACTTGGTTTGATGCTACTTTGGTTTCCTATATAAGAACCAGCAGAAGAGCGTTAGCGACACTTGACGAATCCGTTGGATTGTGCAGAGGTCTTGAATGTACCTGGCTGTCAGTCATGGTCCTTCCCTTCTTGAGCAATGGTGGTATTTCTCTACGATGTATCTCTCTAGATCAGTGGGGTATTAGCTAACGCAATCACCAGTCAAGAGAACAGATACGCTGCAACAAGTCAAAAAAGTGAGAGAAAAGGGTGCCGGAGCACAAAAAAAAAATCATGGCGCGATACCGCTGCTGGTCTTTACTTTTTCTGGCGCCTGGCACACCATTGAACTATTTTAAAATAAAATAGGTAAATCACATTTGCTCCTCTGTGCTACCCTTCCCATTCGTCTGTCCATCAACTGCTCTTGCAAAAAAAAAAAAAAAAAAAAAAGCCTAGTGTGTCCTGCAGCACTTTTTCTAGCTAATTGGAACGATACTAAATTTGCATGGGTGCACGAATTTGCGAATGATGACGATACAGAAAAAGAAGAAAGTTCATTTGATGAGGTCGCCCGGTAACGAATATGTATAAACCCACAAACTAGGAAGATTCCATTGCACCGTCTCATACTGTCGGTCTCTCTCTCAAAAAAAAAAAGAAACCAAGCCTGAGCCACTTTTGGTTGTTCTCGATCACCGAATTAAAGACATGTTGACCAAGTGGATTTTATACTAGCACCTTGCAGCGTTTGGGTTAAATCCAAGGGGTGGTGCGCAAAAAAAAAAGAAAAAAAAAACCAACGGCTGCGAGGATTACCTTTTATGGAAACGTCCACCTACCCAGCTGTCCTCATTTGCTTCCTGGATCACCTATTTTCTTTCCTTGTTATTTTTTTTTAACCATTATACTGGCGTTGTCGTCGACACTTAATATCGCACATAAAAAAAAGGCCGTGTGTTGTTAGGCAAATAGCAGACGAAGGGCAAACCAGAGTTGTTTCTCAGCCTCCATGGGCCAACGCATTTTTCACCAAAGCACCAAAAAAATAGACCATGACGGCAATAACACAAAGGTCAATCGATCCTAACCACCAAAAAAAAAAAAAAAAAAAGAAGCCAAAGGCAGGGCAAATAAAAAAAGTCCTGAAGGAGACAAAAGGATGAAGCCCGGGAAATCCCAGGATCGCTTGTCGGAACTGGGAATCGAACCCAGGTCTTCACGGCCACAACGTGGAGTACTAACCACTATACTATTCCGACTTGATGAATGATAGACCGTAGAAAGGGCCTTGTTGTGAAATCGGCAGTTCGGCGCCCGATTCGGCCCGAATTGCCGAATAATTGTGATTGGCCATTTTCCTTTTCCCTTTTTTGTTTTTTTCTCTCTCCGCTTCCAATTCTTATTTTATTTTTTGACATCTGAACCCTGATTAAACACATCTCTTTTTGACGTTTTGAAGCGGAAGTGAAAGGTCAACAGAAAGAAGGAGAAAACCCGTACTTTTGTTCTATTCCTGCAGTCCGAAACCCTTTTCCCTATACACCCACACGTGCCGTCATATCATTTTGGTGGAGGAGAGGAGCATACACAATTTTATTATTACAACTACCTACTGCAACAGTGACCGCACGACATCTTTTTTTCTTCTTTACACTTTTACTTCTTCGCTTCCCTTCCGAACCCCGACTTGAACCGTATACTTTTCCAGACATCTACCTCGTTTTTTTTTCTTTTTGACACTTTACATCGTACCAATCATGACCAACTCAATCGAATTGTACAACTTAATTGACAAGCCCGACAGCTTCAAAGGCGACCCTCAATTGGAAAACCCAATGTTGTGGTTACGAAATATGGAAACCTGGATGGATGCCTTAGACCTAACTGAGGAACAGAGGCTCAAGGTAGCACCTACGTTTTTGAAAGGCGCTGCTGCGACCCAATATGACAAGAAAATGGAAAAGCCGGAAACGTGGGCCGCCTTCACTGCAAGATTCAAGGAAACGTTTGTGCCAAGCGACCTGGAAGAAAGTTGGCGTAGGAAGTTGGATTCCATGAAACAAGACACGTTGTCGGTCTCTGCCTTGAAATTAGCTCTCGAAGAACTTTTCTTTCGTCTCGATATCACAAATGATAGCGAAAAGAAACGTCATTTGATTAAGTCACTAAATTGGGAACTAGCCAAGTGGGTGGAACGCAGCCGCCCTACCACCTACGACGAAGCCATTAGTTATGCCCGTCAGGAAGAAATCATCATGAGCAAATATGGCCGCACCAACCATCATGGAAGTTTGCAAAATCAAGATTATCGAGAGCAACAAGATCCTTCCCCATACTCAACTCCTATGGATCAAGAGAAACAGTGGTATCTACCAAGCCGAGATAATGAAAGCATCACTGACACGATGGACAATTTAGCCGACGCGCTCGGCAAGCTCAAGGTCCACTTCACTCCCCGTCCCACCCAAGCACCAGCGCGACGTTATCAAGTACCTCAAGATTATGGCCAACGCTATGAATCTGGTCCTTCTCGCAACACCCCACGTGGTCCATTCCAACCTTCCCGCCAACAAGGAAACGGCTGGACCTGTCACAACTGCGGCGATCCCAACCATTTTGTGCGCAACTGCCCATTCCCCGTCAAAACCGTGGTGATCCTTACCAACAACATCAAGGTCCGGGAAAAGACCAGGGACAATAGACCAAGGGATACCTATTGTCCTACAACCCCCAACTATCCCGATAAGAACGACGGATGATCGTGACAAAAAAAAATAAATAGCGAAAAAAAAACGATGACGACGCTTACACTTCCCAAAATTTCCTTAGTGAGACGCAAATACGCGCAATACAAGGTGTGAAGGTGTACAATGCAAAACATAGGAAGCGACGAGGACACACTGACGCCACAGGCAAGTTGGTGATCAAGGACGTGCCGCCTACCCCTGATGGGAAACCGAAACAAAGAGGTCCTCTCCGTCGTCTACAGGTGGATGTGCCCCCAGTTGACATTTGGAATGTGATGCAAAATACGACGGCTGGACCAGGTGGTGTATCCCTCGCGCAGATCCTCGCCAGAGACAAAAAACTGGCGAAAGACGTGGTGGATGGTATCCGTTACTGCCATGGTCGAAACGCCAAACGCCCTGTGATGCCCGCTGCGATAACTGACACAGGTGCTGCTCCTTCACCGTTCAAGGCCAACCCTACCCGCATTAACGTCGCTGTAGCCGTAGAAGACGTAGACGATGACTCTTTTGACGATGATTCAGTTTTTGATGAAGACGGTGACGCTGAATACTCTGAAGTGGAAAGTGACGTGGAAGAATCGTGGAACAATTTCCCTAAAAGACGATGACTATGAAGACGTATTGAGTATAGCAGACGGGAAGGAGATGAAAAAACTATTGCCGTTCTCTGTCCCTGTTACGATCCTTGGTAAACCACTACAAGCCGTGGTAGACCACTGGTGCAGCACTTTCCGTTATCAGTTCCGCGCTAGTGCATCGTCTTGGACTGGTGGTGGATGGCGACATGAACTTCACCGTGGAGAATTTGGACCAGTCGACAACAAAACCGGGTGGTCTCTGCCATGGGGTCCCCATCGAAGTGGCTGGTTACAAACGCCCTGATAACATGATTGTACAAGACCGCAACGATGACCTATTACTATTGGGTATGCCATGGTTACAACGCTATGAAGCTACGCCATTACCTGCCACCTTGGAACTCAAGTTGCCAGTATGTAAGGAACCTGAACAAAACTTACTGATAAGAGGTTGCGTTTGTGAAAATGATCCTGCAGTGCTATCGCGCATATATCATATCGCTACTCCAAGCTCGACTCCCGAAGTTGGTAGTATTAAGGACATACTGTATTGGGGCAGTGGGGATGGAGTCGAAGTCGACAAAACATCGGGATGGAAGTTGGCAGTGGGGATGGATCAACGAAAGAAAAAGTTGAAAAAAAAAAACAATTGGGACCGACGGATCTGAGGGCGCAATTATCAAGTCCGACAACCAGGCTGTCCATGATCTAGTGACCCGATACCTAGCATGTTTCGTCGAACAAACTGGTCCCGGTTTAGTGACTGATTTCTGCCATACCATTATGGTTAACGAAGATAGGCCTATCGCAGGAAGCCGTACAGATTGACCTGGGAACAAGACGACGTGCTCAAGAGCACGCTGAATGATTTGTTGGCAGAAAAATTAATCCAGCCTTCCCAAGGACTGTATGCAGCCCCTGTAATTTTTGTAGCGAAGAAGACAGGAGAACTCAGAATGTGCGTGGACTACAGGAAGCTGAACCGCGGTGACGGTCAAGGACTCCTTTCCTTTACCCCACATCGACGACATTATCGATGCTCTAGGAGATGCGTGTATATTTTCGACGCTGGACGCAGCATCTGGTTTCTGGCAAGTTCCGATGGACGCTGACTCAATTCCGCTGACAGGATTTACAACTAAATATGGAACCTATGAATTCCTGGTGATGCCTTTTGGGTTAACAAATGCCCCCTCCACTTTTCAAAGGGTGATGTCGCAAATTTTGGGAACCGCCATTGGATCTTTTGCCTACGTGTTTGTCGATGATATTATTGTTTACTCCCAAACGGAAAAGGAACACCTAGGACACCTTCAATTCATTTTCGAACGATGCACTGAAGCAGGATTGAAATTGAAGTTGGCAAAGTGTGAATTTGGAAAACAAAGCGTAGAATATCTTGGCCATGTGGTCGGCAAAAAAGGGTTGTCTCCACACCCCCGCAACTTGGCTAAAATCATAGAGTTGCCAGCTCCGGTGAACAAGGATGGGGTAAGATCACTTTTGGGAATGACTGGATATTACCGTAGGTTTGTAAACGACTATGCGCGGAAACTCCGCCCTATATCTCAACTACTCAAGGAATCCATACCGTTTGCCTGGGGCCCTGAACAACAAGGTGCTTTCGAAATGATCAAAGTTACTCTCACAACACCTCCCTTGCTGGCCTTCCCATCACGTGGTGCTGTTCAAATATTAACTACTGATGCTAGTGGCGTTGGTCTAGGT